>VWZO01000732.1:1762374-2081866 GCA_013396975.1 Bucco capensis
TAGGCGGTGAGAGCCTACACCTATAGGAAATGGACAGGCAGGGCAGGTGACCCCAAACCATAACAGAGTGTTAGGAGAAATTCAGCTTTTATTAAAGAATAGTGAGCTTAGGGGGCAAAAAAACCAGGAAGGCTAAGGAAGTTGAGCCCCCTTAGAAGACGATGGGGGCTGGACTAGATGACCTTTCAAAGACTTTTCCAACTCAAAGTATTTCATGACTTCAAACCCCCACCTATATGGATTTCTTTCTTTCCATTTGTTGATTATGTTCAAACACCTCTAAGATTAAAAAGTCTCCAGATTTCCACCCAGCCCTTCTGGCCGGTGCTCTGAGCCTCCCTCTCTGCCCAAAGATAGGCCAGGCTACATCTCCTTTGTGATTCAGAAAGTATCTTAATACTTTACCATTTTCAGCCACTATCTGTTCCTTCTAAAGAAACAAATGAAGCTGTAAGATTTTGCCTCAGCTTTTTCCTGGTGAATTTCATGGAAGAATATTTTTAAATATAGTCAGAACTACATTGTCCCCTATGGCATTATTCAGCAAGCAACCACACTGGCTATAGAAATGAATTTCAGCACTGGGAAAACTTGCTAAGTGCTTTTAAATTGCTAAATTGGCATTTTTCCTTTGAAGTGTGCCAAGATTTTTAAAGACAGGGTTCAGACTGTCCATTTCATTTATACACTACAAAAATAAGACTTCACATTTTCCTGATCCAATCCAAACCTCATCTCACCAGGGCTTATAAGACAAGGCCATGCTTTAGCTCACATGCTAAATTACGCTTATTTTTTAAAAGTAGCACTCTAAGATGACCTGGGTTTATGGTTTCAGACATATTTGGGGATTTAGATATATATTTTTTTGTGTTGGATATATACAATTGGGTTCAAATAGTTATTTATAATGCTATTTGAGCTAAACAATTCTCTCCTCAGCAAGTCCTGTTTCAGTCAATATGCCTGTTCATTGGTAACACACTACTCAGTGTAAGCACAAGTAGCAAAATTTGGCTGATCTGCTGTTCTGGTGTAGAAAATAAGTAGGAAAAAAAACACATATTCCACTCTGTTCATCAATGTATTTAAAGGATTTCTTCCTTATCCTAAATTGTTTCTGGCTTTACTAATTGAACATTTTTAATCTTCCCTATTTCTAATGTTATCCTCTACTTTCCTACCCACATTCTTCTTTTCAGAAGAAAATTCTCTTCACTGATTCCCTCTGCAGAAAACCACTTCATGCTAACAATCTGTTCCTAAACACTTGCCTGAAGGATACATTTGGCATATGAAATATTTGGGGGAAAAAAGAGTGAGAGAGAGAGACAGAGAAAAAAAAAGAAGAAAAGAAAAAATAGCAGTATTGTACAGCTAGGGTATCTTAGCTATATAGGCTGTCCATGCCAGCAGCAAGGGCTGCAGAGCTGAGCTCTCTTGAGGAAGGGCTGGGGCTGCCCCTTGTAGTGCATGGCCAGTTCCAGCAGGCCCCACCACAGGGTGCAGCCTAGTGGCTCAGCAAAGGTAGTGGCAACTCTGTGAAAGTGCCTTTCAGGAGGGGCAGAACCTCCACACAGGCAGGGAGGAGGAAGAGGGTCTGAGAAGAACCAGGGTTAAGGCAGAAGGAGGAGGAGGAAAGAGGGTGCTCCAGGCACTGGGGCAAAGACTCTCCTGTGTCCCGCAGGGAGAAGTGGGAGTAGGTGGATATTTCCTGAAGGACTAGTGGCCCACAGAAGACCCACTGGGGAAAATGGGGGGGAAGATGCTGTTTTAATTTCTCTTTCTTACTACCCAAGCCTATTTTAATTGGCAATAAAGTGGTTTTCCCCCGGCTGAGTCTGTTTTGTCTGTGATGGCAACTGGTGAGCAATCTCCCTGTCTTCATCCAAACCCTTGAGATTTTTCATTTTATATTCTCCCCCCTGTCCTGTTGAGGAGGGTGACTGAGAGAGATTGGGTGGGCATCAGCAGCCAGCCAAGGTCAACCCACCACATCCCCCTGGCTTTAGGTTAAGTTCCTAAAGATTTAAGTGCACTTTCTGCAACAGGGGTCAAACCCATCACTGTTATTTACAAAACCAGAACTCAAATCTTAATCTAAACTGTTATTTACTACAGATTATCATCCAAAGTAAATATGAATGGTTAAACCAAGCTATTGCATTGTCATACTGGAATTAAAGAACTTTGTTCTACTATATTTTCCATTAAATGTCATGCACATATGACATTGTTGGGCAAACAATATTTCTTGTGTATTTCAGAATTCAGGTGATTGAAGTTGTCACATGGGTCACAGTTTAAGCTCTGTCTGGACAAAGCTTAATATGTGGTTGCCCAGAGTCACTTCAGCCTGAGTTGTCATGTGATGCTTGTGGATCCTCTAAGACTAAGGCAGCAGGTTGGATGAACACAGACTGTGGTCTAGGTGTAGCTTGTAAACTACTACGTACATATGCCTCTCGATCCCCGCAATTCCAGGTATGGTTTGAGTTATCTGCAGCACAGATCAGAGGTGCAAATTTTGATTGAGTTACTTTCAAAGAAGGACACTTTAAGTTCAAAGATCATTAAAAAGTTGTACTGCAACTGCAAGGCACAGGAAAGTAAAAGGTAAATGAGACCTTTATTTCTGACCTGTTACACATTTCAGCTTCTTTTTCGACATCAGTCTGACCTGAACTGTAAGGTGGACAAATGGCCCACTCGGAACTACTTTACAGAGTCCACAGGCTCCCTGAAATAGCACTGGAGAATTGTGAAATCACTGATGGTGAAGAGCTGGTATGCTGGAACCACTCCAAACCTATATACCTATCTCAAATCCAGCAGAACTCTTCACAATTTGATCATGTGCATGATTCCCTGAGACTCCTGGCACTGTTTTCATCTGTAATACTTGATTTGAATACTTACCTCCCTTTTCACCTTTCAATAATCACCTTTTGATTTGAATACTCATCTATTTTTTCCTTTTGTGAATTGTATCTCACTTCATTACTTTTTTTCCTACAGAACTGCCTCTTACTAAGCTCCTAGTACATGTCAGCTGCCATAGTCACCTGCAGCCATTTGCAGTTTAGCATCATTTGTACATTTCATTAGTGCACTATTTCTTCTCTGTCTTCCAGATGCTAAATAGGCTAAGCCTAAACTAATGCCATTGGTAACCAATTCAACAAGTTCTTCGTGCTCAATAGACTATTGTTTGGAATATCACAGCCTTTGCTAACAATCTGTCATCCTAATTTCAACTCACATAGCAGTGTCATTAAAAAAAAGGGCAAGTCTGGTACAAAGAAGCCAAGAAATCTAAGAACAAAACACTTCCTTGCTTTAAGAGGTGCTTTGTAGAAAACTGATAATCCCACTGAAAAACATTTTTTGCTGTCCAAGAAAGCATATAAACTTCCCAACATTAATCTCATAAACAAAGTTATCAATTTTATGTAATGCCTCCACACTGCTGTAATCATGGGAAACAGATTTATTCTAATGAATGAGAATTCTATTCCAATACCAGAGGTAACAGAGTGAAATGTATTAGAAACTATGAAAGAGGAATTAAACACTGATTACACTACTCCAGGCTATTTGAATATTTTAACCTTGAAAATAAACTTTTTCTTAAGCAAAAACAGCTTCTAAACTGCTTTTATTTTTTAAAAGCTCCATAAGGTTACTTAAAATCTCCTTTTTTTTTATGTTAAATGTATAGCAAGAGAGAGAACTGTTTAATGCATGGTTAGACAGCAAATTTCTCCTACATAACAGGGACCTCTGTGCAACTATGTAATACATACACTCTGCTTTGCAGTTCTCCAGGTGCACAATTTCTGTACTGAAATGATGATAAATCTGAGAAAGCTAGATAGCACCAATTTTGGGCAATCTACCAATAGTTTTCACTCTTGATACAACTACTGTAAGACCCTTCCTTGTACAGTTTTTATTCTGTGTACATTGCTAGCCTAGTAACTTTTGATATCAGCAAGAAAGTCATAAACATATTGGTTAAGTATGTTCTTTTAAAATAAGAAAGGTCCCACACTACTAAAACATCAGCTTTGCTTTACTTTGGATTCATGCCCATATGAAATCATCACCATTACACTCAATAAATATAAAACCTGATTCTATCAGATTATACAACATCTTTTTAAGCATCATCAGTCCATAATTTGTGATTTGTATTATATTTGGGAATTAATATTATAAAACATAAGATATTAATAACATTATTTAGGGTACATGTAAAATTAATGAACTGATCAAGTAAAGTGATTTGCAAGGGCAAAAAGCCCAACAACATTATGAGTAGTAAGATCTGAACTTACTGGCATTCTAAGATATTTCTTGTTCAATTTTTTTTTGTTTAGTTTGTGTCCATATCTGGTTGTCAAATGACTTTCTGACTATATCCTACAAGTAAAATAAGCTATTTATTAGAGTAGCCAGTGCTTTACAGAACATTGTGGATTTTTTTCCCCCTCCTATGCATTCTGAAATGAGTTGCAGGATTGTTTTTTTTCTATTTTTATTTTACTTTACAGAAATACTGGCACAGATCTTCTTAAACTGATGGGAAGATGTGAACAAATCAAATTCCCAAATGTCTATAAACTGACTTTCACTTTGCCTTGGGGTTTGTTTTTCAGACACGCTCAATTTTCAGTCACAGTTCTGTTCAATACTCTTAGCATACTGAGAAAAAAAGGAGACATACTTCTCTTTAATCATATGAGTTGGAACTCTTAATTATATTTGCTTAAATTGCTTTACAAAGTAATGTTTAGTGCAATACTCTCAAAATGTGAATAGTGAAAGGGTTCAATAGCATTTTTAAAGTTTCTTAAAAGTCAGAAAAAAACCCCAATGTTGCTGTTTTATTAATCATGCAACATACACTTAGTCCTCATAAAATATTAACATATATTGCTTCTTACATCAATAAAGTTTACTTTACACAAAGAGAGAAAACCTGCTTAAGGAAATGCTAGCTAAACTTACTAAGCATACTAACAATTATCATAAAAATGCTAGAAAAGAAAATAAAGATATGTTAAGCAATCCTAAAATCTTCTTAAACCACACATTGTGCTTTCCTACAGAGAATTTTAAGATGAAAAATAGACCTTGAGGGTCTTAGACAAGCCTGAGGCAATATAAAGAAAAAGGTCAAACACTCTGCTAAAAAGGACCGTTATCTTCAGAACAACAACTTATCAGCCAGCTTGCAGCCCTGCTTATTTACAGTTATTGGTCCCAGAGGAAGTGCACTTCAGCGCAGGGCGCGATTACTTTGTAATGAGTTTGCCAGAAATGGTAAAGGAAACTAATTTGTAACAATGTGCTGTTCCCTGCACATGAACTTTCTCAGACACTTTTTTTTTTGTCCAGCAATGAATAACTAACTCCAGCCTCTCTAATAAGCAGTGAAAACAGAAGTGCACTAAAAACGACTGAGTCGCAAGCATGAATGTGCTGAAATATCAGTGATTATCCCTCTCAGCTGTCCATTACAGTACTCATGATGACCACCAATTCCCCTGTGGTGGATATATAGAATGCAGGTTTCAGGGGGTGGATTTGCACATGAAAATTAACACCATTTGGAAGAAAATAGCCTGCACCTGTCACAGATTAGCAACAAAAGGTCAAATGCCTCCTTTTACACCTAGAGCACTTGCATATTGTATGCCTTGCTTATAGGAGCCTAATTCTAGTTTCTTAATTCAGAAAAGTGAGCACCATGGTGAACTGGGGAGAAAAAAGAATTAAATCTTGGCTAAAAGCTATCAATAAATCTATTGATCAAGATACATATGAATGGAAGTAGCTGAGGCAATCTCTGTCTCTAAAAGAGGTGGTTTTTCAAAAGAGAATTACACAAAGTGCTCTTCTGTTTTTGTCAATATGCTGCCAGGTTTTGAAATACTATTTTTCATCCACACAATAAAAATCTTGACAAGCAAGCAATAGAAAATCACTAATACACTTGCAGCTGCATTTCAATCTATACAAATTCTTTAAACAAAAACAACCAAGGCACAGATTGGAATACACATCATTTTCACGAGTTGAACCAGGGATCAAGTCCAAGATAGCCAAATAATATTAATCTATATTTTCATGCTATTCTATATTTCACAAAATAAGGTGAAATGTAGAATATGTAATATCCTCAGTGGAATTCATCCTTAAAGATCACAGAACACATTGAGATGATGATGCAATGAAATTTTATTGATACATTCTAAAAGGAACAGGAACTACTGGGACCGAGATCTGTAAAAACTTCTCTTGAGTGAAAGATTAGATATCTTCTGAAAGGTCTGCATCTAAGAATATCAGTTGTAAATTCCCACTGGCTTTATGCTCTTTGTCTGTGAAAAGAATTTATAAAAATTAGTTTGGTGAGAAGTCCCAAACAACTACTAAATAGTATTTGTTTTTTAAATACAAAAAAAATCTAATGAAACAGTGATATTCTTTGAAAATATGTGACCGTTTTTGCATCATCTCCTGCACATGTCAAACCAACATTCCTGCAACTACAAAGCACATGATTTGAATAAAGAGGCAATACTATAAAATTAAAATAAAAAAACACATATGCTACACCTTGTTAATTTAAGTATACTTTTTTTGCACTTATTAAGGTCTGCAGTACAAAGTAGTATCTACACAGCTACAGTTAAATCAATCTTTTGGAAAAAAAAACCTCAAGACCTCTTTTAAGAATCTGATGCCTCCCTTAAAACAAGAGCAATGCTCGTGACTCAGCTTGCAGTCAAAATCCAAATTGCCTTTGAAAAATGTTCAAATGTTCAAACAGGCAAAGCATTTCAAAAGCACATGGCTTGAAAAGCTGGATGCTTCGGACTTGTATTTGCAGCCTCTTTTCTATCCACCCTCCTCAATCAGGCAAGTTGAAATTGCTGTGTTTCCATTATGTTTGAAATTTTTATTTTTTAAGTGACAACCAAAGGACTCTAAATCAGTACCTTTTGAGGATTTTTCTCATGAAAAAGATTGTACGGGAATAATGATTATCTTAGCTCTTAGCAGCAATTGGTAAAAGGAAAGGGTAAACTGGGAGTTACACATTAATGCATAACTTACAAAAGCTGAGAGATTCTGATTGAATTTTTATTGTAATTAGACAATGTGATAAAATCTAGCACATGAAAATTCTAGCTTTTACACTTTTCTTGTTTGTCCATGAATATAGCACTAAAATAAATGTTATTGATCTTTTGGGCATATAAGAGTTATGGGTCTCCATTTTATTGTTTATTTCACTACCAAATGATTCAGCAACAATTTGGAGAAGAGCAGTGAGCCCAAAACTTATAAATGTTCTTATCCTTTCCAACTGTCCTATATCTTTTGGTGCAACAATATTGATTTTAATGGTGTTGCTCCTAATCATAACAATGAGAGCACGACCTGATTTTCCATGCCTTTTCAGGATCACAGTCTGGGTTCCTCCCTTTCCAGTATTTTTCCTCACAAGTGATGTAAGTAAGGTGGACTAGACCCATTTCCAAAAGGCATTCTGCCCATAGCATCTGCAATCACAGTTACTGTTTCTCAGTGGTCCCACACAAGGGTAATGAATAGACCTATACTTCCTTTGTATTCAGTTAAACTGCAGAAATATTAATGAAAACTATGGCCTAGAATAAAACACCCACAGGACTTTTATAAATTAAAACTTTTATCTGAATTAGGGTAGGAGGCAGAATTTATCATCCACAGCAGCTAATCTGAATCATTAGATTAAAAGGAAGTTGTGGGACTAGCCTCTGAATGAAGTGGAAAAGGTACAAGGCCATTTTTAAGCAAGCCAAAGAATTGTCTTCCACACAGAAAATTAAAAGAAACTTTTAAGACAGAAGGACTGATTGAAAAAGGAAAGAAGTACAAACCATCTTAAATTTGTTTTATTAGTTGAATATTAAATAGAATAAAGTGGTGGGATGATATTGTGATTTATCCTCTTTTACTAAAAAACAGTTACAAAAAGATGAACATATTTTAGTAGTCTGCACAGTGCCACAATGGATAGTTTTCTTGTTCATCTGTGTTTGAATGATGTGCAGGGAAAGGGGAAGGGAGAATACAGGGATTAAAATTTACTGAGCAGTATTTCTGAGGCTTCTCCTACAATGAGGATACTATTACAGATTTCACAAAATAAATAATTTTAAAGTTCTAGCATGTGTTAATCCCAAAGACCACCTAATTACATCACTTGCAACTTTAAAGATAATCCAGAAGAGTAAATACCATTTAGAAAGACAAGTAACTAGGAGAATTGCAATATTTTCTGCCTTTTTATGTTCATTAAGAGGAGCAGTCTTAACGGTGATCCCAGTTTAGAGCACAATGAAAACAAGGAACAAGTAATCCTGAAGGTTTAGTGAACATCATTGCTCAAAAGCCAGCATGAGCAAAATAGCACAATATACAAGCAACAGATATCCCAATGTACTACAAACATCATTGTGTAAACAGCAAGCTTACATAGGTATAAAGAAATTATATAATAAAATATTATTGAATGAATTCAATACTTTTAATCAAATGAGACTGATATTTAATCATTTGCAGCAAAGAGCTTCATTTCAAACTTTCCCTTATCAATAAACACTGGTGTTTTCAGTTAAAGGACCTAAAACCCTCGAGCTGTAAAGAATAAAATGTCAATGTTGACAGTGTAAGGAAATTGTAAAGGATAGAGAAAATGGAGACAGTCTCTCGATTTCTTCTCCTGCATGAAGGAGATTCTTATGAATTACAAAACTGTCAGTAGACTGCAGTTCAAATTCTCCAAATAAAGTCACAAAATTAGGTAAATACAGAAAGTGGCAGCAGTAAAGTAGAAATGCATTAACTTTGTAGGGTGTCAGGAATGCTTAAAAATTAGAAGCTCACACCCTGAGATGGTCATTGCACACCTACTACACCAAAACCACCAAAGCCCAAGAAAAACAATAGACTACTGACTTGTCTGCTCCCTCTTTATCAGTTCCCCAAAGACTTTCAATGACAGATGGGCAGCTATTTATCCATGGCAGTGAACCTTTGTCAAAGGAAAATCAGAATACAAAGAGGTTTTGTATTAGTGTCACGAAACTCAGCTCTCTTTAACAAAGTACATGCTATCAAAATGGGTATCTCAAGACTGTGTATGTATCACATCTTTCAAAGCAAGGCTCTTAAAGGAAAAGCATTTGGGGAAATTTCTGTTTAGAAGTCACTTAGCATATAATGGGTGCTATCCTATATAAATAATTAATAAGTTAGTTAATAAATAAATTATAACAACGTCTGCAGTCTCAACCACGGAAGCAACCACTAAGGCAGATCAGGGAATAGGAATTACTGTACCAGAGTGGGATGTACCATTACTGCTGTGTAGCAGGGAGAAATGAATCCCTAAAGACTTTCTTTGTTAGGGCCTGATGCTCAATGTACAGCAGTGAAATCTGTTGCTACCTACAGCATCTAATGTACAGCATTCTCGTATTTACCTGCTGCTTGGACATCACAGGTGTACAAGCAGCACATCACAGATGGCTACAAATCTTAACAGCTGCAGATTCTTTATTCTGAAGGGCACTGCATTAGCCACATAATGCTAATGCTTAGCTAATGCTTCCTACTACATCATTTTGCAAAGACCCTAGGAGTTTCTAAAATGTGAAAGGCAAAACCAGTTCTTTCCTCCTACAAGTAGGATATTTTGGTTGATTTATTCCTCTCTGGTAATCCTGTAATTCTGCATTTGGCCTAGTTTGGTGTCTCACACACAGAACCATCATTTTTCTAAGGGAATCCTTCCACAGTATAATTAGAAACTGCCACTTGAGGAAAATTAATTGATGGAAACCTCAATCAGTCTGGAGACTTATAGGTAAATTACATTCTCAAGGACCTCTCCAAAATCACCAGAGTTGTAAATAAATTGGGGGGTTTTATTAAAAAAAATAATAAAAGAAAGACTGTTAATATAAAATCTCCAGGTAATGTCTTAGAAAAGACTCTTGCTTTTTGAGATGGATGCTGAAGAAGAACCTTCTTTAACTAAGAAATTACTGATTTTATAGCTAAAACTTTCCTTCTGTATTGCATACAAAAATTTCCTTGAACAATAGTCCACTGTAAGGATAGACTTTCATACAGATACTGAATCTGCACGGTCTTACTTTAGTTTATTATGAAACTGAATTTGGTTCTTTATGGCATTATCAATCTAGCCACAAAATCAGTTGGGGGGCTAGAAATGTTATTCTCACTCAATACATTAATACTATTATTCATTGCTTAGAACTGACAACTTATAATCTCCACGAAAAAATTTACAGGTGGACTTTCATGCAGCCTAAGTACATTTTTAGCCATTTCATCAGATCAGACTGACTGATACACAACTTCATTGTTCAACTACTCCTCTGCTGTAGTTTCTAGTGTGATGTACTTTTGTAGAACAAGGTGATTTCTGTACTTTCCTCTTCATTATACAGCATTTTGATCCTTCTGTAGGTAATAGAACTTGTTCCTGCATTTTCACTTACATAATTTTATGACTCCCATGCCTTGCTAGTTTCTTCTCCTCCAGTCACCAGCCTGTTCTGGAAGCCCTCCTTGACTTCCACTCTTACCAATGATTATCAAATGTCAATGCTTTTTATATTCTAGCTTTACTCCAGTGTACTACATATAATTATGTGGTACCAAGGAACTAAATTACATTATTTTGTTTTTATAATACTGATAGAATTTATAGCAGGCCTTCTTAACTGTATCCACATGTAACAGCAAACTGCTTACCCTCATTTATCTTGGTTTAGCTAATGCTTAAATTAGACCTTTAAAAACTATCTAGTTGATGTTATTTTTTCAATCAGAAGTGATAATTTAAATATTGACATTTTAGATGGCACCAATATGGTTTTGTCTTCTGTTGTGGTTAAAATATTTTATTATATCTGAATGTCTGTCTTAATTTTGTTGTGGGGTTTTGTGGGTTTTGAGGGTTTTTTCATTTCACCAAATCTAGAAGCATTTCCTTTCATTTCAAAGTATTTCTATGTTTGTAGTAAATTAAACATTAATCTTTCTCTGCAAATGTCAAGTGATATTTAAATGTTTTTCTGGCAGATAAATGATTATTAATATTAATGCAACAAAATCACAGCTCTTTGTCCTTTCTTTGATATTTAAGAAAAAATTAAGAATGTCAAAACAGTTCTGTAAAAAGAGAATTCATTGGTCTACCATCCACTCTTCATTAGCCTGAGAGGTAAAAAATTACCGATCTTGTGAGACAATGTGTTTATAGAATCAGAAAGGGGTGAAAATGAATTACTCTATCAGTGGTAGAGTGTGTATTACTTCCATGTGAAAATGCCTTATTAAAGTTCATTTTAATTTAAAGCCCCCTTTTTGTCATTCAAAAAGCTTTAGCACAATGAAAGAGTCTTTGTCACTTTCATAATTAGCCCCTCTTGCACTAAATGAGAATAAAATCTGATCAGAAGTCCATACAGGCAAGGTCATAAATCAAACAGAGAAGCTCCACAAACAGTCCTGTAAGATGTCCAAATGCACACACAGCTTAGAATTAAAGCACTGTAGTCAGGATCCACTCCCAGAAACATAGCATATCCAAAAAAAAAAAAAAAAAGCCCCAATAATATCTGTTTGACAGGCTAAATTTATCTCCATATTCTCTAGCCCTATAAACACATTTTGCTGTTTAGATACAAAAGCAATTTCAGCACCAAGGACAATTCAGGAAAGCAAACAGCTGTTACAGCGCTGCTAGTCCCGCTTGCCAACCAAAGTCACATTAATTTAACTTAATGCTCTCACTTCAAACGGAGGCAGTACAAAAAGAAAAGAAAAAAAAAAGAAAAAAATCCATATATGATAATTGTCATAAAGCAGGAACAAAAATTGTATTAGCAGATAAACCTCCTTAGGAAACCAAGTTTAATTTTATATCCATGAGTGAGTATGCAGCCCAGCTTGAACCTAAACTGGATTTTATTCAACTTATTTTCATTTTCAGAGGAAAGTAAAAAGATTTTTTTGAAAGATGTAATAAAATTCTCAACCTTGGGCAGTTACGTTGAGAGTGACAGCACATCACTCTCTTTACTCAGGGATCATCAGAATATCAACAGGAATCCAAGTCATCAACATATTATTTTACTCTCCATGTTAACACAGAGTGAGAATTTTATCAGCAAATGATGCCTAAAACATGGGGAGAGTGGATGGCAAAGAGAGGGCAAGGTATGATGCTGAGGGGAAGACTGTTATAAAGACATAATCATCAATGAAAATATATATTCTAGAAGAGATGTATTTTTTATAATTCAATGTACTATGTTAACATTAAATGCTAATTTTAAATATTAATCAGCTGAAAGTTATTTGCAAAATAGCTACATCCATACAACAGGAATTTTCATGAATACACACATTTATATCTATAAAGTACACATATATGTCTACATATTTGGATATATTTGTATGTTCAAATACATTGCTATATTCCTTTATGAGCTTTTGTTTTCTGACACTATTTTCTCTACAGAACCAAGCTGTTAAAGTCATGTCTTTAACCATGCAAACATCAATCTACTTTCAAAGTAATGGCTTGGTTGGAGGGTGTAGGTGGTTACATGACTGTCATATGTTCCTAAAACTTAAGGTCACATTTAATTACACAGTGATCATAAGTAATTCTATTCCACATATTTTGGAGACATATGAAAACTGGTCTGCCAAGCAAAAGACTGAAGACCATTACTGTGACAAAAAGATAGCAATGCATTTTCTCTGTCTTCATAGAGTCTCACACTTCAGTTCACTGACAGTAAACTTCTCAAGTTTGTTAAAAGGTAGTGAGGACACAAGTGAGTGTCCTTTTGCATATAGCCACTGGTGCCTGAGTCATAAAAGAAATGTAATTTGCCTTGTCTATCAGCCATACAGATAACCAAAAAGTGCAAATTGCTAACTACTGTATAAGCAAACCAAGCTTGGGAACTGTGACCAGGGCATGCAGGTGATTAAAGAAAGAAAATGGATTTAAGATGGATTCGATGAGAATCTGAGTCAGACATATTATTGAAATTGAACTGCCTAGATCTTTTTCTTATAAGTGAGTACTCCAAAAAGCCAATAAAGCTCTTAAACAAAAAGAGAGGTTTTTACTATATAATAAACTAGATTAATTGGCTTTTAAATAAAGAAAACTCAAAATGACTAAGTAAGAAAGAATAAAAATCAAACCAGATCTCTCCTGCTCACTGTGCCCTTGGAAGCAGACACTGTTCCCACAATTGCTTTTTGTTTCCTACCCAGTGAGCTTGCTAGAATTGCAACAAATTCTAGACAGCCTCCACTGGATCCCTAGGAAAGTACTGTCACTTCTATGGCCAACCCTGTATCTACTCCTTGTAATTCTCAACAGTTTTTCATTCCCCAGGCACTCCAGACTCCCTGTTTGCTGCACCCTCAACCTCCTGTCCTTGCCACTTTGTTTTCTGAAAGCATCTCATTTCCAAGCAGGCTCAGCAGACCTCAAAGGAGGGAAAAATCTCCCCTCCCTCTAGATCATTCCGCTTAACTCTGTCATTCCTCTTTTGACAGGGCACATATGAAATAAATAACTTCTCTTTCAATGGGTTTAAACAAAAAAAGGTCATCAAATCAACACTGTAAAAACACCATCAAACTTCCTCTCTGATTCTCCCTAACATTTCCTGATTCTCACATACTATGTATCCACATAAGTATAATTCAAGTGCTATAGTCAATCAAATAACTCAGTACTAGGTAGATCCTTCTCAGCATGCCCTTAGTATTCAGCTCCTTCATACTTCCTCATGAAAGTGAGACAGGATAGCAAAGGAGAGGCTTTGTAACCGAGGATTTCAGATCTTCCCTTTTCCCCTATGCCAACAAAATCTCCTACCTTCTTTTTTACTGTTGCTGGTACTTTTCTACCTTTATCTTCAACATACAAAACCCAGAAGAAACTATGACTTTTGAAGTCCTATGAAATATGACTATTCTTTTAAGTCCCATTTCCTCTTAACCAAATTCTTAACCAAATGCTGCTACTACATCAGAAAAAAATCAGCACCTCTGCCAATTCAGTCTCAATAAAACCAATGCCTTTCTGACTGTCAAATCTGGGGATTACTACTACTGAAATATCCTGAAGAAACAGCTCTTTATATTGCAGGTGTACTGGCAGGCAATTAATGGGAGCCAGAACCCAGAGGAGGCTGGAAAGGTGTGAGACATGAAGACAGGACAAGAACTGCATCCATGACATAGGGACAAGTAAACTCCTTCTAGTTAGGTTAATAGGAAACCTAGAGCTTCTGGAAGAGGAAGTGTGGCCTCCTAATTCATAGGCATGTTCTTAGCTGCTTCTTCTGAGTCTTTCCATCATCCTGCAGGTCTGATCTCCATCCATATGCTACAAAAGACAGGTAGCACTTGGTCTTGAAGGTATCAGTTTGTCCCTAATGAGGAGGCACATAATCTCAACCCTTCAGCAGGTCTTCAGCTGAGATGTTATGATCTTTGTAATGTTTACTCTGCATTAAGAAAGAAAATATAAGACAAGAGCAGGCCAATTATTCTCGTATTACTCATGTCTAAATATATATATATATATATATATAGGCTGAAGTGCATGGTATAGTCAATAAGCTGTTTGCAAAACCTTTGATGGTGAACTGAGTGGGAGGTTTGGGCTATATAAAGACATGGTTTGCAGAGAGACTCCTGTATTAATATACAAAGTCAATCACATCAGAGGCAGACATTTTCTGTTCTTCTAGTAATTCTTTGTTATCCACAAGTTTCCAGCCTACCAAGATGCCCAGTTAAGATTGATTTAGGATTCTAAATAAGTGGATTAAAATTTAATTTTCTTTTGTTTGTCTGTATCTCCAAGTTTATTCTGTCTACATCTGTGTTTGGTAGAACCACAGATTTCCAAAAGTAAAAAGGGGGAAAATACAAACAAACAAAACCAAAAAAGATGTTGATTTTCAAAACAGACAAAATATCCTTACTAGGCATTTCACAAAACCAGAAAAAAAAAATCAATACTTTTAAGGCAATTAGAACCTAAATGACAATACAGCAACTGTTGAGCTGTATTATTTGTTCTCGTGGACATGAAGTGACCTTGGTCAATTATATGGTTCAAATGTTGCTTTTGAGTCTTCCAAAGCAGTGACATACACACACATTTAGCAGTACTATTCCTATTCAAAACTAGTCTTACTGGACTTCTAAAGAGACATGCCAGTTTGTGTCTATTAATGTAAGAATCCAAAGACATATCAAACCTTTCCAATTAAAAACAACAACAAAACCCACTACTTTTGTTATATCTTGTATTGTGCTTTTAATAGCATGCCCTGCTACTGAATCCATAGCAAGGTCATTTTATACCAAAATCTAATCTTAAAAATAACTCTTTGTTCTCATATAAGAAGCTGCTGGGGTATTAATGTAAGTCCTTTAGCAAATAAAGCACATTAACTATGAGAGAAAAGGGTTAATTAAAATTACTTCTTTAAAGACATCCAAGGTTAATTTCAATTTTGAGTGAATCTATATGCATGCACTTTAGAACACATTCATTACAACACACAAAAATCCCTTTATTAAATGCATTAGAAAGATTTATTACATTATGAAACATTGTGCAAGCAGTTGCATTATAAAACAATTATCACCTTAACAATTAATTATTTGTGGTTCCTAATGTTAATACTTCAGCTCTTTAACTTTCATAACATGCATTTCTTTCATTGATTTACTTAGAAATAAAAATGTAGATATTTAATGTATTAGCAGAACAATTTTTAAATGATACTATCAGTAGTGAAAAACTTTTAAATTAAAGATATATTAACATATGTCCCTAGCTTTAACCAAATAGATATGCTTTATCAAAAGCTACTCTTCAAAACCAGGGACTTAAAGTTTTTGTCTTCCTTTTCATGTTTTTTACCACACTGACAGGAGAACATTATCTCTGTGACTGAAAGATGACTTTCTGTCCTACTGCTGATGTACAAGGAAATCAGCAACAGGACCTTTTGCTTTTTGAACATCCCAGACTCAGAAGAAATATGGCAGTCCCACTGTCCACTCTAAGGATTGAAATACTTTATAACTTAGTAATTACAATTAAAATTAAAGACTTCTAATTCTGAACAGGTGGGCAGCTTGCTAGGATGGTAGGAGTGTTGTAAATACCAATGTATAAACAAAAATATTTCTTTTACAAATAAGAATAAAATAGAGGGTTTCAGGAAAACTGAAGGAATAAAAGGCATATTTTGATTTTTTTTTTAAATTAATTTTTTTTTTAATCAGCAACTTGATTTTGTTAAGTGCATACAAAATGACACTTGCAAAACCCAATTCTATATATGCTGAGAGAATCAGCTCCTGCAGAAACACAGCCACATGGATATTAGTATCTTCCTTTTTCTCTCTTACATTTTTTTGCATTTTCTTTCTGTACCTTAGATAAGGCCAAGAACCCAGCCTGAAACAGAAACACAAAGAAACCTTAGCCTGAACACACTCCACTAAAATCATGTGGTTTGAGGTAGCACCACCTGTGTGTATCATACTGTAGGACAATTACATGGGTTAGTGCTCTCATGAAGAACTGAGTCTCCAAATTCCTCTGCAAAGCATTTGACATAACGATAATCAAATCATATTAGGTAATTTTTCTGCTATCATCTGGCAAAGAATAAAAAGGAAGTAATGATTGGCTAATAATTTTTTTCTCTATTACTGCAATATGATATTTTTATAGGACTAAAACATGTTCATTAAGAATACTAGTAATGAATAAGTTTATTTGGTTAGATTTTCTTTGCCTGCAACTTTTAAAATAATTCACAAACTAAACTTTTCAAACATACCATCCACAGTAAAATCACACTTGATTGCATTAATCAGCCTATACTTAATTTTCTCCACATTTTCAAATTCGTAAACTTTGGAATTTTGTTACTATATACTATCCTATTTTTGCTATCACTATCTAATAAAGACTGTATTACAATTATCAAATTATAGTAATACAACTTCCTGACTTCAGTATTCTCTCATTCTTATATGAATCAACAATTTAACATATGTCTTCCAGTTATTATTATGTTAACAAAGCTTGTTACAGTACTCTCAAAGCACACAATATTTCCTATCTCCTTATCCAAGTAAAATCAGTCAAAACTGAATAGGTTGCAAAAGATAATGCTTGTTCTCTCTACTCTTCTTTACTTAGCTGGTTCATTCTTCATTAGTCTGAGTCAGTGGAGATAATCTAACACAATTTTTCCAAGAGTATTTAAGTTTTCCTGTACTGCTGAAATAACATCAGTTACTGTTACATTATATCTCAAATAATATCTATTATTCCTACTATCTGTTGAAGCCTGGCAGGCTCTAAAATAGCATCCCTACAAAAGAAAGTCCATCTTAGCCACCATGATTCAGGATGACACATACTTTGTTCAATTTTAAAGAGTAATCAAAGGTGTGGGCTTAAATCCAATTAGTGTATTTCAAAGAAGGTAATGTCAAAATGCTTCAAACAGTGATTCTACTTTATAACACTGAGGCTCTTAACTTCTGTGAGCCTCAGATTTCTGCACTATAAAATGAAAACAAAAGCACTTTGTGAAGTACATGGTCATCTCCTGCAGTAAGAGATTATAAGTGTAATCTATCATTAACTAGGCTAATATTCTTAAGAGAAAATAAAATTAGAGGTCTTGGAAGTTGTGTATTCACATCCTAAGAAATATCTAGATGTCATAGTGATTGTTACACTACAGATATATTAGGCAGACACTTTTAATTGAACTTGATTGTAACATTCCCACTCAGAATGTTCTTATTTTCATGCCATCTAATCAATTATCTTTCTTCTTACATTCACTCTTACTGACCTCTGGCCCACTGAATAACAGAACATTTTCCCACTTGCCACATGACTATTAATTCACACAAAGTTTCACAAACTTATGATCTGGCCCAAAGTCAACAGAAATCATAGTTTTGCAGAAATATTTCCACTAATTTCTGCCTAGGACCAGGCACTGAAGATTTGGAACCTGTCAATATAGATGCCCCGTGCTTGACAAAAGATTTATAGGGCATAGTTGAAGCTTTTAGTAAGAAATGTTTCCTGTCCAAAAGAACATGCTGACTGATTAAGGACAAATCATCACCAAACATCAGGACAACAGTTAGACATCCCTGTTCCTTTAAATAAAAAATAAAAATAAAAAAAATTTTTGAAAGATAGATTTAAGCAAATCTTTCAAGGGAAAGTAGTAGGGATATTTGCAGAGGAAATAATGTGAAAATGGGAAACCACGACAGAAATAAAAGGGACAAAAATGTTTACCGATGAAAATGCAAATGCAAATATTAGGGAAGGAAATAACTGGATACTAAATCCAAAAGGATAAAGAAGAGCACACAGATGGATATAATGAAAAACAAAACAAATGCTAATGGAAGGCCGATAACATAGAGTCCTAGAGATGAGGATAACAAGGTTTAAATTCATATTACATTCAATGTACAGGCTCAAGTAGTGGGGCTCAACATTCTCACAATGTACAAAAGAAGATAATTCAGCAATAATATTTACAAAAATGCAGATAGGAAGGAGAAATAACAGGCAGGATAATGTCGTGATAATCACATAACAGGAGGACAAGTGTTTGGGATAAGTGAGAATGGATCATTCCTGAAGCTTGTGAAACAGAAAAGCCACAGGAAATACATGCAGTAATAAACAAAAGTCAAATTTCAACTTGTTCTCACCCTTTATTTTTCAGATGAGCACATAAATTAATTATAACATTGCTGTTCCATGTTGTTCTTCACTGTTTAGTAAGAAGTATATCTACAATGCATTGCAGAGGAATAAGTGCATCATCATGCATCACCTGACCCAGATCAGGCACAAATTAGCTAGCTCTGGTATTCTGACAGCAATGTGTCTGTAACAGCACAAAATTCAGACTGAAGTAACCAGCTCAGTATTTATCCAGTCTCAAGACATTTTGGGCTCTGCAATTAAATTTGACTGTGCCTACACAAGTGGCAGTCAGCTCCATGCAGGTCTGTGTGAGTTAATGTAATCACTAGAGCACTCAATATATTTCATTATAACAGCATAACAGTCATATGAATGATATATGTAAAGCATGATATAAATGAAACCTAACAGAAGTAAAGACTGCAAACAAGAAGAAAGAAAAAAATGGAACACAAATGTAAAAAAATTTTTAGTCAATCATTTCAAAACACATTGTGGACATAGTTTCTTAAACTGACCACCAAAATGCTGAAAGGAAAATAAATCTAGATGCATTAGCTCTATATACTTTTATATTACATCATGAAAAAGGATGAAATTTTTTTCAAATCAGAAAACTGACATTCATTTACAATCTTAGAAAAAGAAACTAAAAATGAATTATTCATAACGTAGTACAGTAGCAACAATGAACATTCAAAAACATTTTTATAAATCATACTTCTTATGAACAAAAAGTTATTGTACAGTTTCAGATGAGAGAAAAAGAGATGTGATTCTACTAGAAATTGTTAGAATATAATACTAATCCTTAATATATTATGGTAATTTACCTTCATGTTACATTATTGTAGGAGATCCTGGAATTCCAGCAGTTGTCTGAAGAACACACAGTGATAATATATGATTTCTTCACAGTTTGTTTTCAGAAATACAAATACTAAATCAAAATTAGCATGCTAAAGGCTGAACCTAGAAGGCAATTAGGTTACTAAACAGAATCAATAAATGCAAAATGAAGCTCTGCATGTATCCAAAATGTGTTTTCCACCTAATAACTTGTATTCCTGTTAGCCTGAGCAAAATATTCTAAAATGTTTTCTGCTAAGATCAGACAGTATCAATCTGAGAACAGAAATGCTCTTAGTTTATGCAGAAACACCTCTTCTGAAGTATGTTTTTCAACTAGTATTCTTTCAAAAGCACAGATCATTATGGATTTCAGAGTGTTTTGTCTTTTCTTGCATTACAGTGGTAGCTCAAACAAGCAAAGTTCTTAATTTGGCTTGTTAAATTTGGAACAGCAGGCAGTTGAGAATTTTAAAACAATTTTGAGAACAAGAAGAACTGAATCTATCTGAAGTGTATTGTAATTTCAGGGGGGGAAAAAGTGCTAATCTTCTAAGTGATTTCTAAGGGATCTCTGGAGATTTTCTAGTCCACTGTACTATTCAGAGCAGGGTCAGCAAGAGGAGGTTGCTTTGTACTGCATCTACTCAGGTTTTGAATACCTCCATGGATGGAGCATTCACAGTCTCTCTGGAGAGCCTGTTCCAGTGTTCTCAACTTGCCTTAAAAAACATAAAAATGTGATCATACAAAGGTATTCATTTATCTGGAGCTGAGAAGCATGTAAAAGAATTATTCTTCTCCCAGTTAGTGCTGACTAAGCCATGTACTGAGCAAATCATCTGCAGCATATGTTGCACGTCACACAGGAACAGAGAAATAGCAGCACTGCATTGGTGTGCAACAGGGACAATGGCCCTTGGAGTGCAGGACATGATGCAAACATTTCAGATGCATTGTCTGTCTCTGCTTCAGTCCCCTTCCTTCTGTTCCCTTATTCTTAATAACATCACTATTTGATCAAATCTAGTAGACATAGTACAAGATATGACATTTCCTAAATTTCATTCATCATTTGGTTCCTATGAAACTGATGCAAAGAACTAACATTTCTCACTCATTTTGCACTCATTTCACAGCTGAAATTTACTACAAAAGGTGCTACCCAGTCAAGAACCATATCTTTTGTGCTGCTCTCTTCTGCAAAACAAGGATAATATTACAAGTTATTGAACTAACTGAACAAAATACCACTATTTAGTCCAGCAAAATATTTCTACCTTCTCCCAGATGACAATAAAACCTTTCTAGTATCTCTTAGCTCCAAAATATTTACTGCTCTGATGCCACTTTCCTTCAGATAATCTATACAGCTTCCGATAATCTATATAGCACCATCTGCATAAGCAGAATAAAGAACACTTATCAATTTCTTCCAGTTCTGAATGATTTAAAAAGACAGAGGTTAAGTACATAAACAGGACAGTGAAGGCAAAGAACTACTTTGGGGAAATAGCAAGGAGAAGCACCCCTAAAAAAAAATGCCAAAAATTTTCCACTGGTAGTGCTCTTCACTGTATTTTCCCTTGTTTGGAGAACCCAGCAAGATGAAATTCTGGAAGGGTGCTTGGTAGCTCTTTTTACAGCTCAAAACCAGATAAAAATCTAAGGTAGAGTTAAGGTCTGTACTATAGCCATCAGAAGGGATTGACCTGGACCTACCAATCACTGAAAACTAACACAAGTCTCTATTTTAAGAAGCAATTATTCAAAGCAATTATTTCCTTAGTCAGTAATTGAAGAACAGGTCACCTGTTACCCTTAGAGTAACTATATATTCAAATCCAGGGATTTTATATAAGAAGAATTTTCCATCTCCTTATCAGTGACTTCCAATGCTGTTATAAAAATGTTTAGGTAAGGCACAGACTCAGCTGGATCTTTTTCTTCATACCTCTGACTGCTACAGGCCTCTATTGTGCCACTATATATATACATACCTCTGTACATTCATGAGTGATTAACTGATGTCACATTCATGTTCATATTAACATGTGCAATTTGAAATAAACACAGCTGCATTTATGTCAGTGATTTTATATTCAAATATATCTGATTATGCTGAAATAAACACAGCTGCATTTATTTCAGTGATTGTACATTCAGATAAGGATATTGGTTCAGAGTAATGTAATGTTCCTTCACACTGGCAGGGACATTGCTATTCTTTTTTGTATTCCCCTCTATCATTTTTCCAGATGGAAAATTTTTGAAGAGAGACAGAAAAATGGAAACTGGAAAATTTATCTCAGAACCTGGTATATATGAAATCCTCCTGCTTATTCTCAAAAATTACTTAAAAATCTTTGCATACAGTGTCTTTGTTGTTGGTTCTTTTTCATTCCCTTTCTGTCAAAGAGCAAGCTTACAAAAATCCCACCAAAAACTGATGGAAAAGTCTGATAGAAATTAAGTACCAGGAATGTATAGGTCAAAATCTTAAGAATGGATCTGCATTGGGTGTGTTTCTGTACAACTTTTGTTAATGTTAGCCAAACATTGTCAACCACTATCTTTCTAAGAAAATTAATTTGAATAGAAACTAATAATAACTGTAAGATTTTCCTTGCTATTACCTGATGAAATTACAGTTTTGCTTGAGGTTAATTTGGGCTTGTTAACTATAACCTGCATTCTATTCTAAGAAAATAATGAAGAATTATCATATGTAATAAAAGTGATTAACCATCTAACCAGATATATTTATCAGGTGACATCAAGGTCCCAGATCCCAAAAATGGATCCTCAAAGAAAATCATGGGAATAAAGCAATCATTTGAAGATAGCTCCCCAGAATAATTCCCCCATTTACAATGTACAGTTTATGAACCTTCTGAGCCAGAGATGGTGTCAGTGTTTAGTAGCTCACAACTGATTTTCCTTCCCTGCTCGTCAGCTGTTTGGTTAGGTGGTTTTTTTTTGCTTGAAAGCAGGACTTGTAAACTTCTAGCACCCACAACATCCTGCAGGAAGAAGCACCACAGCTTAATTAAACAGTATGTGAGGAACCATTCTCCTCTGTTTGCTTTCAATACATTAACTGCTAGTTTCATTTGATGGCCCTTGGTTTATGCACAAAGAGAAGAGACAGAGAATCACTGATTCGTATTCATTGACATTTTGAATAAGAATCATGATTTTAGAGATTTCTAATATATTCTTCCTCAGTTGTCTCTTTTCCAGACTAAGGATTCCTAATTGGTAGTTCCTCATATGAAGGCTGTATAAAATCTGCTCTGAACTTACAATTACTCAATCTAAGACATTTGTGCTTTCATTTCCAGTTGCTTATTCCAGTCTCCCTCAGGTCAATCAAACAGCAAATCAACACATGTGCTTCTATACTAGCTGAGGAGATGCCAACATGTGGTAAGAGGCAGGAGGGAAAGGCTAGGTCTTCAAGAAGGCAGCATGATAATAAGAAGAGAAACTGATTGTGAAAATTATAATCAGCACACCAACTACAATTAACATCTTAATTCTCTACTGATGCTATTATACTAATTCTTCTTGTATTGTCATTAGCTCCATAAGTCATTAATATCCCACAAGTTAAGATACTCAACTAATGGTATATTTGTTAGCTGCTATCACATCAAAACTAAGCACTCCCCTATTCGTAAAATGTCTTCCGAACTATATTCAGTTTAGATATTTAAAAGGTTAATATTTAGTTCCATTTGCAATGCTGACCTAGCAAGAAAGACATTAATTTGGCATTACAGCAGTAACATCAATTTCCCATGTAACTTTAGTAATGCATTTACTGGAAAGAGATTAATATCAATTCCATAAATCATTCACATGCTTTTTCCGGAGTTTGAGACATCTGAGTAATGTCATATATGTTAACTGATACCACTTTGTGCATGCTACACCCATTAATCTATGCCTAGGGTCATCATTAAAAAACAACAACAACAAAAATAAAAATCAATCTTTTGTTCTTCATTTTTTGTGTCTTCTAACTCAGAGAATTCCAAAAGTATTGATACTCTGATAGAAAAATACTGCTCTGAAGTGGGAACAGACGTTTTCAGAAAAGGGAAACATTTGTTAAATCATCCCTACTGGAAGCAATAACCACTTAATATCTTTACGTGAAATATGGCATAAATTACTGTCAACAAATAAGGAAATAACTAAAATAAAGTGTTTTGCTCATCAGATGCACCTTGATGCCACAAAAGTAGGCTTAAAACAGACATCATTATTGAAATAATATATTGACTTTCATTTGGTTTGTTTCTACATCACACATGAGCATTCTCATGTGAAATCCAAAAGTCTACCTGACTCAGTAATTCTAGCTATACATGACATATTATAATACAGAAAATTTGAGCAACAACTAGGTTTTGCTCCAAAACACAGTTTAGCCTACTATTAGAAGTGTTCACACTGGAAGAAAGTAGCTTTAATCAGCTTTTACGCTTTTTGTTTCTATTAATGTGCCATTATTATCTTCTCCTGTATTGCTTTGTCCCTGTTCTAAGATATTGCTACTGAGAGTATTTCTGTTCACCTGAACGTAAACACATGCAGGATAAGCTTGTTTAACCAATTCTGGAAGCATATTACAATTGTATATTAGATGGCCGAAATGCAACTGTTTTCTAGGGTGGATTTCAGTTTCTCTTTGAACATAATGCTAACAGTATTGTCATCTGTATCTTCTTAGTTTCCATTTTTAAACATTTTACAAACAAAAATGTCCCTTTCAGAAAATGTTTTGCAACACAAATTTTACAGCAAGATAAAGTAAGACTAATCTCATCTAATTTTAGCTGTCTACAGTTACATGTCAAATCTCAGCAACTGGGACATGGGCATCCCCAAAGGGCAATTCAATCCTATATTATCTTTGCTTTTGTTCAAAAGATATCTTTCATGGTAGAGCTCAACGGTCTATTTCACGCCTGTAAGTGGTTACAATGAGATCAGCGGAATTACAATCACTTATTGCAATTTTGAGTGTTGTGTAAAGTGTTTTATAAGTACATTATCCTATTTTTGAAATACAGAAAGATATTTAAAACCTTAACAGAAATGATACGAGGGCACTTCTCATTCATTTGAGATCTCTCAGTACATTGTAAATCTTAACTTTTTCCAGCTGATTAGTATCATTTGCAATCCAACAGCACTGATTTCTTTTATCATGTTTCTAATACAAAAATATTTTATAAACCTGTTGTTGGAAAAGACAAACTAATGTTTGTCAATCACTTTTATTGCAAGGTGGTGGTACATGAGTCAACATAATAATTATATGAGGTTTACAGTAATTGAGATTGAATCTAAAATTTTACAAAACTTTAATTACAACCTTTTGAATATAAACCACAATACACAAATTACCCAATCATAACATTTTTTCATAAAAAAAATAAGAATTCATCCAAAGGATAGAAGATGTAATGACTCTTGGCGGAGTTCCACTTTTTGGTTGAAATTAGAATAAAAGCAGACAGCAGCTTCATTTCTAATGTCATGAAACACAGTATTTTTTAACATTTAAACAGCATTATATCTCACTAACAAGCCAAAATATGTATTTTTCAGAACCTTATAAAAAGGCCCTGCATTTAACAGTACGAATGCTGAGATTTACATACCTCTGTGAGCCAACACTCTTCCTTCAATCCTCAAAAGTCATTATAAAACAAGTAATTTGGGCCACAAGCAGCCGAAACTGTTGAGCTGGGGATTTTAACCATCCTCACAACACATCACAATCTACCACCTAACTCCAGCTTCCTTCCATGTCCCCAATCTTTACACAAAAACAAAGAATATCCACAACCAAGAGCTTCTGACATTTCATGGTCAATTTCAGAGCTATGGGACAGCTGAAATTGTGTTTCTAATACAACTCATTTTGTTCTGGCCTGCTTACCCATGCTTTGGTGCTTGGGAGAAAAGTGATGTCACTGTCAGCTATATTTCTTTTCTCTTTTCTGATCAATGCCAAAATTCATCTTCCCTTTTGCCAAATCAGAAGATTAGACTGGGACTCTGCACAAAGGGTTAAATTGGCATGAGGACCATAAAAATACTGGTCTCTTTTTAAGGACCTTGCTTTCCTTGTCACTTTGCAAAACACATGTGAAATGCTTTGTGTGTATCATGTAAAATTAATAGAATCATAGAATCATAGAACGGTTAGGGTTGGAAGGGACCTCTGGAGGTCATCTAGTCCAACCCCCCTGCAGTGGGCAGGGACATCCCCAACTAGATCAGGTTGCCCAGAGCCCTGGCAAGCCTCACCTTGAATGCCTCCAGGGATGGGAACTCAACCACCTCCCTGGGCAACCTGGGCCAGTGTTCCACCACCCTTGTGGTGAGGAACTTCTTCCTAATGTCCAATTTAAATCTCCTCCTCTCCAGTTTAAAACCATTGCCCCTTGTCCTTTCACTGCAGGCCTTTGCAAACAGGCCCTCTGCAGCCTTCTTGTAAGTTCCCTTTAAGTACTGGAAAGTCACTAGTAGGTCCCCCCGAAGTCTTCTCTTCTCCAGGCTGAACAATCCCAGCTCCTTCAGCCTGTCCTCATAGGAGAGGTGTTCCAGCCCCCTGATCATTTTTGTGGCCTGATTTAATAAATTAAATCATCATTACCTCATGCAGAAGCAAAATTACTGCAGTTATGTAAGTTCCCAGAAAAAAAAAACAACAAAACTGTTTTCCAGAACCGGAGGTATCATCTCCAAAAACATCTAGTACAGGAAAAAATGACTAAGCAAATAAAAACAAATCTTAGCCACAACACAGAAGAGGCTGACTAAATTGATGCCGTCAGAATTAACACACACTAAGCCAACACAAGACTAAACTAAACTGCCAAGTCATTTAGACCCACACAAAATAAAATGTCTGAAATATCAAGTCCTCTTGAGTACAAAATGCCAGGTTCCCTGAAGAGCATTTTTACATCTGAATCTGGGCCTGACTCCATCAGGAAGGACTTCTTTGTATAGCAAGGGTGAATGTATCTTTCTCCCTAAAGCACTATATTCTGCAAAATTCCCAGTTTTGCCAGAACAGATAGGATGAGAGGTGAACATTTGCACACCACAGCATTGCTGCAGAACTGAAACTGTGTTAATAATTTAATGCTTTAATGAATAATAGGAAAAGGAATTACAACTGACCAAATGTCTACATTTCAAATGTGACATTTATTTCCTTTAAATTGTTTCTATGTGTAGATAACTCTGCTTCTATTTTACCCTGAAACAAAATCATATTTCTTGTAAAATTGACATTATCCAAAAATTACGTTGTGGTATGCAAGAAATCTGAATTTTCATCAGTTTCTTTTATGCTAATGATAAATTTATGTAAAAAGTTCATTTTGGTTGTATCTATTCTTAAATATTAATAAAGATAACAAGGAAGATTCCAGTTAGAACACTAGCTTGAACTATGGGAAGCATAAATTCAAATTCCTGACATACCTCCAAGTTGATAATTCTTCCTTCTCTCCTCCCTTCTCTCCTCTGTCAGTTACTTACAAGATAAAGGGTTCAACCACATTCCTCATTTTCAGTAACTGTATTTATTTTACAGCAATGATTTTTTCACTAGCATTAGATTCATTATGAATAAGTTGAGTGCAAGCTACAAACTGGTTAGGTAGCTCTTCTTCTGAAAAGGATCTGGACAATAGAAGGGATCCTAAAATTTTACAGAGGCCAACGGTGCCATGTTATTGTGAAAAAGATTGGACTATCGCGTAGGAGAAGTAAATAGATTGCATGGCATGTCATTTAATAAACTCTATATACTATTGGCATCAGTGTTCACCTTGGACCACTGCCTGTCAAGAAAGGCATGGAAGAACTGGAGAAAGACCAGAGGAAATAAAGAATGGCAGAAAATTTGGAAAATTTGACCACTAAGGAACTATTGAAAAAAAATCAGTTATTTAACCTTAGGAGGGAAAAGCCAAGTAAAGATATGATAGCAGTTTTCCATTAAGTCAAAGAAGAGAGGAATAATCTGCTTTTTGTGCCTATAGTACTGGACAGAAATTAATTCATTTTTGATAAGAACATTCTACACAGAAGGAAAATGTTTCTTATACTGAGCAAATTGCAGTGTTAGAATGGATTGCTGCTTTCTCATTGAAACTTTCCTCACTGGAACTCTCTGAAAAGGATAAATAAATATCTGTCAGATGTGGTAAAAACTGTGTATTTTGCCTCTCAACAACAGAGTGGTCTAAAAAGAAATCTCGATGCCCATTTCAATTCTATTTTTTATGTTTTTTTGAAAGCAAGGTACTTCAAAGCAGCAAACTGGACATAAAAATATACCTCTATCTCAAACAAATTCATACTTGTCAACACTACTTAAAACAATAATGACAGTCATTACAAAAATGAAAAATATAAAAATGAAAGCATATTAAATAACATTTATTCTTTATGTGTTAAACTTTTTCCTGTTTTCTACAAGTTTAATACTCTTTCTCTCTTCTGAAAGATATTTACTTCCGTTTCTGCAATATAAAACCACAGTCATTGAAAAATAGGTCTAGAAGTGAACCTTCAGTTCTATCAACCAGATCTTTCAAGAAAACACAGAATGCAGCCAAAGAAAGGGAAGTCATTCATGGAATCACATTTAACATGATTCCTATTTTGAAAGCAAATCATCAACAAATACTCCGTAAGTACCATTGTCCAGTCAGTTTTTTGCCATCCTAACATAGCTTCATTAAGAACAAGATCATTTGCAGTGAAAAAGTTATATAAACCAATGTCAAAGGTTCTACTACAGTTATGTTCAGTATAGGGTTATAATCACTACATGGTACACCTACTGTGGTTTTGAATTGCATTGTGTTTATTTGAAAAGATTTAATAAATCCTTACAAAAATTTAACTGTAAAGAACCTTTAATATCTCTTAAGTATGAGAGATCTTAGATTTCAATGATCTACTCACGTTTAGTAAAAACATCATCATAACAGACAAAGCATAAGTCTTCAAAAAAATCTATTCATTATATCCTAATAGTCTATTTCCTTCAGTTATGTTCAGGTCTATAAGATAACACTAATTTGGAATTAGGATAAAATTAATATGACCTGTTTTCATAGAATCACAGCATCATAGAATAGTTTGCATTGGAAGAGACCTTAAGAGATCATTTAGTCCATCCCTTCTGCCATGGGCAGGGACATCTAGTGATCAGGTTGCTCAAAGCTCCATCTGGCTTGACCTTCACTTCTAATGATGGGGCATCCACAAATTCTCCAGGCAAGCTGTTCCAGTGTAAAAATATGTTTATCTTATATCCAATTTAAATCTACTCTCTTTCAGTTTAAAATCATTGCTCCTCGCCCTGTCTTCTCCAGCCCAACTAACCTCAGTTCTCTTATAGGAGAGGTGCTCCAACCCTCTGATCATTTTCGTAGCCCTCCTCTGGACTCTTCTAGCAGGTCTATGTATTTCTTGTAGAGGGGATCCCAGAGCTGGATGTAGCAGTCCAAGTGGGATCAGTTTTATAATGTGTTCTTTGAAAAAGGAAATTCCAATAGGATGTTACCATTTTAAGGTGGTACTCAAAGAGCATCAATACACTACTATATACTACTGTTTTCTATAATAGAAGGGGATAGCATTAATAACAATTTCATCAAGTATCCAATAATCAATTAATTTGCTTTGACCAGTTAAGGTTCTCTAAGCAATTACTTGGCTGACATATAACAGAAGATAAAATGAATTTACATATAAAGTGTACACAACATTATTACCATTCTTGCTAATACATTGTCATCATGAGAAAGCAAATTAAGGTATTCATTTTATTCATATTTCCATTTTAGAGGCATCTGAATATGCAAAGCAACATCACAGCCTTACCATACTACAATGTAAATAGTATTTCAAATAGCATCACATGCTATTATTGTCAAAGTGTAAAAAGTCTGAATGTTACCTTTGAACTGAATAAATGTTTTAATTTAAAAATATAATTAATTATATTGTTCAGAAACTGGAATTAAAACATCATGCAGTGATTCACATTACCTACAAATAACGTGATGGCTGCTATTGATCCTTTTCACTTCAGAGCACCTTAACACAATAAATTTAATTTCTCAGCTTGGCCAACTGATTAATTTCATAAGTCATTTTCTGGTGCAAAAATTCACAAAGCCATAACTATTACAAAGTAGCATCCAAATTACTTTTTAAAATACATAAGTATTGTCTGAACCTTCAGAGACAGCCTTAAAAAAAGATACTCTTTATTATTCGTGGTATCATTTACACCTTTTACATACTGTAATCAAAGATTTAAATAACTCAATTTAATATTTATCCAGGAACTGGCAGAAACTATTCAACCCCAAGGGGTGTAACCCTTCATAAAAATCTCATTTTACAAGAGAATGTAGCAGTTTTGGCATTATTAGCACCTTTCACATAAACTATGTTGAAAACTATCGTGCCAAATGCCTTTTGTACATAGGGTGTTTAACAGTGCTCTGTAGGTCTGTAAGCCAATAATAAGAGATTTAAGTTAAAAATCTGGAGACAGACATATATGTGTCCTGGCCCAAGTTAGAACAGAACGAATTCTGTTCAGTGGTTTTATGTTTAAGTCTCTTCTAAGTAACTGCACTTTCTGCAATTAACAGCATGTTTTCAGTCAGTGCCTGCTTCTAGCAGTGATAAGACCTAATTTTTAGATTTACTACCAAGGATTGGTATGCAGACCAAGGTCATTGCTAAATCTTGTGTACCATGTTGCAAGGTGCAGAGGAAAAAGTCACATCTTCAAGGGAGAGCACACAGTTCCGGTGACCCTAAACTGACCACCAAGGTATTCCATTCCACATAGTTCTATGGGATATAAAGCTGAGGGATCACAAGGGTCAAGACTCTTCTTCAACGGCCAGCATCTGAGGAGGACTCTGTCCATTCTGCCTTCAAGCCCCATCCATGAATTCCTGAATCCAGTTCATGAATCTGGTTCCTGTCTGCTGCTGAATCCAGTCTGGGACTTGTGCCACAACATCAGTGGTGACAGTGATGTAATAGCCATGGGTTCAATACTGGGTTTGTATATATTTGAATATATCTTACATTTTATTGTAACTGTTTCCATTAAAGCAGTTTTAGTTCTCTTTTCTAATTTATAAGTCTTCTTCCTTTATTCCCATTCTCTTTCCCTTTGGGAAGGGAGAGGGGTTAACAGAGAGTGTCTGTCACTTGTTCAGTGGCCAGCCCAGCCCTAATCCTTGAAAATTTAAGCAATGCTACACATTCATATACATATATTTATACCTCACACACATACAAGCATACATGATTACAAATATTCCTTAAATTAACACGTTAACTATAACTGTTGTCAAAATAATTTCTCTTTCAGTTTGCAGTTTCTTCCTGAAGTTTAATTCTCCCATTAACAGAATTGGGCCACAAGAAATACAAAGAAAAGACAGTACGTACACCCTTGTAAAACTTTCTAATTATGAAAGGATAGGCTTGGCTCTTTATGAGGTTAACTTCCCCAGTAAATTTCCAAATTAAATTTTAAACCAACATATTTTAAACAATGTCTCTTTGATTAGTGGTCTACAAACACTGTATATAACAACAGAATAAAATCCAGTTATTTCTGAGATGAACCTTATGAAACGTAGACTGTAGGTAACAGCAAATTTCACAATCTTGTTTACAGTTGTAAAAACTTATTTAAAAACTTATTAAAAGCTTATTAAAAACTTATTTAAAGTTGTAAAAACTTTATGTCATACTAAGGTAAATCAGTGAGATAAGTAATATTTAATGCAAGTCTTCTTAAGAATTATGACACTCTTTAGAAAGATGAGTGTAGTTGAAAGTGCTACTACATTGACAACTCCATAACATAAAATAATGCTGAAAATGCTTACCACTTTCAAAACAGGCATCAAATATAAGATGTCCTTTTTTAGGCTGTCCACAATAACCAGCTGGGAGAACAGTGTACTTGCTCACATTCCCTGCTATGATGTCATCACTTCCTATGGCACTACCTGTTGTAGTAAAAGCAAGGGGAAAAAAAAGCATGAGGATATGCTCTGCTACAGAACATGACATTTGGGCACCATTTAACATATGCATCAACAAATGAACTCTTGCTTTTCAAAGCTCATTTAAGAATTTGGATATAATAATGTTAAAGTTTGTCACACAGCCTGTTTTCTTGCACATGCATGTCCTGTGGTTGAACACTCTCATATACAGTAGTCTCAAATTCATCTGAATTCACTTCTTTTGACTGGAGCTCTCTAATATGTATATTCTGCATGAATTCCCTCAGCAGCATCTTTATCATAATTCTCAGCAGCACCTTCCTCACTATGGACATTAAGGGGATCTTTTTCCTCTATCCTGCTGCCTATTTTCATGCATCTTTGGTCTTTGAGACCATCCCACTCAAATGAGTCCCACTCATATTTGAAATCTGGAAAATTATTAGGAGGGAGAGACACACACTTATGGAGGCATATGATTATTCCAGTAAAATTATACTAACAAACAGTCATTTACTCCCAAACAGGGATGGAAGAACACTGATTTTTCTCATTTGAGAAATGTACAAGAAAGTAAGTGAGCATTTGTATTATATTATAAATTAATATGATAGTATAGCGAAAGAAATACACAAAAATATGCCTAGCTGTTCATTTTTTCTGACATTGACTCAGTATTTTCCTAACTATTTACTGTTTGGACAAAAAATACTTAACAACAGAAAAACTATCTTCTTTGTAACAGCAAACTAGAAGGAATGTGTATGTCTTCAAGAGTAGAAGGCATGTGATGGAATAATGGCATGATAATATCTTATTTCACTTTGATAAATAGGGCTACTAAGGCTTCTAGAAATAGACTTTTGGTCTGTACTGATTTTTGACATTTAAATGGGTTATGGGGGATGATGAATGTGACATAAAACTCAATTTGTTTTATTTTTATACTGAAAACTATTTCACAAAAATGTTACAAGCAATTCATATTGGCCCTAGATGATGAAAACAGCTTATTAATTAAAACTGACCTTTCCTTACATAAATGTATTCCACTTCTTGAGGCAAAACACCTTAGCTCAGGTAACAAATTATATCAACGTAATAGTGACACCACAGTTAAAGGGTCTGTCAGGCTTTCTATTATATACCCATATTTTCAGAGGTATATAAATCCCAGATTTAAAAATATATCCAGGTCAATACTCAGCTTATATATCCCCAGTCTGAAATTTGAAACTTACTCTCTGAGAAGTACTGCAATAGAAGCATGAGACTTTAGATCTTTTCTTACTTTCCTTATCCCAAAAGTTAGATATTAAAGAATGCATGCTATTATTTTTTAGCAAAATTATTATTTGCAACCTCAAGGTTATTTGGTTTAGACTTAATAATTACCCACAGATAGCAATCTGCAGCGTTGGGTTTTTTTAAATGTAAAATTGCTATTTACAATAGCTTTAGCTAGATAATTTTTACCAGCATGCAGATACAATGTTCTTAAAGGCTGGTAACAGCAGAGGCAAACTTAGATCTGGATGGGGCATCTGTGAATCTGTATGATACAATTCATCCCTCTGCATTGTGCAACCTTGTGTAATTCAGAACAGCAGCCTCAGGAAAACCATTTCCTGAATTTCAGTTCAGTGCCACTTTGATTAAACATCCCCCACATCCCTTTTGCAGTTAGTCAAGATAATTGTTTGTAATCCAACACATGGAATCAAGGATGCAAAGAAAAAGATCTGCATGGAAAACCTGCAGATCTCCACCAAGAATGTGTGAGCTGCCAGGGACCAAAGTGAAAGAGTGGGAGGCAGGAAGGCAACTGTCTAGAGCAGTAAGACTACTAAACTCCTCCTGGTAAATCTCAGCTAAAAGTAATACAGTTCTTGCAATTCTTAAAAGATAGGTGAGAAATACTGCTTAGATAAAGATGAAGAAACTAGAAAAGATTATATTCAAATCACTGCCACCAACATCACCTTCCAACCCTAACCATTCTATGATTCTATGTTAGGGATGTCCCTGCCCACTGCAGGGGGGTTGGACTAGATGACCTCCAGAGGTCCCTTCCAACCCTAATCATTCTATGATTCTATGATAAGATAACGTAGGAAAAGCAGGCAGAATACAGAGCCACATCTCCCTTTCCACCTAAGAGACAAATCAGACTATCTGACAATGAAGTCTTTACATGATGCAGAAGGAAGCTGTCATGTAACTATGTCCTAGTAAAAAGTTTCCATCTGCCCCTCCTGGCCTTATGTAGCCATTCAGGAATGAGAATAAAATCATCAAATAGCCTACAATTCATAGTCATTTAATAATATTAATCTCTCCTTGCATGTTCTTTATTACACAGTACTTTGAATATTCAGTATGTGCCGTTGTTATATTTTGAGTTCTATTATCTTTAGTTAATCTCTAAACACACTCTTTGAACTTGACATTATTATACAGCACAACAGCATTATGTCCCTTCTGGCATGTTCTCTTTGAGTGATAAAGGCCAGGCTGCTGGCCGAAAAAGAGCCTGCATTGCTGTAGGACTAGATTATAAGCCATGGCTTCACGCTTGTCTGTTCAGCAGATGCACTGAGTGGTGCTGAGAATACATTAACATCTTCAGATGGAGAGAACTGCTACACTGGGCCTTAAGTCCTCTGGCCAATAAAGAGATACTGTCCTCACAACTAGGGAGCCCAAAGTAGATTTTCCTGATTGAAGGCAAAGATGTATGACAGAACCTTGTAGGGAAGGGAAATAGTACTTCAATCCGAAACAAACTGAAAGGGAAAGAAGAGAATTAACTGAAGTACAATCTGCACATTACACTTCAGGGGATCAGATTGTCCTTTGAAAAAAGGTTAGATGAGATGAGCAAAGGCAAAAGTAACTTAGCAAAGATATTTTCTCAGACTCTAGGTCTTATTTTGTCAATTATTTTTCTTGTTGTAAGACACATTGCTATTTTATTCTAATTCTTCATAGCTTAAACTCCTGGAGTCTCCAGCAAATCCCTAGGATTTATTTTTACCACAGTATTAAACTTTAATGGTAATTTTCTATCAAGTATAAAATCTGTAGGTGTCTGAAATCTCTGTAGGTATATAAGATTTCAAAATAAAACCTGGACAGAGTCTTCTGTTATTTGCATTCATTACTGTTGTCATCATGGATATATTTCACATAAAACCAGTGAAAATTAACAGAATCAGTTATAGGGGACTTGGATTCTTAGGAAGAAGAGCTTGGAAACTTCCAGAGTTTCTTGCTACTCTTAAGTTCAAAGTGTAAAGTCAAGATCTTTTCATTTAGGCAAAGATTTAAATAGCATATGCTGCAATAAACATCATGCAAATGTAGGTACATTTTCTTTAAAAACTGCAGTTTCTAGAGGAAGCTACCTCTTTAGTAAATAATAGTCACTCTTCGAATTGGGTAAACAACAAGCTCAGCTTCCAGCTGTGACAAACCAGAATCCATGGAGTTAGCAGCCGGCAGCTACCCTCATGCTACATTAGGTAGGAGAGCACAGCTGCATTAAAACAGACATAGAAAAATAAAGAGCGAATTTGCCTGGAAAACCTGAATCATTCTTATAATGGCACTTCCTACCTAACAAGGACAGCCAATTAGAAGGGTAAGGTAACAGGAAAAGAGAACTGCAAGTGAACTTTGTAGCAGTCTTTCTTTAAATATTACAAATGTCACCGAGACATCTCTCATTCCATCACAGGACAACATTAGGATACTAATTCATGTTAATGAAACAAAAATTTCTATGGTATAAAGATCTAATAGCCAGATTCCCATCATCCAGGGGCCAAAAAAAGTTTCCAGGTATCCTAGCAAAGCATTCCATCAGCTTTGAGGAGTATTGTTATTGCAAACCCATCTAAAGAACTGAATCTGAACTCTCGGTACAGTTTGCAATAAACAAGAATTCATTCAGATGATCAACAATAACTCTTACTAGCTCCTAAATATAACAAGTCTCTGGATGAACACTGCTCAACTCATGTTTTGGGCAAGTAACACATATGGAGGATATGCCAATAACAGTCTTTTTCACCAATCAGAAATCTGCAGTGTAACTTTAGCCAAATTATTTTTAAGATTAAGTTCTCCTGTTGTTTGAATTTTTTTAAGTAAAAGCTTTTGTATCTTTGTCTCTAGGCTCCAGCAGCACTGATATTCAGGAAGATTGTTATTTCTTATATCAGCTCTGAATGCTCTATGGCTATACCTACAGGCAGCAGCAGGCAGAGACTTGGAATTCCAGCTCCACTAACTTAAAAAATGTTAAGAAGAAAACACAACTGTCATTTTGATCTTCACAGCCATGTATCCTGCAGCAAGGATTGGCCATGACCCTGAGAATCTAAACATACTGCAGAGCCTGTTGTCAATCTGAAATGTACTTAATTCACAGTCACCGTGGTCTGAAAAGAAATAGAAGAAATTATGTTAAGACTAAAATCTCAAGGTTTGAGGGAATACCCAGTGTGGTACAAACCACACCTGCTACCTCACGTTCAGGTATTGTACCCATATTGTCACTGTTACCTACTTTAAAGGTCAAGAAGAACAAGGAAAATGTTGACTATCACAGACAGAATTCTCATACAGCTTGGTCTAGTTCTAAAAAGTACTAATGTTGCATTGTTATTTTGAAATCAAATTAGAGATATAAGCATCTTTAAAGTAATTGCTTCTTCAATTACCTTCCTCCTACAGTTTGATCAACACACTGATTGTGTTTCTGAACTGCAAGAAGATATTCACAGCCAAGAAAGCTTTCAGAATAAAAGACAAGTTTAGCAGAGTTTATCACATAAATGCTAGGCTTTGCAATGGTTCTGAAAGTACTCAGGAAAAATAAACTGCAACCTAACTGCTATGGACTTGAAAAAGCTTGTGGTAGGTTGCATAAACAGAAGGAATTATCAATCCAAGGTCAATTACAGCTCCTTTCCAAAGTCTAGTGAATAACACTGAACTGAAGGCAACACCTGGCAGACAGATACTGCTCTGAACAATGATATCTCTCTTCCAGTGGATGGTATTGTCTTATGAGTAACAGGAAAAGAAAATAGTTCAACTTGTATAGACTTATACTTGTTTTATGTGTAATATTTGTTTCCAGTCTTTATCCTAAAAGCATAATTTCAAGCTTTACTTCAAGAATATTTATTTATTATCTCAATGTGGGCTACCTCCGAGGATATACCTTCTTGTGTCAGAGGGAAATGACAATGGAATTTTTTGTATCACTTCATTGAAACTCAGAATGCCAAAGAAGCTATAACAATTTATAAATAAAATAAGAACTAAAAAGCAATCAGTGCTTTAAACTCAGTAAGCAATAAAAAAAAATCTCTATCCACTCACACATTCATCATCAGAAAGAAAAATAAACTGAAAAAAATAGTAGTACCAAATATGTTAACTGAAAATGTTTATTTAAAAACATTGTAAGAATCAGTGAATTTAATCTGATATACAGATTTACTCTTTAACAACTATTTGGCATCTTGATAATATCAAAGATAGCACATGATGCAACAGTTGCTATAGTAGCAATAGCTTCCTAACCAAAAAACAGATCAAACAAAAGCATGAAACATACAAACTGTAAACAAAAATATGATGCATCACATAAATCCCCTACTAGCTAGGAATAAATAATAGCTATTGAGCTCAGCCAGTCCTCTGAGTTGCATCTGCAAAAAGTAGTTGTTTCAGTAAGTAAGTCCATCCTTTCCAGGAGATAAGAGATGGCTCAGAGAATTTGGTCTGCATATGAATAATAGGAGATGCTGAAGAGCAAATAAGAACTCAAGTTCCAGGTCTGCAAAAGATTTTTGGGGAAATGTTTACACCAAGCAAGAGGAAATTCTGTGTGTAGGGCTTCTGAGGCAAGAAAAGACCTGAAGAGTTAAAGCAGACCCTTTGTGCAGGACTACAGAACTTCAATGGGTTAAAGTTCATTTCACAGGGTCTCCAGTCTTTTTGAAATCTGTACACAACTGACTTCCCAAAGACAGGAAGTGCATGTGACCTGCAAAAATGCCTAGTAAAAGTAGTCAGACAACTGCAGGATTTGGAACTGTAGTTGGTAGAAAATGCCTCATGATACTACCCATAAAACTAGAAAAAGATGTCGGTGGTTGAAGTTGCTCACTAGAATTCTCTGGTACCATTAAAGTGTTGTCAATTTTTCCACTGCCACCTAATCCTGAAACAAAACAGCTTTTATATACTTGATTTTGTATTATGTGTGAGGGAAGATGGAGAAATTGGGAGGAAAGGAAGCAAAAGGTTCATGGATATATGCTATGCATATATACATATGTATACTATCTTTATATCCATGTTCCAACAGCTGCCTCAGATATGAGGCATCAATTTAACAAAAGCAGGCTATCTAGCTTAGACTTTCAGGTATATTATGTACTTTCAAAAACCTCCTCTGACAAGGTTTTTAAATGCAGAATAATTACATACAAAATGCTTACTGAGAGATGTTTCTCAACAACCTCAAGAGATAGCACCAGCCAAAGGATATTGATTCAGTTGTAGCTGGTGCAGATCAAACTTTAATTTCCAAGTATAGCACTTCAGGTTTCATACAGAAATGAAATAGGTGGACTTAATCCATACTTACACTGATAAAGCAATATCAGATCTGGCCCACAGACTACATTGACTATTTCAGTATAAGAACATTACTTCCTCAATGCCTTTTTTTTCTTTTAACCCACACTGTATACTCTAGAATAAATAAGAGCACATGACACATGACTGACCAACAGCACGATCATAAGCTAACCAGGAGGGAGCACTTGATTGTCTTTATCCTACAAGAACAGCATAATCAAAAGTGATTTAATGGTACCCTAAGTGGATCAAGTCATGACAAAATAAATTTCTAAATTAAAAATAACTCACATCGAGGCAAGCTGAATTCAACTAAAGCATCTGATATGCAGCAACCAATGCAATGACCCCAATCCATGACTATAGTTCTTCAGTGACTAAAGTTGAAATCGCTGTAGTTTAACAACTCTGTGCATCTCTTTTCTTTAGGAACAATTGATTCTCAGTGGAGAAACTGAAAAAGACTCAACAGGTAATAATTATTCCTGATAGAGAAGTAGGTTTATTTCAGCTTTCACAAAAGGTCAGGGCTTTATTCATCTAATTGTCTGAGGTTTCATACTCTTCAGTTCTGACAATCATATTCAAAATGGTTGCCCACAAAAGGTGTCTCCTAAAAGTACCAGGCATGAAGCACCACGGAAATCTTCCATGAGTATCAGCAAGGTCAAGTAAGAAACATATAAAGCATGATTTTTTGTTTATGAAAATGACACCTTTCACATTGAATTCCTAACACTTTTAATGTCTTAATAGGTTGGCTGATTGAACAGGGGCTTTCCAGACCTGTATTTAGAGATGTCTGAGCCATATTTTGGAAGATAGAAGTTTATCAGCTGTGGTCCCAAGCAGGCCAACGGCACACACCTATAGGTGTAATGCTGCACCTGAGCTAATAAGCTATATGATAGACATTAATGACCTGGACCAGGGGGTAGAGTGCACCCTTAGTAAGTTTGCAGATGACACCAAGCTGGGTGGCAATGTCGATCTGCTTGAGGGTAGGGAAGCTCTGCAGCGGGATCTAGACAGGCTGGATGGCTGGGCCAAGGCCAATGCCATGAAGTTCAATAAGGCCAAATGCCAGGTACTGCACCTTGGCCATAACAACCCCCAGCAGCGCTACAGGCTCGGGGAGGAGTGGCTGGAGAGCTGCCAGGCACAGAGGGACCTAGGGGTGCTGATTGACAGCNGCTAGGAAAAAGGCTGGACTCGATGATCTTCAAGGTTCTCTTCCAGCTGTAGCTGTTCTGTGACATTATTTCAGGTTCAGCACTGAGGTAATATAGCTGTGCCTTGGATCTCAGGGATTCTTGAAAAGCAGTCAGACTGGTAAGCCTCAACAAAGGCCAGCTGTGGTACTACACCAAACTCACTACACAAAGGTATTTTGATTTTTTGTTATCTAAAGTATGATTTCTTTAAAATTGTTGTGGATCCACCGGTCCAAAGAGAAAAATTTGATTATCATGGAGTGAGTCTAGGGTTCAGGAAACTTGAATTCAGTTCCTGAATTGACTATTAACATCTTTATGGTGGTAGTGAATCCTTATCCACAAGAAACTAGGCCTTCCATGGGGGCTCCACAGACCACAAAATCCTGTGCAGCTTTGCTTAGCATCATGTTTCTCTTCAAGACCCTGTATTTCACAAAGGATTGGAAGAGAGGCATTTGCACACTTCTAGAACTGCTTGGGCTATTGTTACGAGTATGGTAAGTGACAACTGGTGTTGTAAGTTCCCTGACAATTTCCATCCTGTGTATTATGCATCCTCTTGAATATATGTAATTTAAGATATGGTTTTACTCTTGCTTCCTATTCACTTTTTGTTTAGGGCTAAGCATGTCTTCTGTCAGTCAATTTAAGTCAACAGTAGTTTCAGATACAGTTATTAACTTCAAATTTTCTTGAGTATGAGCTGTTTGAAATAATTTGGGGATTTTAGTACTACTTCTGGAATAATTTGTTCCCTGAGGTTGCTGAAATCAATTACACTATTAATTATTGCCATAATTATAATTACGAGTTGAAACAACTCCTTTAAATTCTTAGTTGAGAATAGCACCTTTCTTGCTACTTTCAAAACAGTCCATGCCAAAAAGTTGTATTTTAAGTTGCTGAGAATTTCTTCCACCTAAGCATTGCCCACTCACATTGCTGAATTTATTCTTTAGTTAAGAAACATTTTAACATAATTATCTGATATGAAATACTAGGTTAAATCATTGCAGAGGTTTATTTTATTCACAAAGTATAAGTACTGTATAACAAAAGATTTAAATATATATAATCCATAAAATATACAAATTCCTATTTCTGAACATAAAAATGTCAACAAAGCAAACCTGACCTCTTAATTCTCTTGCATCAGCAACATAACAACAGGATTTTAACTACAGAGAACACTACTAACTAATACACCATATTCAGCAGTTTTTTAACTAAGTAAATGTTAAGCTGATACAATATTTATAGGAATATGAAATGCATACAAAGTATTTCAAATATTTGGAACACAAGCCAAAATTCTACTCTGAGATCAAATTACTGATTATTTGTACTGCTTAGAAATAAAATATCCAGCAGCTATAGTGGTATTCTGTGAAGTTACAAAACATCTGTTATTCTGTACTACTGCAGACTTGGGGTATAGGTAAACAGTACAGAGGAAAGTTTATCTCACAATCCTATTTTACATGAACATGAACTAATGCCACTGCCTTTGGATTTGTATGGATTATTTGAGGAATTTTTCATTCATCAAGTGCATCACACTGCTTCACCTGCACTACATATGCATGAAAACATGACAGTCACTTGATAGGTGTTAGCCAGCTCTACAGTTTACTGTAATCACACAGTAACTTTGCTGCTTATTGCAAATGAAAACACATCAGTAGACCTGTAATGAGTGCAGCTGGGCATTTTTGGAATGGATTCCTGCTGCTCTGTGCTGGTGATTCAAGGGAACTGATGTTCCACTTGCTTTTGTGGAGATTGAAATTCAACACATTTTTCAAGGGGGTTATGAAACAACATATAAAAGCAAAATCTTGCCAGTTTTCACTCATGAAGTAAAGAGCTCTCTGAATTAGCAAGTAAATGAAATATAGTTTGATAGCTTATTTCTTGAAGGATAATAATTTAAGACAACTACTTCCTCCTCCTGCCTGCTTCTCTATGCTTGATATTTGCCACAATGAATCTCTGAAATCAGCCACTTAACCATACTGAGAGAACAGGGACACATATGTATATTAGAAAACATATGTGTCAGACTGTATAAGTTTTAGTCTCTAACCAGCACACATTACTTACCCTAAAACAAAACCAGTCATGAAAATATTTTACTATACAAATATATACATCAAATTCAATGCCAAACATTTGCAGGATCAAGGCCCTAGATTTAATACCCAAGTCCAGACCTCTGAATTTGTACAGCTTGTGATAAAATGAAATTGATGTCATCATTATTATTTTGGTATAGCAGTTTTGCAAACCATTCTGACATACAAATAGTAAAATTGCTTCCAAAAACATATTTAAATGCTAAGGTGAAAAAATACCACACTTCCTATATGACAGGCTTGGCCTCTGTAGTAATGTCAAGAAAATGAGTTGTGGGGACAGTGTGACAGGGAAGCTGGGACATAGGACACAGATGTGTACCCATAACCAACTCTTGATTACTTGTAAATTGGTTTACCTCTGTTATAGATTAATTGCAGACACAGCTTGAGCCTAGAAGAACTTATTATCTCAGGTAGAATGCAATCTAAACATGGCAATTCTGCATCAAGGTTTTGCATACTAACTACTTTTGGGGTTTACTTGAGAAATCTAAGCTGGTTTCTATAGAATCACACAGTTCTGGAAAAGGAGCAGCACCATCAATCCTCCAGAACAACAGGGATGTATGTATGGCTAGGCTTCGCGAACNAGACCACAAGGGATTTTCAGACTGTGCCTAACAACAGGGATGTAGCACAATGCATTCACCTGGTGGGGCTGCTGGAGCCAATCTGCACCCAGCAGCACCACTACCCAACAGAAGCAGCACTGCTGGATCGGAGTAACATTAGCAGGAAGTATCTGTTCCAAATGCCTCTCCATATCCTCTAGCACCTCATTTACCTGGGGGTTGGTGCCTTCTGTTAGCAGGGTATCCCAGCTCTTTACTTTAAAAAAAAAAACAACAAACAACCTAAAATATAAAGCTGACTATACAGTCACTTCACTCTATTACTTTTGACCCTAAACAGGTGTTGCTGGAGGAAAGAAGAACAGGAGGAAGGAAAATCTCCAAGCACAGACAAGTTAGCCTTTTCTTCTCTGAAAGATAATAGCTATTGTTATTAGGTGTCCCATTTGGAAAGCAGGCTTGTGCTGCAGATCTAAGTTTCCCAGTCCTGTTAGTGGCCCCATGTGGAGATCAAGCCAGTTACATTTTAACACTGGAAGCTTTTAAAAACTATTTTAATGAGCATTAAACCTATAAAGCTCAACTTCAAAAAACAGAAATGCTATGTAGGCCATACAAATGTATTCTGAGGTTGATTTTTTTTTTTTGCATGAGACTTCTGCCAACTAAATACAGTGACAGCAACATTGAAGAAACTTGCAGAAACTTCTGTTTTACAAATTTCAGTATAAAACCTATTAGAATTCCCAATATGTCTCCTTTCACTTTTTACAAATTCAAAAACCTCCTCTCCCAAGTGCTAATAATTAATAGGGTGCTTTGAACTTCACTGAAAGAAAAAACGTTGGGAGGCTTGAGGTAAGTAACTTTCAAAAGCTTTGATTATTTGTCAAAGAAAAAAACTGTTTGAAATATGGCTAGGAAATGGTAAACCATTAAGGAATGGCAACTGGAACACCCAACACATCCCTGTTTCTTTCTTTTTCTGAAATTATATCTTCTGGCTGTATAAAGCCTTCATTAGTATTTCTCAGGACTCCTTATATGGCAAATTATGTAATAGAAATAAGATCAAAGCTCTAAGTACCAAAAATATATTAGCAGCTTTTCTCCAACAAATTCTTCTAGTGGGGATTGTTTCCACTAGATAACTGAAAAAGTCGAAAATGAGTTGAATATCAGCCTACTGGCAACAGAGTATAATTATAATATTTCTCTGCAGCAACTCTAGTTAATTTCTATATATCACTTCAATGAAAGTTTCAACTTAAGCAGTAAAAACTGAGGTAGTTAATGGTCTTATAGAGTGCCTCAAATTTACTAACAAACTTTAATATCCCCTGGACTTTAAACTGCTTAAGCCAAAACATACCAATGCTATCAGTACCTTCTAGCAAATGTGTTTGTTGAATAAAAAACATTTTAGATTTGTTTACAAATACATTCTGCAGCATTTTATAAACAATTGTAAAGAGCTCTTTATGTTATGTCAACATCTGCAAGTCTGGGCCCAGGACCCACACAGTTTTCCACTGACTTTTGAAATCTCTTCTTGTTGGTAGAAGGATATAGTGGGCAGATCCCTTCCAGCAGAAAGAATACAATGCCTTGTCCCAAACACTGGAATTCAGCTATGTTTACAGGCTAGCAGTGTATACTAAGAAATAAGCTATATTGTGTATATATGTTTGGAAAGTCAGAAATACTTTAAGAAAGGACAATTCAACTGAAGAAATTAAATTTGCCTGGAAGACCAGAAATACCCACGAGGTATAGTGTTATTTTAAAGACCAAGATTAAACAATATTGTGAAAGTAATTAGCTGATTTCTCCTATTTCAAATTTCCTCATAATAAAGCTGGTGAATTTGAAGTTCCAGTTATCAAAAAGGCCTATATTAAAGACAAATAAATTAGGTTGTTTTAGTTAGTTTGGCTTTTAATTTAATAATTAAGGCCACTTAAAAGACAGCAGTATGTTCCTGATACTAGAATGCATTGATACCATATGCGATTAAAGAGTTTTAGATGAATAACTATTCTTTTTTGAAAGAACAATCAAAAGCTATATTTCAAAATAGTCCAGCACAGCACTATCATATTAAAGTCACTTAGGAAACACTGTAGCATTTACACAGCTATTCTATCAAGCCCTCCACATGCAGACCTCTGAAATAATGTTCTCAACACTAAGCATTTTACAAATGTTAATTACTACCCAAACTTTGAGGGGCAGGTTCAGTATGCAGTTGTTTGAAGCTCTCCTCCCTAAGCCAGGTCAGCCCAGCTATGAATGCTTTTGCAGATTCTAACCATTCTTAATATGAAATGTGACTAAACATCACTCTGCAAAGGTATCTATCATGACATGTAAATAGCCATGAAAAACTACACAGTCAACTGGCAAATCTGTTATGATAACAAGGATCTTGGGTCTAAAGACATATATTTATATCCTGTCCAGTACCGTGAGTAAATGCCTTTTTTTTGTTTTCACTATTATTTCAGTGATGATGACTCAGTGAAATATCAGAAATACTAATATCCACAAAATTACTAGCAACTGTGGAATAACACATATTAGAACTGTCAATCCTGGCTAATAAGCAGCTGCCTTGCATAGAAAACTATTACAGAACTCAGAGATAACCTGTACCCTTTGATCATTCAGGTCTCTGGAAGCAAGTCTTCTGAAGGTAATATAGATGCCTCGAAGAGTAACAGTATCCTGGGGAGAATGAGATAAGTAGTGAAATTTTAGCTGGATCCATGTCTGAAAAGTGAAATACTTTCATCTGGTTCATGGGTCAAAACATTAGCAAATACAGGTTTTCTGTACTCACTTTGACCTACTTCTAAACCTTCATTAGAGAAGCTAATAAGGTCCTCTGCTACAGAACTGGAAAACTAACATCAATCTGGTTTTGAAGAAACTTAACTGAACCAGACATCTTGCTATACCCTATATCTTCCAAAGGTTTGAGACATCATGGTCAGCTGAGCAGAACAACTGGAAGTCAAATCAAGAAGCTCCTGAAAGTAACTAACTAGACTTAATCACTTTCGTTCTCCTGCAGACGTCACTTGTGAAGATTTAAGTTGCTTTTAATTTGGATTTTCACCTTGAGACATGAAGGCTGGAAACCCAAAAAGAGAAGCATACAAAGTTATGATTTATTGCAGAAAGCTGATTTGAGCAGTTCCAAGAAACCAACTAGGACTAAGGAGCTAATTCGAATGGGAAACTGATTGATCAACCCAGGATAAAGCGAGTTGATGTACTCTAACCAAACATTAGAACACAGGAACTATTTTACTGGATTAGACCAGACGTCTGCCTACTCCAGACAGGAAAGTATCAGAATATGAGCTCCAAAACAGACAGATGTGAGATAATCTACCTTCCATATTAAGTCTCAATCTCATTTGAAACACAAAGATTGGCTTAAACCATGACACAGAAAATCATGCTGAGCATAACAATAGAATAAAAGCTGATGGTAGTCCTTCTTCTGAAGTACTTTGTGCAATTCTGTGTCCTAATACCCCTCCTCATTAAAAATAAAAACAAAAAAAGTTTAAAAATTTGCAAAAACTACTAAAACTTCTACATGAAAAAGGCATGGAAATATGAAAAGATTTGTATATACAGAAACAGTAAATATAATTATCAGTGTAAGAAAGATTACCTTCCTATAGCAGAAAAATAAAAAGATAGTAATACACTTTAAATAAAAAATTCTTACATTATAAAAAGGTTATGCTTTCTATAAGCTATAATTTATGCATCTTAGAGCTATATAATTCAGAACATTTTTAGAATCACTTTTCTGTGAGTGCACATTACATATTTTCTGACATCTTTCCCTGACACTAACTCTTGTCAAGCATGGGTTATGGAGTTAAACCAGTAAAGAATGGTCCACAACTGTAACCTGTGTTGCTATAAAGTATGGATAAATGACCTTTAATTTCTCTGTAACTGTTTTCTCATTTGAAAATTACAAATAACAATATTTCAAGATGAAAAGATGAGACATAGTTATCACTTGTGTTTTCTGATCCAGGTATAAAAATACAATGTTGCTGTAAAAAAAAATAGCAAGTATCTGGCTAAATCAATTTATATGGCTTGGACAATGTTCAGTACTTCTGTAATGGCTTTATTCTCCTTGCATATATACATAAGAAATTAAATTTGTGCAAAATGCAGGTTCTAGAGCCATATTCCTGTACCTCCTAAAGACTGGTCCAGATCTGACCTATCATGAAGACATACCAAGCAGTCAGCATGCACCAAGAACAAGAACACTCCCCAGTAATGTTACGTGCACACTAATAGTGTCAGCATCACCTGGCACTAAGGGGAGAAACAGGTTCTTTTGGGGATCTGCCAAGGGTCCCTAAAAGAACCTGTCTTTCCTCTTACTGTCAGGTGACAGTCAAAAACCAAAGTTTAGGAGGGAAAAGGCAAAAAAATCCACCAAATACTTCACCTTTTTTCACAGCATGCTTTCCTTGCTGTCTCTTAAAAACAGGCCAAGATCATAAGTTTGCTTCCCAAACACCACTGATCTCTGAAAGTTTGGGGCCTTTTTCCTATCTTTATGTGTAGTTCTTTCCATTTTAAATTCCTCAAAAAAAAAAAAGGAAGAACCTGCAAATTAAGACTTGCAAAATGGCCAGACACATCTTGGGAACATACAACAAAAGATGATTTCAGCCCAAGCTGAAACACAACACTTAGAAGAAAACCGCTGATTAGTTAGCTGCAAAGGTTAGATGTGGGGAAAGTTCTGCACAAGGTTATAAATAAAAAGCAATATTGCAACGCTGCAGATTTAAATAAGATAGCAGAGAACAGAGTGTAAGAGTAAGTTTATGTGTTAATCTGTGAATAGTAGGAAAGCTGCTTAATATTTTAAAGTTACTGACAATGGCATAGGTAGATGAAGCAGGTAGGAAAGCTGACAAAGTCATACAGCCACTAGAGATTTGTTTCCTGTTTCACAGCACAGTCAGAGCTCATCAGCTGTTTTTAGTAATGTTGTACAACACAGTAGATGAAAATAGTCACCTACCTCATGGACAAGTTTAATGTACAGTAAACTTCACAGTGTGGTTTTGGGTGTTTATAAACAGCATGGCTGAACACAGGCAATTCAAGAACATTACGGCAAATCCATTTAGATGTAGCCTTTGTAATATTGTTTCCCAGAGCACAGCAGCATTTCACATAGTTATCACTTTTTTCACCGTAAGTGGCCCAAAAATGCAGAATGCTATGGATAATGCATCTTCATTTAGAGCTGCTTCTGAGGCTGAAAAGCACATGCACAGTAGCTAAAACAGCAGGCTAGGAAAATGAACTTTTGGTCCAAGAACCCAGATAATTTTTGTATGATGCCATGGGACATCAAATAGTCAGAAAAACTTACATTTTCTTTGTTTCATCCTCCAAATGTTAATAGCTAATTTTCATAACTTACTTTGTGGGCTTTTGTTTTCCTGTGGGTTGGAAAAGACCTTAACTGTGTTTTGTTACAATAGGAAAGACCCCTGTACCTAGAGGATCCTTATTGCTCAGGAGGAAACACAAAACTTGAGTTTCACTGACAAACTTATCTTTACATACACAGTTGGAGACAGTGTTAATATATCCTGGATATGAAGAATGAATTACACTTGGCACCTTCTCTCAGAATAATGTATATGAGATGTAGGGTGTTCAGCATGCTGCCCCTCTGCACCCTCCTGGGACAGGTCATGTCAAGAAGCACCTGCAGGACAACCCCCAAGCTATAAGCCTTGTGGTGCAGTTTCAATTCCAACCCTGCGCCTTCACATTAATTTCTCATTCTAAATAAAGCAGGTGGTGGCTTCTTGTGTGAGGTGAACTCCTGTGCACCACCGCTCTGCTCTGCTCCTCACCGCTGCCACCTCTGCCCCCTGTACAGGGAGAGTGGTGCACACTGCAGGTTACCCCATCATTAGCTGCTCCCTCTGCACAACCGGGGCTCTCTCCCGGCCCCAGTTAGCTCGCAGGGGAAGCACGGCTCTCGCCTCTCACCATCCTCCCCACAACAGGGCAATCTCCCCTTGGACAGGGCTGGAGTGCCTGGGGGGCTCTTACCCCTCTCCCTGCCTGGAAAAGCAACTCCACACGACCACCTCTCCCTCGAGCAGATGCTCCTCATACCCCGCAGGACGGTGCCTTGCCCTTCTCCACAGCTCCCTAGGCAGGGGCCTCTGCCCCGGCCCCCCTTCTCCATCTCAGTGCCCTCGGCCAGGAGAAGCTTCCCTCGCTTTCCCCTGAGAGACGGATTCCGTCTCCTTCACTCCGCTGCGAGCCAGACCCCCTCTACAACCAGAAGCCCCTGGAGAAGGGAGGCTCTTCCCCTCTCCCCCCGCCCAGGCGACTGCGGCTGGCACTGACCCGTCTCTGCCGTCCTGCTCCTCTCCGCCATATTTGTTGTCATCCCCCCCACCCCCACACGGAGCGAGACGCTGCCTGGCCGTCGCCATGGCAACATACGTCATCGCTAGGGGAGTCCCGCGCCCACCCCTTCCCGCCTGCAGGCCGCAGGCCGCCTGCCGCCATGATGCGGCGGAGAGCGAGAGAGCCGGGCTGATAAACAGCGCCCGGGGAAAGCTCTCCCGCTGTCTTAGGGGAGCTAGCCGGCGCTAGGACGGGGTGGAGAGCACAATGTCCGCTCCTGCCCTCGCCCAGGCTGCCCGGTGCTTACGGATGGGGCGACTGTGCGTGAGGGGAGCCTGTGCTGTGGAAGGGGCGGGAACGGCCGAGCGTGAGCAGAGCCGGCAGCTAGCCCTCGGTGCCTGTCGCTGATGGTGTTTACAAGCGCCGCTTGCCCAAGGAAGGAAGGGCTTGTTATCTTCTCCCTGGTGACGGCCCTACCTCGGCAATTACAGCGACAGTGTCCCGGGGGATAGGGACTCACGCCGCCACCACCGCCCGGGAGTCGGGGCTGGGCCTCTGGTAGTCACAGGGCTCTGAGGAGGAGAGGCTCGTTAAGGAGGTGCATGGCCCATTCTACACAGATCAGGGAGCAATTACAGCCTTGCAGCCCGAAGCGGGGGTGGGGGGGTGGGAGAGGGGCCTAGCAGCCTGTTTGGGTTAAGGGTCTCTGTCGCCCCAGTGGGGAAGAGAGCACATCCCTCCCGTGCTGGCTCCTAGCCTGATGTACAGAAGTGGAGCACAGGCATTATGAGGAGGTGCCCTTTAGGCAGGGATGGCAAGTTCGTGTGTGTGTGACTACCCTATCCTGCCCCAAAACACAGCAGGTGAGTCTGATCATGTGGCAGTTATGTCAACTGTTGTTACTATTTTTATAATTTCTTAAGGCAGCCCAGTGGGGAGCTTCATTATCTGTGTGAGTGTTGCCCGTCTGTCTCCTTCCCCTAGACCTAACAGGTGAGCCTGACCATATGGCAAATACAGTGATGCTTCCTGGGGATGAGAGGGTTTCTGCGTGTGCGTGTTCACAGGCCCACTGGGTCTGGAAATACATGTGGCAAATACAGCACTGAAGGCTTTGGTGCAAAAGGACTAATTATGCATGTGTTGCCCAAGAGACCTAGCAGGTTGGGTCTGGTCATGCGTGTCTCACTAATGCAAGACTGAGACGGAAGCTTCATTGCACATTCTCAACACAGATGAACTTCAAGCTTTCAAAAGCAAGATGGGATATGCACAGTGTTACAAGCACAAACATCAAGGCCTAGAATCTTGTATATCAGCAGATGTGGGGGTGAATGCACTCCAAACTGCATGGCTCTTAAAACTGTGAAACAGGGAATATGCACACAGTGATAAGCAATGGAAATGGGCAAGATTGTGTTTATGGATATGTATACACTTACATGTTTGCTTCCTTATAGGTAGTGAATTAATGTAACCCCTTCTTAGTGACTAGTCAGTGAAACACTCCAAGCTTGAAAATCAAGGCAGGTAAAATTGTATCTTTCTCCATCTAAAGTTATGTTCTTTAAACATCACTTTATCTCTTTATCTTCCTATCTGGTATGTGCCTTTTCTGCTCCAGTACAACTAACTCCTCTTAACAAGACTTGTGTGGATACCTGCAGGATCTACATGCTTAGATTCTTCTGTACAGTCCTTTCTCCCTGGCTTTTGCAGCTCATAGTTCTCTCGTTATTTTTGCAACATCTATTTTTTGTTGTTTTCCTTCCTTTGCTGTTTCCTTTCTTTTTCAATGGCACTTGGGCCTCTTTTCTACTTCACTTCACTTTCAGTATCTTAATTTAGTATTATGTTGGCTAATTTAGTATTACTATAGCCATGTTCCTGTGCCAGTAACTTGATGAAATACTTGTCTGTAGCTGTGTACCAAGGGGGCTTTGTGATGGACTTAGAAGATACACCCTTGGAGTGTAAATTCTGTTCTTTGACCAATGAGGGCCATCTAGATACAAATTCCAAAAAATATTTTCTGGACTTGTCCCTTTGCAGGCTTCATAAACTCTAGGTGGTCACTAGCATACTGCAAAGGTTGATTTGTCTTGCTGCTGACAGTGAACACACACTCCACATCTTCTCCTTTATACTCTTTCACCCAGACCCTGTGCTTGCTCTTGTTTGTTGCTGGGCAAATGATCCTGGAGCACCTCTCTTCTCTTCAGAATATGCTGCCTGTACTCTGATCTTTTTCTTTCGTCCATTTGGATCTTGTGGCTGATTGCTTGTATTAAATGTTCTTGCTCATCACTGAGAAACATCAGCAACAATATTTTAGACTTAACATAGGCAAAAACAGTCTCTCCTGGAATCTCTCTCTATATGTGCATTACAGTACCTCCCACTTCTCCATCTCACAAAATCCTAACCTGACTGTTTCTTTTCCTCTTGTCTAGCCTGTCATCAGGTCTGGCTTTCTCTATGAAAAAGTGACCGTATCTGTGTAGCTAGGACACTCTTTTGCTTCCTGTCATCCTTTCTTCTGCTACAGTCCCTTTCTTTTAGGTTCCCTGATAGCCATGTAGCCATGTTCTATCACAGTCCTCCTTGAAATAATTTCTTGTATTATTTACCTCTTTGTTCCTCTATCTAAACTTCCCTTTTTCTTTGTTCTTTTTTTAGGTCCTAGACAGTTCTGCCCAAGTCTGCAGCTCTAGTCTGGTTTCTTACCATGTCCCCACATCCCCTTATTCCCTTTGTTCTACTTACTATTCCAGCTTTAGTGTCCCTTCATCCATATTTCATTCCTATCTATTAATACTCATGTAGCATTTTTCATCTGTAAATTTCTAAGAATTAAGTGCCTGTGGAGAAACCTTCCATATCAGTTCTTCAGATAACCTCTTTTTTCATGTTTTTCTGAGAGACTCACTTACACGGTGACCACAAATATGAACCCAAAGGCCTTTGGCATCTAACTGCCATTGTGTGAACTCAGAAACCTGCAAGAAGGTCTATTGAAATCCAAGGCATCTGGAGGAAATCACTTTTTCCAGTGAAATTAGCTCGTCTGAGAGAATACACTTGAAAAACCTAGAAATGCCAGCCTCATTTTTCTAGTCTGAGTTTAATGCTATGTTGTAGTCACCCCACAAAGCTGAAATGTTGCTAAATATAGATGAATCATAGAATCATAGAACAGTTATAGCTGGAAGAGACCTTGGAGATCATCGAGTCCAGCCTTTGTCCCAGCCCTATCAACCTGCCAAATAATGCCCCCCAGCGCAACATCTACCCGTCTCTTAAACACCTCCAGGGATGGTGACTCAAGCACCTCCCTGGGCAGCCTGTTCCAATGGCTGAAAACCCTTTCAGGAAAGAAATTCCTCCTGATATCTAACCTGAACCTCCCCTGGCCCAATTTCCATCCCTTTCCCCTTGTCTTATCACTCTCCACTAGGGAGAACAGACCAATCCCTGCCTCCCTACAACCTCCCTTCAGGTAGTTATAGAGAGTAATGAGGTCTCCCCTCAATCTCCTCTTTTCCAGGCTAAACAGGCCCAGATCCCTCAGTCTTTCCTCATAAGGCTTATGTTCTAAGCCCTTTACCAGCTTGGTAGCCTCTGTACTCTCTCCAGCACCTCAATGTCCCTCTTGTAGTGAGGGGCCCAAAACTGGATGCAGTACTCAAGGTGAGGCCTCACCAAAGCTGAGTAAAGGGGCATGATCTCCTCCCTGCTCCTGCTGACAACACTGTTCCTGATACAGGCCAGGATGCCATTGGCATTCTTGGCCACCTGGGCACACTGCTGGCTCATGTTCAGCCGGCTGTCAATCAACACCCCTAGGTCCCTCTCTGCCTGGCAGTTCTCCAGCCACTGCTCCCCAAGTCTGTAGCACTGCTGGGGGTTGTTATGGCCAAGGTGCAGCACCTGGCATTTGGCCTTATTGAATTTCATGGCATTTCATGATATGCAGTCTTTCCAAAAACAGTAAGATAATATGACAAGAGAGACTGGAAAGTTCATATAGAAAGCTCTTTTGAAAATAGAAAGCTAACTGTATGGTGTAGCTTGAAGAATAAGAGCTGAAGAATGAGGGAAATAGTATTCAGGAGAAAGTTACTCATTTTTATAGCATGTGAAAATATGTTAGGATGCTTCTTAGTACAAAGACACGTTTAGTCCCTGCCCCTGCAAAGCTAATCTAATTTTGGACATCACAAAATGACAAAGAATAACAGAACCATTGCAAAACTGCTGCCCTGGTTATCTTAACCATTGTTTCAGCAATATTCCATATTTCAGTGTATTTCTCCTCTTCTTCAGCATCCTAGCAAGCAAAAGCTACTTCACTTTTGTGGCTCTTTACAGCTTATTCCCACCCCATCATCTTTTAATATCCTATAGAGAACGCAAAGTCTTTCCCCCACACATTTCATTCAGTAATAACTCTCTACTTGTTACATTTTCGAACCAGCACCTTCATGCTTTCCCTCACTGCTGCTTCTCACTCCCACTCACCTAATTTTCCTCCTTCAAATCCCTCCCTAAAAATCTCCTGTGCTGTGATGTCTACTGAAGGAATGATAATGAATAGTCAGCTATGTGCCAAGATTACTGTCTCTCATGGTGACTAGTGTTGTCTTATTCTGATCTGTCTCTTGCATCCACCTCTTGTGTTGGACTGCAGGTGTCTTGAAGCAGGCCCCCTCTTTTCCCTGTGTTAGTTACGGGTTCGGGAGTGGACTCTTAAAATCCATTATATAAACAACTAAAAATAAATTGAGGCAATGGAGATAAAAATGGAAATGCTTCCCAAAACCAGGAAGATTAGGCAATAATTCAGTTATGATTCATCAGCTTAGGTAAATTTGCATAAAAATTAGTGTGACTGACAACTCCCTTCATTACAAATATTGAGAAAGAAATTATTTTTCTAAATACGGATTTGTGCCATTTGTCTATTTATTTATAATCTATCAGGATTTGAGGAGTATGTTTTACTTTTTTATCTGTGCTTGTATTTGAAACATTAGATATTCCATTTTTAGTTTGTTTATCTTTTGTCTGCAGCGCACAAGACTGTGTGGTGACTAAAGAACATAAGAAAACATAATACCACAAGAGCAAAGACGGTAAGGAAAAAAGATTCCTGATCACTTTTTTCTTTTTTTTTTTAACATGAATATAATTCAAATGTGTTGAAGATAGAATGATTTGCATTATACATCCAATACTTTTGATTCAACTAGAGGTGGCTGCTGTCAATACATATCTGTCAAAACCCCAAAGATCTTCCAAGAAAATCAATAAAAATCCAATTTTACAATCCTGATATTTTCAGAATGTTTAAAAAAAATGGCAAAAAACATTCGTTTTAGACATTACAAAAAAGCCAGTAAGGTGCCTTATTGATTTTTCACAAATCATTTTTAAGTGACTGTTAAGGCTGGATGAGAATGAGAAGATGATAGAGTATTAACATGAGTTTTGCATGCATTTCGCACACCACATACATGGTGTGGTTCTTCAAAGTGTGGATTTAAAAATCCAGGTGTAATTGTGTAGAAATCATATCATTTTTTCTGCATTACTTTCCCTCTGTAGAATAAAGTAGTGCATGCATTCAAGTTTATGTTCTGTCGGTGTTTCAACTTTGACTACTGTCAAAGAAAAGGCCATGGCAATGTTTCTGCTCCAAACAGACCATCAGTGTTGACTATGCAAGCAGAGTAGGTGCAATCCAAATTAAAAATAAATTAGGGAAGAAAAAAAGAGAAAAAAAAAAAAAGAAAAAGAAAGAGAAAAGGCCTAGTCAGAGTTTTTAGTCAGGATGTTCTGGTCTGGTGGAATCAGACAGAAAATTAAATCTGATAAAGAAGAAAGAGAGCCAAAATGAAAAGCCTAAGCCTGGACTCAGGTAGCAAACTTGCAGTGAATTTTAAAGCATACGTACATAGTGGAGGAATGCTATAATCTTGTTATTGTAACCTTGATCCACTCTTTCTCTTTTCCAGCATTTATTGCTCTCATTAGTTACATAATACGTAAAAGTAGATTGTAAATTTCTCATGTCAGGACAGTATCTTTAATGTATTCTGAACATGCCTGGTATAACTTTAGATGTTCTATATACAAATAATATTACCTCTTGGGTTTTTCTTCTGTAGTGCTTCTAAGCATGGGAAAAATTAAAATGCACTAAGTCTGGAAAGGTCAAACTGTGTCTCCCCTCATTCTGTGCATGACTTCAGAAATAATCAAAGAGTTACGCTGAGATAACTGCTGAAACTAGAGATACTGTGATCACAAAACTTGGATCAATTTGTGCCCATGCAGGCGAAGCATCATCTCATTTCATTCCTGAAAATACATTTCTTAATTTTCTTTTTTATGGATATTTCATACAGTTTGTTCCTAACCATTGTCCTCACAGATGTGCATCAATATTGTGTAATTACACAGAGATACTGTCAGGCTGAAGGAGCCCAATCTGTAAATCACAACCATATGAGTACAGAAGGTGAGTGACTTGTCACTCCAGGACTTTGAGCGATACCTTGCCTTTCCGTTCTTCCACAGGCACTTTGGAGCTTGTAAAAGCAGGAGAGCACCAAAGTCTAGTGCTTCTCAGACACACTCCCTGCCTCTTTCACTGTTCCTCTAAGCAGGGCAGAGCTTTCATGAAGCCTTGGTTGCCAGTGTGCACCTATGCCCTGCATTTGCCTAGGACAGTAAAGAAAGGTCAGTGCCAGTCACCTAGGTGCAGAATGGAAAAAGACATGTTACTAAGGACAGGAGTAAACCCTTGCTGTTACAACAGTGCTATTGTAAAATTATTTGCAGGAAATAAAGACCCTTCATTTCCAAACTCCCATCAGAAAGGTATAGAAATGTACATGATAAAAGTGTACTTTAGCTGGGAAAGATGAAGGGCTGAGTCAGTTCTCCTGGGATATACGGATCAAGACAGTTTAGGAATTTCAGACTTGAAGTATAATGCTAAGCTGTAATTCTGTGCCATACAGAAGCAGGTAGAAAGGCCCCAAAGAACCCTTCTGCACTGGAACCCTGAAATTCCCTGAAAGACCTCAGTGGTGAAAGCATTTTTAAGTAGTTTCTGATCAAGTAGCTGCTAAGCAAGCTGTTACTTTGTGGATGTTTCCAAGGGGTCTACAAGAGCCTGATAGTGATTATTGCACCCTTGATTAGAAATTAAAATATATGTTTGTGTCATGTTTTTTTATATAGTTATTGAAAATTATTGAATAGCCAAGTATTAGTTTTTCATGAATATTTATGTATTATTATGGACATTTTCCAGACTGTCCTATATTTATATATATACAGACACATTTTATGCATTGCATTTTAATAGTCTATTAACTCTACAGTTTTCTCTATCTTTTAATCTTTTTTAGTACCTACTCTGTTAAAATTCCTTTAATGTAGCTAGTGAGCATCTGGAAAGATGAGAGAGGTAGCATCAGAACTTAATTTGGGATTAACTGAGCAATTGTTTGCTGTCTTGAAACTGATTATTGGGCCCCCAACTGAAATTTAATTCTTTAGAGGAAAAGACAGTTCAGAATGGATTTAGAACCATGTTAAGTTCCATGTTTTTTAAATTAATTCATTATTTGTTTTTAGTTGCAATTTCTCAAGGTTCCAGTGGTGCAGAAAAAGGAGAAGCAAATCTCTGAGAGACAATCACTATATGTAGCAGCTGGGAGAGAGGAGGTAAACTGAAATTGCAGGAATTTACTTTAGACTTCAATGAGCTTATGTTAGCTAACACATGGCAACTAATACACAATAAAATCCCAGTGCAGAAAGGCCATTTTTAGTTTTCACATTTGTTAGCAGGTCATGGTGAACAGTTGGCTCACCCTAATATGCTCTTGTCTTCCCTAGGATTTTTTTCACATACTAAGTGGCAAGGAACCATGTTTTTCTGCTATCATATACAAGGCCTATGAGTGCTCAGATAGGAATAAAATAGATCTATGCCAGTGTAAGCCACGAGGACTAAATGATGAGTTTTTTCCTTTTAAAAGAATCCAATGAATGAATTCAAAGGCTGCAGGTAAATTGCCTTTGGTAGTTAAATTCGCATGTGGGCTTGAGCTCAGTGCATTAGATGGCTTGAGACTGTCAGCCATCAAGGTCCTAGTTCACCTTATGCCATTTGTTTTTGCAGTGTTCTTGTGCAGGAACACTGTTGGCTTGCCAGTTACTCCACAAGCCATGCAGTGCCACCAAAAGAAGTTCTTGTAGTGTAAAATATTATCAACAATGGCCTTCAATAATAGTACAATAAAGAAAACTCAAGCCTGTAGGACTCCAAACAGCTTAGAAAAGGGCTAGTAGCAAGTCAGAGCCATTCTCTGTGGAATCCAAGGTATAAAGCAAGGCAAAACCTGTGGTCTGCCAAGGCCAACCACCTCCTCTCAAGAGTACAGGAAATAGAATTGTTTGGTAAATCTAGGCCTAAATACTATCTGCTATGGCAAAATAATGTGAACTCAGGTGAAAGAGGTCATTGTGCCTCTCAGGACAATTGATGTAACTGATGATGATTAGCAAGATGATCGGGGATTAGTGCTGCCCATGCAAACTCCAGCCTGATCATCTTGAGATAGGCAGAGATCTGGCTTTAATGTCATTAGAGAATTGTTACACCAAAAATACATTCATAACAACATTTTAAAATCACTATTTTATGTATTTGAAGACACAAAGCACACAACATCTTTAATTTCTGTGTATTTTGGCCAAGTAATCTCAAATTGTAGGTATTCTTGAATACTGTGATTACACATGTTGCTTCCCTTGTTAAAGCTAGAAATGCTGAGAAGTGGATATTCAGTAAGAGATAATCACACTCAGTTATCTGTCCCCATCTTGAATATAGAGACTGTAGAAAAAAATTACATAATTTTTTTAACATGCTTAACATTTTTTTCTGCATTCTAGATCTTTGGGGACCTTCACAGCATGGAATCTTTCTACCCCTCCTTGCAAGAGTTAGTGGTCCTCTAGAAGAAATGAACAGGTATATGTGTATTCAATCAGAAACTGCGGAAATCATTTAATGTAATTACTCCCTAATCCAGCTTGAAATCAAGGACAATTTCAAAATTAAGACATTAATATGAAATTAGAATAACTTGAAGTTTGTATGACTTCCCTCCCATACAGTAAGCAAGAACTTTTAAAGGGAGCACCTGCAACCAGCCAGTGAACCAGAAAGTGACAGAAGTGTTGGTAAAATGTCCCAGTATAGCACTGCACTCTCTTACAGAGATTTACACGATAGACAGGAGTTAAAACAAACACAAGAATAGATGCTATTTAATTAGGACCTTCACAGAAAAACATCTGGTATAATTGGTTGAGGGGAAGTCTTTACTCAGGGAACATTTATTGGAATATAAACAATGTCCAATTGTAAGAGCTAATTAAACAGCAGGGCTAAGGTAAGGGAGAGTTTAGCCTGCCTGGCTAGGATATAAGGTTTATAATCCATGCTGTTATGGCACAATGACAGGAACAAATGATTTGTGTTCCCAAAACGTCAATTATGCCCTTCTTTTAGTAATAACATGCTCCAGAGGTCAGGTAATACTTTCTTCTTTAAGTAAGATAGCCAGTTTTCAATAGGGATTGAAGCTTGATTACTGTTCAGTGTTTGTTAGGAAACTGAAAGCAGCAAAACCACCCTGATGGCTATTCCACCTTATTTGGTGGTACATTATTAGCCAATCACTGTGAAGTTCTAGACACCCTGATGCCCTTTGCTCTCACAGAGCAAATGCTCTGATTTTGAGCTATCTGGCCTATAGCTGTTTCCAAGGAACCTGTATCATTGATCATACATTTTTTCCAAGTGTCCCTTTAAAGAAAGTTCATTTACAAGTAATAAGCATATTTTTAAATATATGTATATATGAATTAATGCAAATTAAATGGCAGATACATGAACATCCATATAACTACAAATTTAGTGGCAAATGCATCTTGTAGAGCTTCTTCAGACATTTTACTGTAGCTGACAGCCTGGGTTTACCTAACCTCCCCCAAGACTGCCTCCAGGTTATTCATAGCAAAGCCTCAAGCTTCTGCAGTGTGTCCAGCATTGTTTCTACTTGGCAGGACCATACCTGCCATTACAATTCATTCAAAGGCAGTCTCCACAACAAAGAAAGCTCTGCTTTGTTAATTTATTTCCTGCTTATCTTCTTTATACCAGTTTCAAATAACACACCTCTGCAAATGGTAGGGAAAATAATGGGTTTAGAGGCCAGGCATATACTACTTCTGTGAAGAGAGCACAATATTTTCCCTTGAATGTCAGTCTATGCACTGGTATAATCCATGGAGATTTAGAGGCATTACTTGTAATATAGTATGAACAACCAATAGTAAAGAATAAGTCCTCTTCTAAACTAATGATGTCCAAGACAGCTTTACTAACTGTTTTGTTTGCTTTTAATAGATATCTTGACACAGAATAGGCAAAAGTGCATTTGCTGTACTTTGCAACCCATCTATGGCCATTGAACAACCTGAATTCTGTGAGAAGGCTGCCTATCAAGCAGGGGTACACAAATGCACTGAAATCTTAAGCTAGTTAATAGCCTTTTAAAGGGCACATAATTTTCTCTCAAACCAAAGATCTGTAGCAATCCAAGTGGAAAAACTAACTTTAAAAACTTTTCTTTTTAAAAAAACTCATAGCCTGTAGCAATACATTATAATGAACAGTAGCTATAAAACTATACTCTGAAAACCTTACTGTTTTCACAATAATTTATACTTTTAGTAATTTAATTTACTGCATTTTAGATTTGAAAGTAGCAAGGACAATTTCAAATGCAAACTTCAAAAACAAGATACAACCAAAGACTTTTTAAGGATGAAAGAACACATGGAAGGAGGATCAAGACCCTACAGTGAGATCAGCTATTAGCTAATTAAATATGTGACTGAAATTCATCATTTTAAATAGCAGCCGTATTGATGGTGAGCAATCTGGTAAGCAAACAAATGATAGTGGATTTTTTTTCATATCTTCAGAGAGAAACATTTATCTTAATAAGATTCACTATGCCATAATACACGTAGAATAAGTCAATGTCTACTAATTAAAGGACACTGTCAACCTGATTTTCTAAACAGCTAATTAAACTATGTAGCATCTAATACAGCACTTCTTGCAAAATATGCTGTGTTTAAAAAATACATCCCTCTAAACGTTACTTGTTTTTCTATTCCCTTGTGTTTGCTTTTTTAATTGGTTTTTCAACAAAGGAGGATCTGCTGAACTAAGGTTCTATTTCTGTATCAGGTTCCATTAATGTACACCCCTGTACTTACACAGAAGCCCAGTGATTCGTTGGTCTAAAAGGCTATGCAAGAAAACAATGACACTAATTCTAAGGGTTTGATGATGTTGTTTTTTCAAGGATGACAAGATTTTCTCTGTGTTTTGAGAGAATTTAGATAATCTAGGTGTTAGTTGAAACTGTAAAATTTTCAAAAAGAAGTGTGATTTTCCTATTGATGAGAAAACTTTAAACTTCCATTTTATAAATTAGTTTCTCAGAATAAGCAGGCTTCTCTGTTTCTTATTCTGATTCTGTATGTAGCTTTTTCAAGAGAAAGAAGTTGTTGTAGATCTGTCAGCAAGGCTCTGGGAGTAGGAGGATGTTTGGATTTCCGGCATATTGCAACGCAGTTCTTGGCCACAAGCAAAGCTATGTGTGTGAATCTCATTTTATAACTGTTGTTTGCAATACCACATAATTTAAGAGACATTTGAAATAGTCTCTATACTCCTAATCCTAGATAATTAATCACAAATCATTCCCTAAAAGAAGCTGAGAAGGCAAAATACATACCTTTACGTAACTCGTGTCGGGAGAGACTGTGCACGAAATGATGCTGCCATAGAAATAAAATAAAATCTCTTGTATTTTGAACAATTTAAGTCTTTATTCAAAGCTCTTAGCTCACATCAGCCTGTTGTTTGCTGTGTTTATTTCCAGATTCAGATTTAGCAATATTTTCTATAACATACTTTTTGCAGTAAAACATTATTAGCCATCTAATGTTATTAGCCACTTTAAAAATCTTTAAGTGTATATTTTTGCAGTGCAGAAATCTGATACAGTAAATGATGGACTCTGTGACTGCTAATTATTTTTACACCTGGAAGTGTATGAAGCTCATCTTCAATTCATATTTGCATTATTTTTTCCCTAAAGACCAGCTGAGTCACCACACCCACCATTTCACCTTCTTTTCTGTCCTCAACCAATACATTGAAAACACCATTTTCCTGGCCAAGGCACACGCAACATCCTTCAAAATGCATCAGATCCTCCATCAGCTGGAAGAATGATTGTGTTAACAACATGAGGTCCTTCCTGCCCCAGGTAGCAGGAAACAAGCTTGGGATTTCCAAACATTTTGTCTTCTCCAGCAAAGAGGTGATTTTAGTATGTATTAACTGACACATTATAAACACACCATGTGCACTCCTGTACCCATGCCCTTTTGTAGGCAAGCCCCTAGCTCCTCCTGAATTACAGTGAAAGTTTAGTGGCTGTCCACAGAGGCTTTGACAATCTCTACACAGGACAATGAGTTGAAACCAAACCTCTCCACTGTAAGCAATACCAAAATAAAAAATTAACTGAGAGTTGTGTTGACCATGATTTTGGAGGACAAAATACTTTTTAATAACTCTCTGCATTCTGTGGTAATAGGAGTTAAAACTTGGTTTAGTCATTAGAGTAATCAGTATGAGCCAAAGAAACCTCAGGAGATGCTGTTGTTGAGAAAGCAGATATTATTTTCACACAAACAAGCATTTTCTCATCCTAATTTCATATTAATGGGTATATATCTTTAATAAACAAAAGCATTATTTTGAATTGTATCAAGAAATTTCCATCTTTACTATTGCTCAAAAAAAGTAACAAAATGCTAAAAGCATTTTGTTTTTTATACACACATCTAGCACGTTCATTGCCATAATGCAATACTCTAAATGCCAAAAAAGTGAAGCAGTGCTCTATAATTTTAAAATGCCAGTGATTTCCAAGCTGTCACTGATCTTGGAAAATTTCCCCAGTAGCATGTGGAGATCAATAACTGTTTATAGACTTTTTAGTCCCAGTTTATAGGGAATGTATAACCATGGACTATGTCAAATCTCTAACTGTGAAGTGAAATACTGATTTCACACTTCAATCTACCCAAAAGCCCATAATGCTAAAGAAAGGCAAGAAGGATGATCCAGGGAACTACAAGCCAGTCAGCATATGCTTGTTCTTCGGGACAATAATGATGCAAGTCCACAGGAGCCATTTCTGAAAAAGAAAGGTGACTAGAAACAGTAGCCAGCATGGATTTACCAAGGTTTGCCATGCTTGACCAAGCCTAATTACCTTCTGTGATGAAACAGCAAGATGTGCAGACAAAGGGAGAGCAGCAGATATTGTCTACCTTGACTTCAGCAAGGCTCCCAGCACACTTTCTCACAGCACCCTTGTATCACAATTGGAACATTATAATGTGGCTGGGTAGACTGCTAAATGGATGACATTGATGGCACAATGGGTTCATGAATCATACCCTACTTAACACCTGGTTATAAGTGGCATTCTTGGGAGTCTACCCTTAGACCTATGCCAATGAATATCTTTATCAGTGGCCTGGAGGAGAACATGGAGCACAACTTTATTAGGCTTCCAGCAGGCATCGAGCTAGTTGGTGCCATCAGCACTCTCAAGACCAGAATTGTCATTTACAGACACATGCACAGGCAGGAGGAATGGACTGATAGGAACTTCATGAAGCACAACAAGGACACGTTGAAAGTTTGGGTTTGCCACAAACTAAAGCCAAAGACAACTTCTTTCAGTCACATGAGAAATCCAATACTCCTGAGGTGCAGTACCATGAATATCAATAAACAATTTAGAAAAGTGTTTTTTAAAACTCCTGAAACATAATAAACATCCTTGATCTTCATCTGTGTTGGTTTTTTTTCGCTCCTAGCTGTGCAAATTGGAAAAAGTAGGAAGCTGGGGTAGTAGTGGAAGACCTAGCAAAATATGTTTCAAAAAGTAGGAAAGATACTTAAATTGGTATAAAAGTATCAGCAATGTTAACTGACTGTTGAAGGGAGAGTGAATAGGATGACATGTGGCTCTGAGGCCTGATCTTTTAAGCTGCTCCTAATTAAATGCAGCTTTGCTTCTACTGGATGCTAAGAGCTTCCCAGGTTACTGCATGTATTAAATGAAAATTAGATACATATCTGTATCAATGTTGCAAAGTTGACTGAAAAAAAGATAATGTGTGAAGTCTGTGTCAAAAATAATATTGCTGATTCATTCTAATGTGCTTAGACATTCCTGAACTCTGATGGTTCATCAGTACCTCATAGTATAGGTCATAATCCTTAGCAGATAAATGCTTAATCCAAGATAAATCGTAATAAATCCAAATGAGATTAGACCTTTAGTGAAATATTCAGCGAGTGGTATAAAAATGTTTGAGTGACTGTGATACATCAGTGGGAGTCACTGACTAAATTATGTACAGAACTTCAGAGAAGGTAAAATAATAGTTAAAAGAAAAGCAGAAATTTAGTGATAAGCACCACTTGGGGGGCCGATGTTGAGTGTTCTTCACCAGCCTCACTTCTTGATAATATTCTTCTGATCTGTGAGTCTTTATGGTTTAAATCAGCGCTCTGCCAAAGTCACCTACTTTCTGAAACAAATGTTTTATTTATCTCTTCCTCCCCACTCCTGTTCTGAATCTGAATAAAACCTGCAGGAGCCTTAAGGCTAAATCATTCAGTGGGATCCACTGGAATTTCCATCCCCTCTGTATTTGGCAGCTTATGATATCTGGATGACTTGGTAAGGATTTATAGTAAAGCACATCTTTGCATAGTATTTTAAAAAATCAATAAGCTACATCAACTAAAATTAATAGTGCTATGACTGAAATCACTACTTAATAAATTGCCACATGCAATAAATTAAAAATCTGAAAGAAGCTGCCCATGTAAGACTGATTTCCATCTGTATTACTGAGCATACTCAGAGTTGTGATCCTGGGACACTGGCTGCATGGGAGTTTGACTGTGTGAAGAATTAAAGTTTGTATCTGATGTCCTCACAGCCTTTGATGCGTTTATAGCTTTTATAGGTCAGTTGCAAAGATAAGCTTTGTAATGGCTTTCTACACTTACCTTGAAAAACCACATATGCTCTCTTTCCATTGCTTAAAATACACAAATATGTACCTCTGACAACATTTGCTATTTATTCTTAGAACAGTGGTATGCATTAACAATATATTAATTCAGAATGCTGTATTCTGAACAGGCAATCTCATCGTTGTGCTCTAATAGCACTGTGAAGCTATCAGATTTAGTTACCATCTGACTTTAGCTAGTCCTCCTGTTTCATCATAAAGTAATACAAGCAAAATTCTGCATTAGGTGTTATGATTTTAACAGTGAACTAGGTAAGCCACTTCTCACCAGCAGCTCATGCCTCCTCCATTCAGTCCAGGTTTCTAAACTTCTGTAGATCCTTTGTTGATTGCTCAGATTAGACAAAGAAACGGGGCGGATTGTGGGAGGAGTAACGTGAATTAGATGCTCAGGTAGAGACAGATGCACATAGACAAAGCAATACAGGTGCTTGTCTAATTCGTGTGTAGAATGAGCGCTCACGTCCTGTGAGTTGAGACTTAACATCATTTTGATTGCCTACAACACACGACTCATTTTTCTGAAGGACAAACGTAAGTTCTTATTTTAGAAGGTGTTTATGTTGTTGATCTTGTCATGTAACTAAAATATGAAGTAACATGAAAATGAACTAAAGCTTTTACTTTGCATAGTACATGTCTAAACCATGCATTAGCAGTATTCAGTTATAAGAATATTTTCTGCTCACAATTCATCTTTGAGCAGATCTACCTAGAATTCTCTTTTCGGAATAACAACATCAGGCTCTACACTCAAGAGTACAGAAAACTCTCCCATGGTTATTTGCTGTTATATTTTTAAACAGCAGTTAGGAATATCGTCTTGAATCTAAACTTGTGTTATCAAGCAAATGCCACATAGTGATCATTAGTTATACAACAGTGTAAACTTTTTGGTACGCCTGTGGAGAAATACTTGCACTGTAACCAGATTCAGTAGAAACTATAAAGTGGTAGATACAAGTTTTTGGAGTATTACATAGTTTGTGGAGTTGTGGGGTTTTTTTTCCAGAGACCTAAAAAATCTAGACAAATAAAAGAAATACTGAACAGTGCAGGCTCAGCACACTTCAAATAAAAAAGCTGGGTAAAAGATGTCATTTTCTTTAGGTATACAGAGCTTCAAAGTGAACCACTTTTAGAAAAGCTGTTGTCTAATGGGGTTATACCTTATCATTTAATGGATTGATGCCCTTTTCTTGACTGTTGTTTGGAGCTAGACTTCTCAATTTTAAAGAATATCAATACCTCTTCAAAAGAAAGTTGTAGAGGCTCTAACTCAGGAAGGATTTCGATTAATTCTGTCAAAATACACTGAAGAAAAGATACAGTGCACCTATACAAGCACAGCAACACTACTTCAGTTCAGAGAGGAGTATTTTTATATAGGTGCACTGTTTAGGAGTAGGTGAATTTTACTATAAGAGGGACTGCACTGAGAATGTCAAACTTGTTTCCAGGAAAAAAAACCCAACACCTTAACTTAGTCTGGATTTCTGACAAATGTTTAATATCTCCAGTTTTAAAGATAATTTTCATAATTTAGGGGATGCCTGCAGAGTATATCACAGGTCCTTTCTTTATGTGATAGTGTGTCTCTAAAACAAAAGGATTTTAACCAAACTAATAGACAGATGAAGCCAAACAAACAAATTCCTGCTATGATAATTTCTGAAACAGATGGCTCTGATCCAGTATTTGCTAGCAAATGTATTTCATTGTCAATCTAACATAGACTCCTGTGTCTTTCTGTCATTCTGTATGTATAGCATATATGGAGAAATCTGGCTCAGGATATTCCACCCACAGCTAAATTTATACGCAAAGAACAGAAAATCGAAGTGCAAATTCTGCTATCCTTACTGGAAGCAGAGATTAGACCACTCTTTTGAAGTTGCAGGTATAGATCTTCAGGAGGCCCAAAATGCTCAGCCTGTAGTCTTTCCTCACTTTCTGGTATAAATACCCTTGAAATGAATGCAAGTTGTATACGTGGCTTGCAGTATCAGAGAATACAAGGCAAAACCACCCTAGAAACTTTAGATTTTTAGGCACAAGGTATTTTATTTAAATGGCTGAGATTTTTGTCACCTTCAACCAAGCTCCCTGGAAAAACAAATATGGAGAAATGTAAATAGTTTTGCATCCAGCCTCCTGACTAGGCCACGCAGTTGAGACTGTGGGTCTAATTCAGGTTTCTGAAATAGTCTGTCTTTGCTGTTGGTGTGTCTTCAGCTAAATTTAGCCTAATGTTAAGAATGACCTACACAGCAAGGAAATAAAACTGTTTGAAAAAATATAGGACAAAGCTTATGTTTAAGGGAAAGCTTCCCACAATGTTCTATTTGTGGCACACGATCATACATTTGTGTCACATCATCTTATCCTTTCCCTGAGCACTGATTGAAAAAGAGGCTTTTTAACCTACTCAAAATTCTTCCTTGTACATCTTTATCGACACGGGTCACGGACCTGGTCAAAAACACGGGAAACACCTCCACGCAGGAGATGAGAATAAATCCCATCCTGCCTGCTGCACTTTTATTTATTTTCATTTCCAAATCGTGAGGCACCTGGATGCGTCACAGCCCTGGGAAGGAGAAGAGCTGTGCAGACCCGCTGGGTACGTTACGCCTTGCTCCACTGCTTACCTTCACACACCCACCACGCGGGTCAGCCCTCCGTGGGGCTCACCGACCTGCATGGCTACCCCTCCCACCCACTCCAGCTGACCCACGAACTCCCTCACGGACTCTCCCAGCTGCTGCCGATTTCGCGGCGCGCCCCCGTGAGATAAAGCCCTTTCGGCTTCACCCTATCTTCCTCCACTAGGGCGCTGCCGATACTAAGATGGCGGTGCCGTCTCACGCCGCTCTATAGTGCCGCTCCGCGCCCCGCCCGGCTGCGCGGGAGACCCCGTGCCCGCCGCCGCCACGTGCTGCCGTCGCGCGCTGCCCGGCCACGCGCGCGCGCCTCTCGTGTTTCGCCCCCGCCGCCAGCAGAAGATGCGCGTCCAAGGCGCGGTGAGGAATCACTACCCCCCCCACCCCTTGCAGATTTCCCTTCGTTCCGGCCACTACTACTGGGCGGGGAGGAGGGTTGGGGAGGGCACAGGGCAGCGAGGTCCCCGCTGCACCGGCAGCTGCGGGGAACGAGGGGGAAAGTGTGAGTTTCCGGTATCGGGGAGGGGGCGCCGGTGCTTCTCCGCCTTCCCTTCTCTATGGGCTCCCGGGGCGCGGAGGGAGGGGAGGGTGGCGGCGTGTGAGAAGCGCCTTGCTTAAACACGTACAGAGAATCGTCCCGCGAACGGCGGAGGGGTAAACCCTCCCTCGGGCCGTCGAGTGGCGCCGCCCTCGGGGACCGCGCGCGGCGGCGGGTCATACTTCCCGGGACGGAGGCCACCCTCCGGTCTGTGGTGGGGGATGCTCCCCGCTTGGGCTCGGAGTGGGGGGGGAACCGCCGCGGCGCTGTCTGCCCCGAACTGCCCAGAGTATGGTTCTTTCGCTTCTAAAGAAATGTTTGTTAAAAAAAGCGGTAGTTTTACATGGTTGTTTACAAAACTCTTGGGCTCTTTTAAGAAGGAAAAAGCTCTATACGGGACTTGCCCTGTGCTCCCACTCCCCGCAGCGGTTTGCTCCGAGCTCGGAAGCCTCTCGGGGCTGCTGCGGGATGGCGGCGGCGGGAGCGGGGTGGGTCTGGGGACTCGGGTGCTTGGCTGCATCCAGTGTGTGAGAACTGGAGGGAAAAGGTTAAAGTCACCCGGCTAATGCCTCTGTGCAAGTGGTTTCGCGTTAATTCAGTACCTATATGTGTGCTGGCAAGCTGAAGATTTTGAGGCTCAATCTAGTTTACTGTGATTAGCACAATTAAGGTGTTTTTAATTAAAATTTTTACCCATGACAATATAATTTTAATTGCGTAATACTTACTATGGCAGTTAGCACTGGTTTTGTGCCAATAGCATTTCTTTTCTGTAGCAGTCTGATACTATTAAGTATTCCCATATATGAAAAGGGTAACTTTAATATAGTCGGAACTTGCTTGTTACTCCATAGAACATAACAAATAATACTGCGAAAGTGTTACCTATGAACACGTGTATTAAAAGAATATATTGTTCTGAATACTTTGAGTGCTGTTTAAGTGTGGTGGTACATGTTGAGTAAGAGATGTAGACTCATACTGGCTGTGGAGACTTGGAGGTAGAGCTGCCCGCGGTGTTAAATAAACTTTTAAACCTTACCAAAGCTAGAGTAGGATAATTCATGTTGTATTACTTGTTCAATTTGTTTATTGCTTCTTAAGCAGGTCTCACACTGACTTCATTGGAAGGTCATTGTACACAATGACACCCTTAGCACTATTTAAGGCTTCTATTGTCTCTTTGTGTTAGTAGAAGGCCACATAATACTATTTAACAGGTACATTAGAGGTTTAGTTTTGTGCCAACATTTGCCCTTTTCTTGTAGAAAGGGCCAGGGAGAGCTGTTGAGACTTTTATTAAAAAAAACAGCAGTTCCTATTTTTTTAAAAATAAAAACTCCAGAACAATTTGGAAGCCTTAAACAAGAAACCTATTCTAGTGGTTGAGAAGCAGAACCTGCAACATATTCAAAGCAAAAGTGAAATTAGTAGTCTAATTTTACTATCCGCACTGAGTGACATACAAAATAGTAAGGAAGCCTAAATGATAAAAAACAAATTAGATTTTTAAGTTCGGTAATATTTGAAGATGTTAAGACTATTACTACATTTATTTCATTGTTAATATTCTGAGATGCTTTCAGTAAAAGGGAAGATAAATCATACCAAAATAATTTAAATGACATTTAAAAAAAACAAAACAGTTTTTAATGTGAGGCTTATTGCTATGCAGAGGAAGAAGCCTTTGCACAGAAATAAGCCTTTTACTTCATCTGTTGAACACACAAACGTAGACCAGGGAGAAGATGCTGGTCTAGCTTTGGCAGTAGAGAAGCCTGCGAATGCTCTGAGGGAATCTCGGGAGATTCCTGTACGATTCCAGTTCAGTGTTGGTAGTGAGTTACATGGCACAGGCATGCATGTTTTTATCTGAATTTTAAAGGTGTTTTGAAATAAGGTTAACTTTTCTAGCCATGTACAGGAAGGGCTTCTTATATATTTCTGTCTTGGTGCAAAGTAATGCATCCAATTAAAATTTTAAACTAATGACTTCTAAGTAAGATGCGTGCTATGGCATTAGTTAAGACAAGACTGCTTTAGATTCAAGATACCCTTGTCTTGTGGAAGAAAAAAAAGTTGACACCCAAAAGCCATAATAGCTTGAAAGCTACAGGCAAGCCAGCAATCCAGTGGTGGCCCTGCAGCCCCTGACTGGAAGAATGGGCATGGGAAAAACATCCCTGCAGGCAGTGAACTCTTCCTGGATGGTTTAAGGGTTATGGTGGGCTAACGTGTAGAGATGTAACAGAACAGATTTTTTTTTAAAAGCCTGTCAATTTCTATTAAATGTAAAAGTGTATTTTAAAGAGTAGAGTTTTGGTTCCACGTAGCTTTAGAAGTATATTTCTGAAAGATGGTTCCTACTGAGGTTTTGGCTAGGCAGAAATGGTTGATGCATATCTCAATAGTGTGTTGGATTTCATGCTAGCACTGTGTTGGGAAGAGGCAGAAGTTGTTGATAGCTAATAATTTTTTTGAAGAATCACAAAGATGAAGGGTCTAGACTAGAAGCTGCATGAGGAGCAAGTGAAATCACTTGGTTTCCTCAGCCTAGGGAAGAGAAACCTGAGGGGAGACCTCATTGTGATATGTAACTTCTTCATGAAAGGAAGCAGAGGAGCTGAGCTCTTCTCTCTGGTAACTGGTGAAAGAAGCTGAGGGAATGGTGTGAAGCTGTGCCAGGGTAGATTTAGATTGGATGTTAGAGGGTGGTGGAGCACTGAAACAGGCTCCACAGGGGAAGTAGGCAGTGGCTCCAAGCCTAACAGAATTCAAGAAGGCCCTCAGGCGCATGGTGTAATTTTGAGGGTTGTCCTGTGCATAGGCAGGAGCTGGACTTGATGATCTTTGTGGGTCCCTTCCAACTCAGGATTTGATTTTATGGTTCTGCTGTTTGTGGGTGGCCATTCCTTTTTTTACTTGTTTTTATTTTGCTTAAGTATACCTGGGGTTTTTACAGATAGGAGTCAGCAACTTTTTATTAATTTTGTAGAAGTAAATGTGTAACAAATAAGTTCTTAAATAACTCTGGGTTGTGTCAGCATTTTTCTTTGCCTGTTTCTGTCACCATTAGCTAACTGTTACTGTTCAAATCAGCCTGGTAGCAGTTTTGAGGAATGGCAAAAGTAATGAGAAAGGATGTATTTTCATGGAAGGGTAGTATATAAGAGGAAAGAAGTAAAACCCTTAATATTGCCAGTTAGATTCTTATTATCTGTAACTGCTTTTTGGTCTTAAGGGGAGTTCATACCTAACAGTAAAATCTGTGTGAAATCATGTCAGATTTTTATACTGGTCTGGCTGCCTGATTAAAAAAATAAAATGTGGATTATAGCACTTATTGGTGTAGCAAGGTTTTTGTAGTAACTGTGGATTTGTTCAGGATGAGTGGGGGGAGTGTGTAATAATTATAATTCTGCCTCTGTAAGAAAAACACTGTCCTAGGCAGAAGAGTGTGTCACAAAACTAATGATAAAATATGCATATTGTGCAAAGTTAAATCTATGGTATTTTCTTCACATTTGCTCAGTTTTCGAAGAATTTGGGTGAAAGAATCCTGCATTCAAACACCAAAGGAGTGCAAACAATATCTAGGAGTAAAGAGCAAGCTTAAAAATCTTGACTGAACTTGGTAACAGTGACAGAATAATTGTGGTCACTTCCAATTAGCCTGTTTACTTTGCAGTACCAATTCAGATTTTTCTAAGACAGTATATATGCTGGTGGGTTTTTTAATTAACTCTCCTTGATTTTTCTTACATATCTTAATTAAAAGTTTGGTGGTAGTTGTTAATTATGATGTACTTGTTTAGCCTTTTGTTTAGTCTTTGTTCTGTTTATGAATGCTGCCTTCGAACTGCACAGCTCTTACTCAGACATCTTGCATGATAGTTTTCCTTGGGGGTTACGGAAATGATAATCAGCCTTATGCTTGCTCTGTTTCCAGGTGCCAATAAGAGAGACTCTTTGGAAACGATAGCTCAACAAACAGACGTTTCGTGTTATACTGTGACCTAGTCCAGTTCGTCAAAGACTGAATGTTATAGCATTAAAGTGCTAATAACTAGCCTAAGCTGCTGCTGAGATTTTCCTGTTTCCTCTTCAATCGGGTTTCAGTGGGTTTTCTGGTGTGGGAAGAGTTATAGTGGAGAATCTAAATGTGTTATGCTTCTTGCAGCTGTTTGTCTTTTGTCAGTTTGTTTTTTTTCTCCCCAAACTATTTGCAGTGCCTACAGCATAGAACCACAGAAAACTTTTAACCTCTTGTGAAAAGAAATAACATGTCAAATATTACAGTACATTACTGGATTCCAAAAGCAATTGACTTGTGAACCAGGCTTGGTGAACCATTTTATTCAATGTCTTTTCATTACTTATTCAGATAATTGATGCAACATTTGAAGTCCCTGAAGTGCATGGAAGCATCTGCAATTTCATTGACATAGTAACTTTTTAAAAAGTAGCATACTTGTGTATCCCCATAACAGAGAAAATATGCAGCCTTTGTTTCCATAATGATTTCAAGTTAATGCATGGCAGATTGGGTTTGGGATTTCCATAAATTAAGGATTTTTCCCACCTTTCAACAGTTGGGTATTAGTATTGAAAAACAAGTGTAGTTTGTGGGGCTTGTATTACCTCAGTAAAAATCAGCATTTTGGTGCTTTCCTCTCTCATTATAAAAAGTAATAATAATAAATGGTATTAGTTTTAAGCTGCTGATTCTTCTCCAGTTTAAGAATACATTGAACAGATGCCTCCTATTGCCATCCACTTCAGTATGTTTACAGGCTAGGTCATATTCTTGTTTTCGTGTTTCTAAGTGCTCCTATAGCCTCTTCCCTCTGAATGCAGTCAGCTGCTCCCTGATTTGGTTTACATGCTCTTAGTGTCTCCCTCGGGTTCTCTCCATTCACCCGTCTTTCACAACAGTCTCTGCAAGCTTTGTTAATCAGCTCATCCATTTGCATTAGAAGGTTTGTTTTTTTTTCCAGTGTAAGAAAAATTGTTTGCACCTCTTACTGCTTGCTGTCATTCCTTAGTTTGGAGCAAATCTGTCCATGTTTCCTAGTTTATTATGAAATTCATCACATGCTGTGCTTCTAGATATAGCTACACTTCTCTGTGGATTTTTTACATTTGTGTCCATCTATGTTATCTGGCCCCTTGCCTGCCTTTATAAAAAGCTTACTTTTTCTTCTTGATTGATTTCTTCCACTTGGCTCCTCTCATTTTCTTCACTGACTAGTAGTTTTGTCACTTCTGGGATTTCATGCACTATTTCCAACACAGTTGACTTTATTTGAACCATTGTCCTCCATACTTCTGTTCAATGTATAGGAGCCTTTGCATCTTGCTGCTGCTCAAGTCTTTTTCAGTTAGGCTCCCTGGCTTGCTATAAAACAGATATTTGTGTGCTGATGTTTTCTTATAATACATAAACAGTGGATTTCCTGACCCTCCCAACAAGCATGTTCACTGTATATCCTTGTGTTCACCTTCTCTTATGATGGTATAATTCCAGATTTCTTTAGTTAAGTGTTTTTACACACCAATTCATACATTTTGGCATCCTTGCCAGTTTTCTTTATTTGCAGTAACCTGTGTGAGGCTACCTTGGCTAAGATGTGGCTGATGGCATATACAGAACCCCAAATTCTGTAAGGTGTATATATAAATGGTTATTGTTTTAATAGAAATTGAGGGGGGGGGAACCCAACTTGCCCATCTTTGGTCTGCATTACACTCTTAAAATTTCAAAACGTCATCTTGCTGGAAGGATTCTCCTTAACAGCTACAGGATCCTAAAGGACACCTTCTGCTGTAGGTTACAGAAGGTTTACCTCACCTCCTCATGCATACCAATATATGGAAGTAATAATACCCCAGCTAATCTGCCTCAGCTTAAGGGATAGGCTGAGTTACACAGTGGCTGGCTGTGTGCAATTTCCTGTGGGCTTGTAGAAGGGTGGCTGCTGGGCTGCCCAGGGGGATGTGCAAGCATGGTTGTGATGTAGAGCTGTATTAAGCACCCACAGCTTTGCTAGAGAGGCTATTACTGTTTCTAGATCTGAGATTAGTAAGATGAATTTACTGAAGTTTTGATATAAACATAAAGCTGATATGATACAAAGCTGGTCTGATACTCAGACTCTGTTTCCAGGTCTGCTACTTTAATTATTGCTCCTCATTCAAGTAGTTGTTCTTGAATAGCTTTTGTTTGTTTTTCTCGTTTTCTAAGGAAAATCCTTATCCTGGCCTACTTGCCTGTTGGTCATACTCCCTGCTTAATAGCTTTCAAACCCACTGGCAAGTCCTGAATGGATGACAGAAAGGTCTAAGTTTCAAAGATGCTGAACTACAACAAAGCTGAAGTAGAAGGGAATTGGGCAGCAGCAAAATTGAATGATGAGACATTGTTTCCATGGGACAGGATTCTTCCTAGCAGCCTTGAAATGTGGGAGATAATTTCTTCCATGCTGTGATAAGAGAGAAAGTACTTAGTTTACAGTTACTGACATCCTAAATAGCATCTCATAATCCAGGTGATTTACTTTTTGGTTGAGGCAAGATGCCTGTTGCCTGGTCTTTGCAATACTAGCCTTTCTGTTAACGTGTTCATTGCTGAATTAAACTCCTTTAAGGAAACCATCAGCTCGAATTGTCTTGGAGAGTAATTTAAAGCCCCTTCTTTGTGAGTTTCCTCTTGCTTGATGCTCCATGCTCTGGTTTATACTTGGCTCACTGGAGCTCTTCTCAGTCTCTCATGGAAGCAGAGAGCTTGTGGCAGCACCAGGACTGCTGCATCTGTACTTAGACATGGTGGCAGCCAGATGCAGCTAAATACAATAGATGAAAGTGGTTAAGGAATCAAAAATGAGAAGAGATTTGTAGAGAAGGGAAAAAGAGCATTTCCTGAAGTTAATAGCACATTGGTTGGGGTGATTTTGCTTTTTTCCATTCAGGAGAGAGTGTTGGCCAGGAAAGCAGATTCTGGAAAAAGTGTGCCTAGAAAGAGAGGACTAAACCTGAACTTGCAGGGAGGTATCTTGGACATAACTGCATGTTTCACTCAGTGCTAGGATGTATCCTTAATGTCATGTGGTCCCTCTGACCTGCATAAATCTGCTGTGTAGATTACTCATGCAGTAGTCAGCTAAGAGATCTCAGATTCTTGAGTAGGACCTGTGTGTAGGTAGGAAGAATCTGCAGCAGTGTCCACCCAGCAGTGTATAGGAGATTATCTTAGATATGTGATGCAGAGAAAGGAGCAAGAAGATCGAAAGCAACAAATACTGTATATTTGTGATGCAGCCCCATGTCATGTTGGGTGCTTTCCAATCCATCAAGTAACTTACAGTGGCTGTGAATAATGTCAGGAGATTTTACTCCTTCATGTGATTTGTGAATTCAGTCTTCCTAGTAAGTCAGAGTTCTGTGATATCTTAACACTAACAGGACAGCCAAATTTCCCACTTCACCAGTGGGACCTTAGGAGGAAGAGAAGTTGCCATTCTGTATTTCCTGCAGCTGGCAATGTGACTGGAGAGGTGAGAAACTTCTTTTCCAGCCCAGATATCTTCCTCTGGCAGCATAAAGGAAGGAAACTGATGCCAGACTTATCTCCTCTTGTCCTCTGCTGGTATGTGGGGGAAGATATTAAGGTCAGCCCCAGGCTCCGTGTGCTGTGACAGCGTAGGTTGTTCCCTTTACACAGATGGTCTAGCTAATGAGAGTACATTGCTGCACAGAGTTCTGAATCAGGGTTATTAACACCCAGAACTAACTACCTTTTATGGAACCCCATAGTTAAATCGTCTGTAATACGAGGATGCTGCATGTAGTATAGACACTTTTTTGGATCTGTGCATTTCAGTGCATCTAACCAGTCTTACCTTACAAATGTTTGACTATCAAAAATCCCAATCCTGTGCTAAAGAGATGTATTACTGAAGATTAGAGCAAGAGGCACCTAGCCTGTTGTGTGGTTTTCTATTCACTTTCTCAAGGGCAAAGTGGTCTGCTTACGAAGTGAAAGTCTGGGGGTTTCCCTGTTTAGGCCCTGGCCCTGATTAAACACAGCCCCTGGATCAGGGGTGGTGGTGGAAGCTGCAGGTGGGACTGATCAGGGCACTCAGAACCCAGGAGCACACCTGGCAGGGGCATGGCTCCAGGTCTTCATCTTGGTTCTCCCTGAATCTCATGCTTTTCTATGCAGATCATTCTGCTGGAAACCTGTTTGAAGTTTTGCCAGGTTATGTTGCTTATGTAGCATTGAACAATGCATTTGGGATCCTCTTGTAGTGTGGCACTGTCATCGGCTGATGTGCTTTTTTTTTCCCTTGTGTTAACCCGTCAGCTCTGATGCTCAGCAGTCAGGTTTTAACAGAACGGGTAGGCTGAGCTAGTGGACAGGATAAGAAAGTGCTGATGAGCAGATTGGGTATACCAGAGCATCTGGCCTGTCCATCTTAATCTGAACCTTACAAGTAGCCTCTTGAGCAGAAATTGTGAAGTTTTTCTGGTTTCTTAAATAGCTGAATAAAGTAAAGCCTTTAAGTGTAATTGCAGTGTTCTAAAAATTATTTCTGTCAGGGTTTTGTGGAAGCTTTTGGAGCAAGATACTACTGTGTATACTTGCAGGTTTTTTCTGACATTCATTTAGAGTATCTGGTCCTATTTTGGCTTGCATAGTTGATGTGACTGTATCTGAGATGTTTTTCCTTCGTTCATTGCTTAAAAGCTTATGAAACGTGCAATTATGTCTAGTTTTGACAGTTTTTAATAAATTGCTGTTAAGATCTTACGATACAGAAGGAAGGGTTGTTCCTGCTTTCCACATGGAGCAGCAAGTGATGAGATTCAGGGAGTTCATTACTTGAGGAAATGCTGCATCTGTCAGCAACATGTGCAGAGCTGCAGTCTTTATCAGGGAAGTTTTCATAGTCTGTAGTGTCATGGGCACAGGCCATGTATGTGGAGATTCTTGATGATGAAGGCTGGTGTCTTGAACTTAAGTCCTAACTGATGCCAGTGTAAGGAGCAACAGAAAATGTTTGTGTGTAAAGCAGTCTAGGCTGCAGAGGAGTGTTCTGTGCTAGTGGGAGTTTTCTAAGCATTGAAATTTTCATATCCTAGCATATGGCAGCTGAGAAGTGAAAAAGGCAGGAACAGATAAATCCATGTCATCTACCAGCCTGGGATAGTCTTGGAACCAGCTCAGGAGGGTGGCTTCCTGAACTGATGAACTGGCATCAGTCTCAGTGACCATCTTCCAGTTACCAGTGAGGTCAGTGGGGGTAATTGCTTAATAGTTCCATTGTGTCTTAAATGTCACTAGTGCCATTGACATAAAAGGTCATGAGCTGAAATTTCCACTACCAAACCACATCATTTTGTGGTGTGCACCTATGCTTTCCGATATTTTGACAAAAAGTAAAAGCTTACCCAGGCAATAGAAACTGAAGGAAATAATTTGAGGAAAAAGAGTACAGGTGTACTGTAGGGATTTTGCCAGTTGTTGCCAGCGGTTGAAATTTTCTTTATAAAATGTTCCACAATGTCACTAATCTCTGGTTTTCTTCTACCCACAGAAGTAGGACCTCTGCCACAGTAGTATAAAATTAACCTCTTACTTGGCACCATTTAAAAAAGTAAATATGTTCTTTGCTCACTGGGTGCGTGTTAGTTATCTGTGCTCTCTTGAAACATTTAAGTGACTTTTTTTTATTTGATACATGCTCCTGTAGGCATTTGGACTATGGAAAGTGTTAAAAATAGAGGCCTGTTTCATTTATTAGGTGAGTTTAAAGTTCCTTCATTGTTCGATGTCAGAAGAACGATTAAGTTTTATCTGAGCAGAGCAGGGTGTCCCTAGATGCAGGTTACAGTGCATCCAGTGATACTATTAAAAGAAATATCATTTGTTGTTGCAATGGGGAATCCTTATAAAACATCAGGAAAACTGCCTGGAAGAATATAAATGTTTTCAAGCAATAGAGTGAAATACTTCTAAACTACAGGGTGATGGCCTGTAGCGGGATAGGTTTTTAGAGTAGCTGTTTTGATGTGAATGGTTGCTTTTCCCAACAGTCATAAATTGGATGTACTGGAACATTTTTTTCTTGAGGCTTCAGTTGTTCAGAGTTACATTCCAGAATCAAAGCATAAGATGCCTATATGGCTTACATGCTTCCAAAGATGTTGGGCTTTTCCCCATGTATGGATCCATGTAGTCTTTCTAGATTTGCTCTGTGTAGCTGTTACAGGTGCGTTTAGTGTTGGCATTGTGTCTTGGTTTGTGATCTGGTTGCCTGGACTGTCTGAAGCTTGCCTTCCTTGAATTGTTACCCATCCTTAAAAACAGCTGTACTGTTACGCTCAAGATTACACTGTGGTGCCCCCAGGGTGGCTGAAGTTCAGGTAAACTTGCATCTAGGTGAGTATCAACTGGAGACAGTCTGCCTTGATCACTTGGTCAGCCCATGGTGGGATTGGTCTGACTAAAGGTAGACTTTGTACCTGAGCTAGGCTCTCTTGGTGGTCACCAGAGATCTGCTTTACACATAATTAGTGATGTCAAGAGCATGAATTATTTTGCTCTAAATGAGGTTCCTAGAGCAGGACAGAAGAACTGTGCCTTGGAAGTGACCATTTCCCACACTTGCCTGTACAAGGGAATTTGGAGCGTCTAGCTCCCCTGCAGATGTGTAACCCTAGGTGTGGTAAATTCAGCTGTGCTACCCCAAGACCAGTAGAGCTCATACTGAAAAAATCAAACAGCAGCCTGCCTACTGCTTCACCTCTTGTGTGACTCAGTTAAAAGTCAGCCAGAAGTAGTGAGGAAGACTGTCAGTGGCTGTGGAAGAGGCAGTTCAGACCAGAAGTAAACTTGCTCTTGGGTGCTAACCTGCCAGCTTCTCCAGCTCAGCTGTACAGATCCCTTGAAGTCCAAGCATCAAGTAAGTATTGCTTAGCAATTGTAACCAGTTTATTAGGAGGTTTAGCCTTCAAACAGTTTTTATAACTACTAACATTTTGAATGAACTTCTTTTAAAGGAGAAGTGCTAAAAATACTCATTGTTTTTCATCTGCCCTACCTCAAAGGAAGCTAAAAATCATTTGCTAAGATATGTCTGACATTTGCAAAGACAAGTTTGAAGAAAACCATAAATGCACAAGGAAACCTAAGAATCGAATAGGAAAACCTTAGGGCTTCCTGACTAGAGTCATCCAGATCCCAAGACTCTAGCTCCATGAACTGGAGAGAGCAAGAGGAGCAATAGATTATTTTTTTAGTTGTCTTTCTTTAGACCCTCCTGGTTGTGTGTCAGGATGGAGAGTTCAGAGTTAGTATTGATCCTTGGAGTATTGTATCTGTTCTCTTTTTTCTACCTTTTACCTTTTGTTCTCCTTAATTGTGATAAAGTTGTCACTTCTATAATCTAAATTCAACACTGAAGAGTTGTATGAGCCATGCTTATCCTTGAGTTTTGGAGTACAGGAAGCTTCTACTAAGTCCTGAGACTTAGGGGAGGTCCTGAGACTGAGTGCAAGCTTTAGAGCATTAGGCAAGCTCGATTTATTTAGTTAGATCATCTTAAACTTTTTTCTTTTTAAGCACCCTGGGTTTGTGGCTAGATTGCATTGTAGGGCTGACCCAGATGTGACTGAGATTTTTTGTGTATATAAAATCATAATGCTTATTTACATTTTGCCTACTGTTACTAAAATACTGCATGTAACTGCCAGCTGTTCTAACATGAAGTAATTGGGACAATTAATAGCTCATGACACTTTTTATTGTCTCTATTCTCTTCGGTATCTTCCTTGGTTCTGCTTCCTTTCTGTGTTGCAAGTTGCAGAAACAGCCTTCTTGTATGCAGCTTGTTGGTCTCCTTTAATTCCTGTTGTACCTCTTTTCTGATCCAGCCACCTCACATTCTTCCCCCGGATTTTTTTCTGATCATTCTCTCAAAGCTTGGAAACATCAGCACATTAATTCCCCTTTCAGGTTTTTATCTTTGTTCTTGATATTATTTGGCCTGAGTGCAAAGTGTGTAGCATACTATATTACAGATTGGTTTAAAGTAAATCCATCAGCTTTTCTAAATTTAGGCAATGTTGGTTGAAAGACCCTGTTCACATTTTTTATGAGGGTTTTTGTGCTCATACATAGGTACATTAAAAATGGCTGAACTCATGTAAATCTCCCTCCTAAGTCTAGACTTTTTCAATGTCTAGGTCCTTTCATTATTTACAAGTAAATACATTTTAAAAATGCAGTCATAAATCTTTGAAAATGTCTTCATTTGTGCTCAGTTCAAACTTTGCTAACTGTATTACACAAAATTGACAGCAATGTGGAAATGTTTTAACTCTTTCTGTAGGTAGGGTTGAATTCTGATTGCAGTGAAAGGAAAGCAAGCTGTAGAATTCAGAATCTCTGATGTCGAACACAAGTTTTAATATCAATGTATTTAAAAGGAGGAAAGCAATCAGGGGACTGAAAGCACTGAAATATATATTCCTGAGCCAAAAGTGAAAGAACTGAGGAGGGAGAATTGCTGGTATCTTAGTGCTATATTAACATGTTTACCTGATGTGTGCTGCCTTTTGCTTTTCAGTCTTGTGGTGCTGACTTGTGGGTTCTTTAAAATGTGTTGAAAATTGGCAAGCAAGATGTACTGTGTGACCAAGTTGATACTGTTTTGCATAGCATTAGTTAGGAGCCAGGGGAGGAGCATGGAGTCAAGGTGCCAAGGACATTACTGGCCCTTGGACTTGCTGGGAGGGTGCTGAATCATCTTCTTCAAACCTTTCTTGCATTGTAGCAGAGCTGCTGGCCTACCTTGCCTGCTATTCACAGGAAAACTTTGTTGAGGCTCTTCACTGATATAGATACATGCCTAAATCTGTATGGATGCTTAGCTTTCACTTTGGAAAATGAGGATGTGGTTCCTATCACTGAGGCTTCTCTTGCCATCAGAGCTATTTACATCTACTCATTTTGTTACCTCTGCTCTTGTGTGCCCTGGAGTTTTCTTTCTGTCTCCCAGTGTTCAAACGTAAGTATCCACAGTGGGATTTGCAAATACACACGTCTTTGGAAAATTGGTGTGTAATACTTAGAGAAGCTATGCAGCATCCAAATTACACATCTCATAAGGCATGGAAAAGAAAGTGGGCAAGCAACATTAAATAGCATATTTGTGCAAAAGCAGCTGAAGTGTGATTTCTGTGGGAACTGTGACTACTTGCCTAAGCTTCATGTATCTAAATTCCTCATTTAGGATTGTAAGTACATAGGGATTTTATCTGGCTTTGCATCTAGTATCTTTTTATTCCTGACCTCTTTAAGGAGCTAGATCTGATCTCTAATTGTTGGATTTTTTTATACCCTCCCTTTCTGGACACAGATCAAAAAGGTGATAATTTCTTCAGGTAGATCTGTGGCATATTTAATCTCTCCAGCACCAGGAGGAATCTCAGTGCACCAGATAGTATTGCATCAGCAGCATAGCTTGTACAGCTTGTCGGTGGGGTCCACAGCAGAGGCAGAAGAGGAGGAAGGAATAGGTTCCTGTGTTCCCCAGAGGATCATCAGATAAAAGAAACTAATAAAAGCTTCAAACCACATCAGTCATCTATTTCACATCTTTCCTAAAAAATTCTATGGTATTTCAACCTTTTCTGTTTTGTGGATAGTGTTCGATTATCATGACAGTTACATATTTTATAGTGAAACCTTAAAAATTACTTCCTTCAAATACATGAATTCACTAACCTTAAAGAGCAGTTGCCTGAAGAACATTTTCAGTGTCATGCAGTGTTAGTCTCGATCACCCACTCCTGCCTGATTTCCACAGGGCAGCTGGTAGGGTGTTTTATTTTGCTGGCTGTTTTTTGAACTATCCAGTAGCTAAACAAACTGTTGTTATTTATATATAAACTTTATTGTAAGCTGTTCAGATAACAGTGGGGGAAAACTTTGTGTACAAGTTAGTAACCTGTTTAGCCACTCTTTTTTTCCCCTCTACTGGTTTGGTCCATCCGATGCCCTGCACACACATATGAAGAAGGGCAGTCTGCTTAATTGGACTGATTATTTCTTGTTTCTGTTCTCTTCCCTGAAGTCTGGCTTTGGGTTAGATGCCATGAACAACTTAGCCCTAGCTTTTCCACTTGAGTTTGTGACTTTCAGCATTGCTGAATTCCATGTTTAGCTTTTCACATTTTCTTGTCATTTCATGGATAGTTTTAAACTAGTTCATTTCTCTGTGTACACTTGTAGGGAGTTTGCACCTCTTCATCTTCCCCTTTTCTTCTGTTCTTTTTTAGTTAGTCATGCAGTGAACTTGCCAGTGGTGTAGGTGGTGGAGGATATTTTCAATTATGAGATCTGCTGATGAAAAGGCTCTCTGTGAGCTCATGGTGTTAAAGTTGATGTGGTATCATGAACTGGACTGTTTCCACAGAGGTTCTTGGATTAGTGCATAGGGCAAACCCTAGTGCTTGTATTGTGTAATGTCCTTTACCAGCCCCTTGTCTTCTGTTAAATTGTTTTGTAGTTGAAATCCATGTCTCACTAACATGCATCTCGTTTGTTCCTCATGTACCTGTACCCTCCCATCTGTCAAACAACAAAATAGTTTGGTAAGAATTAAGTACATAACTTTATTACAGTAATATCTTGGAAAAGAATAACACAATTCCAGGCCTAAATGTTTAGTCCTCTGAAAGAGTGTAAAATGAGATGATAGAAAATGGCAGGTTGTAGTTTGCAGGCAGCATTTAAATGGTTTGCTATAATCATATTGGGATGGAATTAAACTGAGTTCTTTTATTTTGTACTCCAGTGAAATACGGCTGTTACTGGTCATTTTCTCCTCCCTACTGCTTTGATTAATGTGAAAACTGAAGCAGCAAAAACTACAGGAGTTCTGCAGCAGTGCATGGAGAAACTGATGTGAGAGGGGTCCGAGTTGGAGTTTTGTGTCCCTGCATGTGAGAGCTCTGGTGCTTCCCTAATAGACTGAAAATGAGACCACTGCTGCTTTGTAAGAGGTCTGTTCCAGCCACATTGCTCTACAGCTTGGCAGATGGTGGCATGTGAATGGTTTCATATTGATTGGATGGATTTGCCTCAGGGTAAGAGGAGTGTGGGTCCTTAAAGATGCGCTGCTAGATTTATTTTTTCCCTTTTATTTGAGGGGGGGAAAAGTGTATTTATAAAACACCTTTAAATCAGAAGTGTGTGTGGTAATTGAACCACTCAAGTTACCTGGAAATAAAAAGTCCTTAAATAGATTATCACCAAGACCAGAAAGCCAAGAATACTTATTTACTAAATGATTACGTTTTTATATTAGAAGAAAGTGACACTTTTAATTAGTGTTCAAGGCATATGGTGAATGAGAAAATAAGCTTATTTCATGCAAACAGAAATCGATGCAAATAACCTTTCTCCTTTTCTAAAAAGGAATGACTTGAAACTCAATACATATTCAAGAAGGTTAAGTCATTATTGCATCACTTTAATATTAGTCAAAGGCCAACAAAGAAAATCACTACTCTGCATATACTTACTCAGCAAGGATTTCTATAAACTAAAGAGATAGGTGATGGTACTTTGTAGGTGATAAAACTAAAGAAGCCCTTGTCCATATAATGCATTTATTCTTTAACCCCAGTGAATAACCCTTTTGGTTCTGCTTTAGCACAGGTAGTTTCCAGAGGTGCCTTAATTCTCCAGCAATTCAGCCCAGCTGGTAAAACATTTTGTCATGCTCTCTGATTTTCTCACCTGTGTTTTGTGCTTCAGTCTTGTACATGTTTGTAAATTCTTTGGTATGAAATGACTTCAAATGTTTATACAGCACCTAACACAACTCATTCTCAAGTCTCTGGATGTTGCTGTAGAGTATTGAGTGAATTCATATTTTCTTATAGTAATGGAAGTATTCCTTGAGGTATTTGACCTTAAATGAAGTGGGGAAAAAAATACTTAAATAGCTTGCACACATGTAAGAATGGGGAGAGTTTGATAACTAGGGAGACTTGGGTGCTGTTGAAAACTGGATCCTTTCCAGTCTTGTCCTCTGATGTGTGCAGCAGCAGCTTCGTAAATGGATTTAAGTCAAAATACGTCACAGCGGTATCTTATCGAGTTGTCTTCAAATTTGTTTGAAGGTGTAGTTCATATTTCCTAACTGACTCTACCCACATGTGATTTATTTACATGCTGAATTTTTTGTTTCCCTGAAAGACCACTGTTGTGCTGGACTTAATGCTAATTTTGTTTCTTCTGCAGTACCGACCACTTCTATGGATGTGCTTTCCCTTTAATTATACTTTGTGCTCAGAATTGATTGGATTCTATCATTTAGTTAATTTTTGCTGAATTAAGTACTCCTGTATAAATTTTAAGGTCCCCTTAGAAAGAAAAAAAAAATGGTAAAAGTTGAGTGATTTCTAGTGGTTTGGGGGGGGGGGCTTGTTTCTGGAGAGGAAAAGACATAAATGCTGGTGTGTTTTTTTTCCCTCGTGCTTGATAAGTGTAGGGGGCATTCATGCTGTATATCACAACCAGTAGCTATTCCAAGAAAAATCTTTAAGATGGTTACTTGAATCAGTGTACACTGCCCACCTGGTGGTTATGGAGTGAACTGTTACTTTAAAGAATAGTTTAAACAACAGCCATGTTTGGGGCAGGCTAATCTTGCAAAGAGAGCAGTACATATAACAGGAGTCTACAGTGTGATAAGGAGAAAATTCAGCTCACTGACTAGATGTTTTAATGTGCGAACTCTAGGGAAATAACATATTGACTATTCTGTTGTGCGCAAGAAAATTGAAGAACCCTTTGCAGACAGAGGGCTTGCAAAGGATTCTTTCTGTTTCTCTTAACCAAAATCTGTGGCAAGATGTTTGAAATCAGCAGGACGCTTAATGCTGCTTTGTTAAATAATGAGGTAATATTTTGTCACTTTTTCTGGGCAGCATCTGTTTTTTTCTCCTTTTTCATATGTTTGTGAACGATTCAGTTTAATCTTAGGAAGTAAGAGGTTTTTTAAAAAAATCATTCTTCAATTTATTATTTTTTTCCTTTTGATGCTTTTGGAGAATTGGGTTGGCTTTTATTTGCGGTTTCAATCGGCTGCTGTTGCCTAGGACATTATGCCACGTAAGGCTTCTAAACTGCACAGAGTAGGTAGTTATTAACGCTGAATTGGCTTCTGGTATAGTCCATCTGGGCTCTGTATGAGAGAGCTTGCTAGCGGCTACTGATGCTAAGATACCCGCAACCTTTGGGATGTATGCGTGGTGGAGAGGGGCTCAGTGATATGAGATCACTTCTTTTAAGGGAAACTGTCATTAATGAGTCAAGAAACTGCTCATTTATGGTAAGGAGAGGGAGGGGGGGCTGGGAAACAATCCTGTGATTTCATTTTGATATTGGATTAGCTGTTTAAGACAAGTTTCTTTTTGTGGGGATGGAAGATTGCATTAAAAATATGCTTTGCTCAGGGGCTTGCTGGCTGATGCTGGAGAGACTGTATTGAGAATCTGATGCTTTAACAAATGTCACAAGCGTGATGTGGTGGTCAGTCCCTTACCCTGAAAGATAAATGGTACTATTGGAAAGACAAGAATAAGGTTGACTTTTTCAACAATAGGATTCTGCCTTTGTCTTTACAGAGAGAGGCCTCTGAGGACATTTGAGCGTTTGTTTTAGTGTTCCTCGGAAAGGCTGCATGTGTGGGGTGCTTTGGGGGAAAGTGGTCAGCGTGCAGAGTACCTGGATTTGTGGATGGATAAGATAACTGATTTTTTCAGAGGAGCAGCATGCAATTATTGTTTCAGAAAAATGGCTGAATCTTTTGGTATGCATAACAAATTTGTAGTAACAAAGTAGGCTGAAGTTGAAAAGACTTAAAAATAATTTCTGGATGCCTTCTTTGGTGTTATTAACCCCCAAAGAGACCTTAAGTAAAAATTTGCATTACAAATCTAACTTTAATATTCGATGTCTATTTGCACAAGAATGTATGATAATACACTAGCTTTTGTAGCATTTTTATGCCTGTATGTTCAGTCCAGTAGGTCACTTAAATATTTGAGTTGGGAAATTTATCTTAGGAGCTAGTTTTATCTTAACTAGTTTTTACCGAGCTACAAATGTGTTGTAAAAGGAGCATGGTGAGAGAAATCCTCTGCAGCCTTTTACATTGTTCATATTTTAATTGAATTCAGTGCTCATTCCACAAATAGATCATATAATGTCTTTTAAATGTGATTTTTCTCCTTGCTTGGTCTGTTTGTAGCTAGATTTTTATAGGTTTATTGTATTTCATGTGTTTTATTGGTGTGTTTAGTCTGTGTGTTTGAGTGTGTTTGTGGCTTAAAGAAATTTAAAATGTGCAGGGTGTCAGTTCAGGGCTTAGTAGTCTGGAGGGCACACTTACACTTTAAAAAAAAACAAAACAAAACCAAAACAACTTTTAAATAATAATCTAATTATGTATCTTTCAAAATGCTTTTGGTGATTTGTAGCCAGATTTTCTTTCTCCAGGAAAGAGCTAAGTGAGCTTATAACATGGCCCATCCTAGCCATTTCCGTTTTTCTCTTATATTCAAAAACGTTTGCAATTATAGTGAATTTTTTAAAAACATATTTGGCTGCTGAAACAAATGTGTGAATGGTAAAATTAAATGATTCCTACATACGTTAGAGTAATGCCCAGTCACTTTGAGATGAACGTAAATTCAAGATTAGTTGCAATTACAGGATGCCATGCCTTGTTACTTTGGCCAAAATGTGCTTTAGGAAAATAACTCCAAGTAAGAAATGAATGCTTCCTAACTTGTGGGAATTTTTAATAAACTTGCCATGGTTGCTAGAGGGTAAAATACTGCTGTTTGCAAGTGAAGTTTTGTTGGTGTGGCAGTGAGCGGAGGATTAATGAGTGTGCATTGTTAAGCACGTTTCTGTCTAAGGATGGAAAAAAAATTCTTTTAAATGCCCAAAGTTCGCCATCGTTTCATTTCCTGTAGAGCTAGAGAATAATGAAGCGAGGTGGTGAAATAATTCTGAAATACTACTGTCGTTTGGGGGGGGGGAGTGCTCTGATAATTAGGTGTGCCCTAGACAGCACAGTCAAGTGTCAGCAGAATCAAATCCACTTCTAAAAATACATATTTCAAAAAACATCAGAGGGCCAAAGGAAGGGGAGATGAGTTGATGATTAAAATCAATAGTACCTGAAAATAAACGCAGCTTTAAATGCACACCGAAGTGCTTTTGTTGTGCCTTTAAGCCTAGAGGCAGATCATTAAATATGCATTTCTCCGGAAAGCAACTGTCGAAAAAGATAAGGTGGTTAAAATACGCTGGACCTGGGAGCTGGGTGTGCAGGAGGTAAGGAGATGTAGGCACTGAAGCATGGCCGAGGTATGGCATCGGTGCAGCCGAGGGCTCCTGTGCTGGTGGGGTGGGGAGAGGTGAAAAAAAAAATAAAAATATATCTAAAAAATAGAAGGATGCATGTTGTTTCTTCAACCGGGCCTTAATTACTAGACACAAGCAGCAGTTCAGAAATCTGGTCTCTGTTGTTGTAGAGGTCACCAAATCATTAACATTGTCAATCTGGCAGCAGCTAATTTCAATAGCACCTGATGTCGCAACGCCTCCCCGCACGGCGGCGGCCAATCAGCGCCCGCCCGCCGCTGACAGATGGTCCCATAAATGGATGTACAGGGGAGCCGGCGGCAGGCAGTTCCAGCAGGGCTCCGAGCCCAGCCGCTCCGCTCCGCCTGCCACCACCGCCGCTGTGCCGGGGCTGCTGCTCGGGGACTGCTCTCTGCGCCGACAGCATAGATACATCTTAGAATATACTTAATATTATTAATATTTTTGCTGCACAAACGTCTCGCACAGTGCTTGGTGGATCTTCAAAAAAATAACAATAAAAACAGTTCCCTGAATCCTTAGCAAATCTGTAGAAGAGTTGAAGCCTTTCAAGACCCAATATTTGCCATTAAGAATGGTTATGGTAGGTATTAGTAGCTTTAAACTCTGATTGTAGCGGGTTTATGTAGAGGTAGATATAGAAGCTAACATACAGATTTTCCCCGAATCTGCATCATTCTCAGTCTGTGTTTTCACATGAATTTAGTTTTCTGCTACTGATTTGTCTGTACATGATCTCTCCCTTCCCCCTCCTTCTCTCTTCCCTTCTCTCTCTCTTTCATATTTAATGTGTGCATATCCTTTAATAAAGGATGTACTTTGTCATTTTAAGGTAATTGCGATTTCTCTCAGAATAAAGGAAAAAGCTCATTGCTAATGCAAGGCTGGTATGTGGCTAACTGAAATGCAAAAGGAAGAGGCTTTTTTTAAGTGGTGGTGGTGTGTGGGGGGGTGAATTTCCACGTTGACATTTTGGAGATACAAATGCAGAGCNCGAGATTGGTAATTTTCTTTTGGTGGACTGCGCAATAGGTATGGTAATTTTAAAAGAGGGTGATTTATATGAGCTTCAGTAAATGCTGCATATTGTATTTCAAAGAGTTTCCTGTCATGACCTCATAAAAAGAGGAGGAGGCTTGTATGTGTTGCAGCGCCTAGTATATGTCGATTTTGTTGCATCGTTGGGCAGCAGCGCTGTAAGAAGGAATGTCAGCTTTTACATAACGTTCTTTTTGCTTTTGACTCTGTGAGGGGCTGTAAGGGTCCATCTTTGTGATCACAGATGGAGTGGAATGGCTTGAAAATGGTAAGTGAACTGGGAGAGCCTGCTCGTGGGGGTTTTGTCTCGCTGCTCGTGTGCCTCGCGATTTTCTTTTGTTCGGGGCGGCGGATCGTGAGTCATAAAATAAAATTAGAGAGCCTTGTTTGTTTTACTGCAGGATATGTCTGCCTATATATCTATCTATATATCCATTTAACATATGTAACTGTGATGGCACTTCACGGTGTTTCCATTGAACGTTGCATTTCAGTCGGGCGAGGATGGTCGCTGCTGACAGTCACGGTGTCATTGTACCGCATGTGCCTGATGGATCAGGAGGCCGGTGATGCCCTTTAATCTCCGTTGGTATTACACCGGCCTTAAATACAAACCTAATAATCACCTTTGAAACCCAGGTATTGCGTTTCCTATGGAGCCGGTGCTGTGGAGGATGGGTGGATGGATGGATAGATGGAAAGAAGGGTGTGTTTTTTTGTATCGGGGTGGGGGTTGGGGGGGGGCCCGTGTTGTTTTGTGCTTTTTTAAATGCTGGGAGAAGTCAAAGCCATTTATGTGAAAAATAGTATTTCTATTTTTAGACTATATTCTCCTGGCAGAGGAGCCCGGGCGCGCTCATCTCGTCCTCTCTTTTGTGCTTTCCTTACAGATTGTGCAAAATGGCATGATCAAATACAACTGCCGGGGACTTTGGGCTGTGCCGAGCGGGGCGACCCAGGGTGGGGGCTGGGACCGAACCCGCACAATACCCATCCCTCCTGCCAGCCCCACGGGATGCTGGGGGGGGGAGGCGGGGGTCCCCCCTTTTTCCTTAATTTAACGTTTTGCAGACTTTTGCCGCGGATATTTATTATAACCGGGGAAACAAAGCGACGGTCTTTTCCCATTCTTACAGGATTGTCTTTGTCTAGCTGCTTGTTTTGATGGGTGTAAAACAAATAAGATTAGACTGAGCAGCCGAACTGAAAGCGATAGCTGGGAGGAAAAGCCAATGAAAGGTTGCCGGGGAAACGAGCATAGGGGAAGCTGAGTGGGGGAGCAGGTGGCAATCATGTGGGAATACTGCAAACAGTGTAAAAAAAAAAAAAATCAAAAAAAAAAAAGCAGGGGCTACCTCGATTATCTCTGCTGTTCTTTGTGGCAGTCACAACTTTAATTATTCTTTATAAATAGGTGTTAATTACATTTCTGGCTCAGCCTTACAGTGATTTCTAGAAATCTGGTTTTAAGCATCTGTTCTTTCTCCTCTGCAAAAGAGGGTTATCTTTCTTTTTTTTATTCTTCCCCCTCCCTGCTGTGAAATTGTACGTGCAAAAAATTGCAAGGAATCCTGTGAGGCAGTATAAAAAAAAATGTAAATTATACTGAATGAAGTTGACAGAGGTATAATAGTGAACTCCCACAGCTGATAGCTTCTGCAAATCATTTCTTAGAATTTTCCAGCAAATGTCCCTATGAGAACAGTAGGTAGAATGAATTTACCCTAAGCAGTGATTTTGTGTTAAGTGATATTGGTATTTTTACGAAATCAGATGGTTATATGGCAGAATAATCAGTTCAGGGGAGTTCACCATATCCTAGGATTTATGTGCTGAGCAGAATTTACAAAATTCTCCAGCCCCACCTTTAACCACAGTCTATTATATATCTACTGGAGCAGTATTCACTCCCAGTGTCAGGCTCCTTGTGGCAACTTTACTTTTTGAGATGTGGCTGAATATCTTGCTAATTGTGATGGTCTCTTATTGTAGTGGCAGACAATAATGAGAAGTAGCTATTGGTACTAGAAGTGTTAAAGCGTAGTAAACTAGTAAGTGATAGACGGTAACGTAGAAGATACAAAAATGTGGTTGCCCAGAAAATGCTTATCTATCACACATCAGGAGGCTTAAGGGAAGCAAAGCAAGAATATAGAACATGCCTTTTAGATATTTTCATATATTTTGACTTTCTTCCCTTCTCTGGTGCAGGGTTACTTTGAATGCAAATCCAATCACGAATGGGTAGCACTTATTTTTTAATTGGTGTTTAAACTTAAATCACCCTTTTAATTTGCTTTGTTTTAAATATTTCATCTACTGCAGTGCTTTCTTGTGAAGAAGTAACTGAATGGCCCTCTAAAAACTGCACAGCTTTACAATGTACGAGGAGGGGAGGAATCTTGAGGGTGTGTGTGCATGTGTAAAATTCTGTATTTTACAGTCTGTGCATGTGCAGAGATGTATTCTGACATGCATTGTAGTTGTACGTGAGAGTAAAATAATTTTTCTTCTGTCCAAAACAGAGATACTGTGTTCTGTTAACTCCAGTCATGACAATAAATAAGGGTGCCTTTTATTATACACAGCTGCATTGTTTGTTTTAAGAGTCATCAGCTAGTAGTTACATTTTCATTTTCTGTTCAATTTGGTGTTTCTACAAAGACTTAAAAATAATGTAATCCTTGTTTTAGGGTGCACGTGTTCCTGCCTCGATCTTCCTCTTTTCTTTGTTTTAAGATTATATTAATGAATGCAGCCTGCATGTACATAATGACATTTTATTTTTGCATGTAAAAGATGGCATTGTAAATCCTCATATAGAAAAATAGCTATTAAGTTAGTGGAATTGAATTAAGATTGCTACAAATAGTAAAGGAAGATTAAAACCAAGAAAGGTATCTTCCTTCACATTCCTTTCTGTTCAGACAAAAAGGTACAGAAAATGTAGTTGTCTTTAGATGTGACATCTTTTTAAATATTGTGGTTTGGTGAACTACTGGTCAGGATGAAATCTTACAATTGGATATTGATGCAATGTGAATACCAGCAATCAGTTAAAAATCCTATTCCCATGTACTTTACTGATCAGGTTCCCATGTTAGATAAAGGGATGCCTCTCCACAGTTGACTGGCTTGGTTGCCTGCTTTGCTTTCTTCCTCTTTATTAATTTTACCTTTTTGAGCTCTCAAAGTGAGCCCGAGCTGTTGTGACAAAGGATGGTTACAGTGAGCTAGAAGGGGTATACTTAAAAATCCCATTTGAATGGGTTTGGAACAGTCTTCATCATCTTTATGTGGTCCTGCTAAATATTGTGACTCTATTGAAAGAAAATCCAGTTGCGTTTATCTTACGTATATTTAATGTAGTAATTTTTTTTGAAATATCTTCTAGGTTATAGTGAAATTTTTCTCAACCTTCCTACTTGGTATGCTGGGAGAGTATTAATTAAATGCAGGTTATTTTCAGTGTGTAATTGTCATACTGTTGGTACATAACCTAGAGCCACTCTACACCCAGAGGTTTTTCAAAGGAAATAAAGTATGGTTATGTCCTATATTCTGGCAGGGGAATTTGTTGTTTCCTTCAGGAACTTGCACTTTCAAAATAATTTCAGCAAACACCCCAGGCAAGAAATGGGTAGTGGCAGAGAATATTATGGCAAGAGGGAGAGAGATGCAGATAACTTGACAAGTCCACTTGTCTGTTTTGACAATCTGTGTCCACTAGACAACTCATTTACATGCCTGGACACATGAAAACGTACATTTGTTTGTCTGTGGGACAGCTAACTGGATACACTCTGATGCACTGGCAAATACTGCAATGCAGTATTTTTTCAATGTCATTGGGGTTTTGGGGTAGAAATGGGTGCAAACAGGCTTTTTGAAAGCGAGGTGATGTCAAAAAGCGTGGTACCTCTGTACAGGATAGGCCAGATTTTGAAAAATTTGCTAATCTGTGCTGGAAAGTCACCCCTCCCCCATTGCTCTCCTCTCCTTCTCTTTCTCTTTTTCTTTTTGAGTTGGGTGGAGGAAGAGATGGATATACATGTAACTGTGTGTTCGTGCATGTGTATCTTTCCTTCTCATTTGCGTGGATGTTAAGGGTATATGCTGGGATGTGTAAGAGAAGGGGAAGGGTATTTGTGTAATATAGTAGTTTCCAGTTGTTTGTGTGAATGTCCAGTTATAAGCAGCATAGGACTTCCTAGTAACTTTATAAGCAAGACACATTTGTATTTTTCTAAAGAATTTTGCAGCTAGGAGGGTAATGTTTCATTTTAACAAGTACGATGGATTTAATAGTAATAAAAAGCGTGTTTAGTGGGGACCTATAGCTTGCCTTTGCATTTCAGTACATTTAACTATTTGAGATAATGTGATGATGGAGAAACGGATATTCAAAGACTGTTGCTTACTTGCTTTTTCCTCTTAAATGATCAATCTTTAAAATAGTGGAATATCTTGGGTGCAGGGGGCTTTTGTAGGTCACTAGCTTTACAGTAAGCAGAAGAAAGGAGGGAGAAAAGGTCTCAATGTGTCAGAGGCAGTAATTGCCTAAAATTAGCCATCTAGAAAAGGCAGAAAAGGCTTGGAGGAAAGAGGAGACACTAATATGTGAAACAGCACTGTGCTAGTCGGAGAGATAATGAGTGATAAATTTGAACTGGTGCAGTGGTGTGATGCCCATTAATTTCTCAGAACCTTGACTTTGCAGGTTTGTTACTCTGTTGTTCACACCTTTAATTATAACTAGTTTCGGATGATAGCTTGGGGCGCTGAAGATGAGACCTTTTGTTTGTTGTTTACTTACGAGTATTCAGACAGTTTTTGCAATAGCATTGGAACATCAGTGTTAAAAATGAAATACTTTCAGATGAGATAATACAGTTAATTTTTGCAACTACCTAATATTGTCTTATCTGTAGTGCTTGCATTACTTGCATAAATTCATTGAGAACTAGTTCAGTTGAAGCGGTGTTAGGTTGATCTTTGTTTTTTTTCCACTATAATCTGTTTTCCCTAACTGTTTTGGAGCTCCTATGCATTATTGCTTCTTCAGGGCCCCAAAAAGTAGAGAGGAAGCTGAGTGTCTTACCTATTGTACTGCCCGTGACTGTGTCTTACAGTGAGGACTTTCACTTCAAGGAAGAAGAAAATCTGTAAAAGTCAGGAAATGGTGTGAACTAGTTAGCAATCGTTAATTAAATGGGATGAAAAGATAGAATGTTAAGAAAAAAATTAAGGATGTGGGTTTTTTTAAAAGAAAAGGATAACTAAACCTTTGTGTGTCCTTTCTGGAAATGGTTTAGTTGCACAGTAAAATACAAGCCCCTGGTTTTGACAGTATTTAGAGGCATAATGTATATAAAATTCGGTAGTATGCGGTTGTTGCTAAGGCACACGTACTTGCGTCAGTGATGCAGTTGTGATGGGAAATTATATGTCCTTGAATTCTGGAAAAAATACTTAGTTTCATTTATTCTTTTAATATTGAACTTTTTTTATTGGTATAAAAGCTCTTATATACATTACGGTTGGTATTTTACCCAGTCTGGAGCCATGCACCAGTATTTTTTTAGAATCAGGCTGGTAGTGTATTTGATGGCTTTTAAGCATCCAGAACTCTTGGAGGTAAAGGCTATACAATAATAAGTTCGTTTCAAATCAGACACAAATGACTATGGGAGGTGGTTCTGTCATTTGCAGAGCTTCAAGAAGGTTCCATGCGTTACGTGTCATCTTGTCCACATAAGTGATTTTTGGTGTTGGCAGAGGGCAGCAATGCCACTGGAGCCTTTCCAGTAGCATAAGTCCTTCAGATCCAACAGCTCTGCTGTGTACCTGGGTGCATTTTGAGCCATGGAAAGAAAACCAAACAGGTCCCTCTGGTGTTTGGCTCCTGATGGATGTTTTGTGAGAATGTCCCATCTGACCCTTCATGTAGAGACCAAAAGATTGCTGCTGGAGCAGGTACCTACACTGCACTTAGGCCCTGTGTGTTGGCCTGTAATTGCATTCATGCTTGTTTGGAGTAGCCAATTGTATTTCTGAGCACTGCAAGTATTTACTCTCAAGTTGAGTGCTGTCAGAGTTTTTGTAGGAATGTGAAGGAAGATACCTTTCTTGGTTTTCTTCCCCTTATGAATCTTATTATTGCATGCTGGAAAACTAGCAAAGACAGGAATACACACAGTTTGTAATTTAAGGTAGATAGGACTCCTAATAATGCTATGCTGAATTGCCTAGCAAAGACATGAAATTCCAGGAACTGACTCTGTCCCCTTGCCTCTCCTGTTGTGTGTGCAGGTCAGGACAGTTGCCAGAAGTCCACATTTCTCTACTGCTATTAAAACTGATACTTTGACTTTGAGAATTACTAGACTAAACTTCCTTGGAAGCTTTTATTGGGTAGTTCTTTGTTTAATACATGGATTAATTTAAGCTCTTGATGTCTATGATGTGCTTAAGGTGTGAGAAGTCAGCCTGTTTATGGTAGCTCTAGTTTGAAAGAGTCATAGTAAGCCACACAGGCAAAAAAAAACTAGCAAACATTTTTACTGAGTTGAATGCTCATGGAGGAAGAATGCCATGCCTTTTATCAGTCCTTTTAAGATGGCATGTAGACTTCCATAGGCATCAGCAGTTTGTTAGATGATACAATATTCATGACTCAACAGCGTGAAATAACCCATGTTTAAGTCACTACACTGCAATGTAGTGTTAATGTGTTCTGCACTTGCAATCAGAGATATTTGGGTCTTTGGGGGTTTTTTACTTGAATGAAGGATTTATAAAAGTGACTGTTAATTGCTGTACTTGTATTCATCTTCTAGTCATCCTTGATCTTTGAGTGGTGGTCAGTGACCTTTTGCTTTACTAATTTTAAGAACTTGTGGGCAAAGACTCATCCTGTTACTCCTGTAGAGCAGAAGGCACAGGCATGACACTATAGAAGTAATGCTTGTAAACAAGTGCTCCTTAAATAAAAATAGTTTTAATACTGTTCCCTGTATATCTTTGTTCCAAATGAAGTTACTGGCAGTAGATGAGTAGGGGGAAGTTGATTTTTTTTTTTCCTGCGGAAAGCTTGAATGCTGGAAATTCTTCCTAATATGCATGTGCCAGCTATACTGTGGCAATGTTGCTGTCAATTCCCTTCCTGTGAGAGCAGCTGTTCAGGGAAATAAATCTCCTTGCTTGCTGTAGAGGGTCCTGAAAAATTCAATGTGCAACTAGGGTGGTGGCTGTGGCCATTTTTAGTGTAACTGTTGATGGGAGCTAACTCCATGATCCGGCACAGTAGCATATTGTTCTTTAGACTAACTGGGCCAGGACGAAATTATTCTGTATTTTGTGTGCTCTGTGAGAGATTCCGGAGTGCACTTCAGAATTTGACATTGTGTTTGATAATTTATAGAGCAGAGTTTATATTTAACTGTAGACACACTAATCCAGGGGAAAGAGTAGTGTATTTTTAGAATCCTTTTTTATTGTCTGTGCTTGTCATTACCCAGCTATTGAAAGTGTTCACAAATGTAGATACTTACTGGGGTGGAAATTGAGTTTCATTTCCATTGCTAGTCTTTCACTACATGCAAAAATAAGCATTGTTTATGATGTTCTTCATGATTATCAAGAAGTCTTGTAGCCACAGGTAGCCATTGCAGCCACTGCAAGAGCAGTGTTCTACTTCAGCTTTTTGACACCAGGCTGGACCAGGACGCTTAGGTTGAATGCCTCAGTGGTCAGGGATGCTTAGATGATACTAGTTTTAATGTCATTACTGTCACAGAGCTCTTTGAGGTGAAACACATGGATGGAGCGGATCCAGCCTTAAGAGTCTACCTATGCTTACTGAGTTTTGTTAGGGAAAGCTAAGCAATAGAAAGGACAGTAACTTGGTTATTTTGATTTTTTTAATACTCAACAGTTTGTATGTGTTCAGACTGCTTGACTATTTCTGCCTTGTAAGCCTTAATACTGCTATTTTTTTTGGTTGCCTGTTGACTTCTATGCAAAATGTAATGTATGGGGTTTGAGTTGGGACAGCTGGGGTCACCTGAGTCCTCATAGGCACTTGTGTCTGAGCAGGGGCTGAGGTTGGCAGGGCTCCTGTTTGGATGCATTAGCAAACCATGATTTAACCATGAGGTCTGTTCTTTTCTAACAAGTTTTGAAAGATTTTTAGTTTCTTGTTCAGTATTTGTTTTTTATTAAGAATTTGAATTTGAATATGATTTCATTTGAAAATTTTAGGAGACATCTTAGTAAATGCAATAAGGAGGGTGTTTGATTTGACCTGTGACGTGCTTCCTTTCCTTAGTACAGAGATTAATGGAGTTTATGTCCGGGATAAACCATCAGGATCTGTTAGCTGGTGTGACAGATATATGCGTATGTAATTGCTATTGTCTTTTAGTGATGACTAATATATTATTAATCTGTGGTAATAGGTCTTTAAGCTTAGCATAGATGCTTTTATGCATGAGATCATTTAAATTTAAGTACTACCAAGATATTTATCCCATACAGTACATTAAAACTTACGCTCATTTAAGCCATTGTGTAGATACGACTTCTGTGACATCATCAGAGTAAATAGCTGCCTTTGCATACTAGATCGTTTCTGATCATTTTTCCACCAGAAAAGATTTCAATTTTTGTTATCTACTCATGACCTTTAAAACTGTGAAGGCCGTATTACCTTGGAGTATTTGTTGTAACTTTGTCTGCCATAGAAATGTCCCAGAAGCCAGAATGCCTGTATTTCATTAAAAGATAATTTCCATAGGAATATTAGTGTGGTACAGGGCTATAGATTTATAGGTGGATTGTAAAGATGTGAATTTCTTTTTTATTACTAATCCACTTAAGTTTTAAGAAAAATATGGTGTTAATTTACAGTAAGATAACATCTCATGATGGAGATAGAAATTGTGTTTGGCAAAGTCCTGGTTTGGGATCTGCCTCTCTTAAAACTTCAGGCAGCAGTAGCCACAGAGATGTTGCCAGCAGTCAAGATGTACACATGTTGATTAGTGTTCCCTAATTGCATTTACCACTGTGCCTTCATTAAGGTCCTGTTGAGGACAAAGCTTTAAAGCACCTTGGTTGTGGCATGTGTTTTGCTAAGCCTTCCATTCCTGCATAATACAAGCCTGTCTTTGCATGAGAAATGTATGGGCAACATTTTGGGGAGAACAACTTATGGCTTGAGTTAAAATCCTATTGCAGTGAGAGTTAGTGAATCTTAAATTGCTTAAGGGCTTCTGAAAATTGTAGCTTTTGTTTCTGGAACTTCAATAGAAAAAACAGGATGGAGGATTGGATGTTCCAAGGCTTCACGGAGAGCCTGCTCTGTCCTTGCTTTGCCTTCTGGTGAGTAGATGTTTTTAGGTTTCAGTATGGCTTGTAATAGAGCTTTCACTGTCTAAACTCTCGGGTTGCAAATGATAATATATTATTTTTTCCTAGTGGGAAAAACAAAGTGGCATTGTGACAGGTCTGCAGCAGCTGAAGACTTGCAGCTGTCTGCATCTTACATGGAACTGCAGGAATCTGCATCAGTACACATTGCAACATACATATAGCCAGAACAGTAATAGAATTCAGTTGCAGATTAGTAATATAATTCAAATGTAGTTAGTAAACTAAAGAAGTAGGTAGTGATTAGGAAAGAAAACAGTGAGCTAAAAAAAAAGAAACCAAAATTATATAAAGGTTTTCTCAATTTTATTAGCTTAGGTTTCAGTTTACTTTTAGGCTGTATGTTTGTCTGTCAGATTGAGGATCTGTCTTAGATGTTGAGTTCTACCATGCTCTTCTCATTATTATCATTATTATTGTGTAGCATCCAGGCTTTTGAGAAACCCTGTCCAATATTTCAGGGTTCGTCTCCTATACTTAACTGTTTTCAGTGCGATTTCTTTTATCGCTCTGCAAGCACTCCTTTTAAATGTTTTTTGTTGGTCACTATTTTTTTCTCAAGAGGGACAAGGCAGTCACTGGGAGGCTTCTTTCTTGCATTTGTGGTATCTGCCTAATAAAATGCAATCTGTAGAGAAGGGATGTTTTCATCAAATTTGGGCTTGGAGCATCAATCTAAAGATCTCATCTTATTTGGATTGTTTTTTTCACACTCTGTTTAGCCTTCATATGCATCTTCAAAGAACTAGTAGTAGATCTAGGAGGAAATAAGGAGCAGTCTAGAATGGTGGAATAAATGGTGAAATGGTGAAACTGTAAAATTTTAAGTACAGAATTGCCTGTTACAGATTTGGCAGGAGTAGAAGGGTGATTGAAGAGGAAATAGATGTTCCTTCAGTAGGCAGAGCCCAACTGCCGTTGCCTTTGTTCCCGTTCGAAAACAGTACAGACCTTTGAGTGGAGGTGGTAGATGGCCATGTCCTGGTGCAGAAGTAGGACACCTCTGTCACCAGCCTTTGTTATGGCCTGTGGTGTGTGGGACACAAGGGGATTTAACCTGAGCTAATTATGTAACCCATCTAACAGACTTGGGGTCACATCCATTTTTGTGTCCAGATGTTTTTGATGATGGCTCTCTCCAAAGCTGTCCTCCAGTGTGGTGTTTGAATGCTGTGTTCTTAGATATCATAAGTAAGTTATGTTTAATGGCAGAAACGATTACAAGCAAATCCTGGTGAAACTAGTCTAAATAGGAGTATAGCTGGCTGGCTTTCCAGAAGTCTGTTTATTGTAGTGAAAACGATGACACTAACAGGGATTGTAGGAAACTTCCATGGCTATCACCTATTATACTAATTTTTATTACTTAACTGTTTCATTAGTGCTTTTGTGCACATTTGCTATAGATTTTGATGAGATGGTTGAAGAACACTGAAGAATAGAGCCAAACACCTCAGAGGTTTCAAACATGCATTCAAACATCTCCGTAGTCTTTGCAGGAGGTGAAGAAGCTGGAAAAAGTGAAAATCCCAGTAGGAGTTCTTAAAGAACCTCAAATACTATGAGTTGAGGTAATACATATGATCAAACTATAACTGTATTCTGCTTCCGGAGGCATGCTTGTGTCCTTACAGGTGAGCTGTGCAGCATTTCTCTGTGCTTCCCAGAAACACATGAAGTTCTTGTCCACATCTAATTCCCTGGTCCTCTAGCTGCTGTGAGCTTTGGAAAGTACTGTGTTGTGTGCTAGTTGAGGTTCTCTAGTTTCTTCTCCCCAGAGTACATGCAGAAAGTGAGACCACATGAAGTGTGTGATGTATGTCTTTGTTCCTATCTTGTGTGAGGTTATTGGATGTGTAGTTCTGAGAGTGGTTTTCTCTACTGATGCCTTGGTAGTTATTGATGTTGAAATGGTTGTGACTTATTTTAATGTCTCTTTTTTTCACACTCATTGCCTTTTGTCCTTAAAATCAAATGCAAAACTGTAGAGTCTGTACTTCCTGGAAACAGAAGACATAACTGACTCTAAAAAAAAAGGCAATTTAGTACATAATTATGCTGGTTTGCTTTTCGAAGAAGGGGTGACCTTATCACTGGGCCAGGTTTGAGGATATGGTGTTGTTACAGAGCTGTCACAGCTTACTGTGTAACTTCAGCAGTTTGTCTAGATATTTTCCGTTGGGTTGATTTTTCCCTTCTGCAAAACTTGGAATAAAAATAACAGGCTTTGCCTTTGTTTTTTTGTCACTGTGTTGGTACAGCAGCAGTCCATGCCCTTACTACCCATTTGTACAGCATCTAGCACAACTTGGTGCTCCTGTCAGTTATATCTTTCAGGCACTGCTGTGATAAGTAATATTGCCAATAAACCTTGTATTCATTTCACTGCAGATTGGGGGCAGAATGTTTTGTTTTAGAATATTCACGCAAAAGCCTATAATGGACTAGATCAGGACACATTTAGCTGTTAAAGAAAATAATTTTCTCCTTCATTTGAAGGGAAGCTTGCCTCTTAAAATGAAAGCATTTGTTGTCTTCTCCATTTGTATCATTTGTGTGCTCTGTACAATTATTGTGGCACCCATAAATGTGAACTTGCTGCAAATGTTTGAACGCCATTTTAGCCTGAGTGCAGTGCACACTGAAACCAAGATTTTGAGAAGACTTGTGTCCCTGTCACAAGAGCCAGAGACTGCCAGTTTTCTGAGCTGAGACTTTCAGCTGTATCTATATTTAAAATATTAAAGATGACTTTTACTTGAAGGAAGGTAAAGATGGAGCATGTAGAAGTGCATATGAGTGGGGAGCATGTCAAAATATGGAGGGTTAGGTAATGATTTGTTTCTGGAATATTGGATTTGCCTCCAGGCAGATTTACTCAAAAGCTTCATTTTCCTCCTTTATTTCATGCTCATGATGTATTTATTAGGTAAATAATAGCAAAGTCTAGTTGTGCAGTACATAAGCTTTAATAAAAATGTAATTGACAGTGAAATTTGACAGTTATGTTAGAGAAGAAAATGTGTGCTGGAGCTGCACACAGAGCTCATTTGCCTCTTCTGAGGTCACTTTGGAAAGAAGCTCGTATCAAATATATGTGAGATTCAGGTGCACCTGCTTCTTGTGGTAGCTGGAGTTGTGGTTTTGAACCAATGGTGACTTAACTTTTTTTAACACTCCTATGGGAAGAAATCTTAAAGATTGTATATCCCAGTACCTCATTCTGCAAAAATGTGGAGGTGTGCTTTAATGCTTCTGAAGGGAGTAGCGGTGGTTGTGCCTGAAAGTGGGATGGGGGCAGGCAACTGCTGGTCCCAGGGCTGATGGACCTGGTCGTGGATGTATTTGTATGGTCCACTCTGCACCTAATGATTGAGCTTCTGGCTTTGGCATTGCTATTCACATACAGATCAACAGATGGGAGGGCTGTGGATGGATCAGTCAGGCAGCTCCTGTAAACTGGGGCTTTCTCACCTGCAGAGAAGTTCTTTTGGAACAGACTCATGCTGTGCTGACTTCCATTCAGAAGGGCAGATATGCTGGGAGTTAGTCTCATTGTAGAAGGAAAGCTTTTGAAAGTGTGTTTATTTTCTTTGAGAGGTTTTGTTTGTTTCTCCTTTTGTCATCGTTGTTCAGGAGATGGCTTTGGGACCTCTGCCATGGCACCATTTGTTTTCATTTGTAAAAGCAAACAACTTGCAATGCTAATTAAAGAGCTTTTTTTTACATGAAGTAAGAGGTTTGCATTATTTATCTAAGTTCTTTTTTATGGGAGAATGTTCTGAGTTTGTTCATTAATGAACACTTAGAAATAATATAAAATTAGACCTTATGAATTCTTCATGAGGTGTAATTTACCATGATCATTTTTCTTGGCATTTAGGTGCTGTTAATGGTTCATTATTCATAGATAAGTTTTTTGACTTCCGAGTCCTCAAAATGGATATGTCTGCATCAATTCTACATTTTCAGAATTTTTTAGGTTTTGATTTTAGGAGAAGATTGCTTGTGATATGTTCAAAACCACTACTCCTTAGTGCCCATAAATAACACTTATTCTCAAGATTAATTGTGGCTGGTTTTCATCCATACGTATCAAATTAATTTCTGTTTATTGTGGAATATGGGCAGTGGAGTATACATAATTCAGATAAGAATGGGTGCTAATTTGCTGAATAAAAGCACTTTTCAGTGTACATATTTGACAGTCGTTCAGTTGAACATGGGGACCTTTTAGAGTGCTGAGAACAAATTTTGGAAATATAAAGCACGTATATTTACATGTATCGAGCCATTGGCTGTTACTTACGCATGCAGTAGGGAGATAAGACTAGTCTGTGGGTTGTTTTCTAAATGATTCATTAACTATGCTTTGTAATGGTAGATGGATGTCACATAGCTACTGTAATAACTGAAGATTAATGTCAGGTTACTCTCTTTTTTACCATTGTAATAGTTACATTTATAAATACAGGTATTCTTCGAATTACTTCTGGGTCTAATTTTCAGCAGGAATAAATAGAAAATAATTGAATTAATTGTTTAAAAAAATGAAGGTACAACAGAATTATTTTTGAAACATCATTTGTGATGTAGGAGTTGCTATAATGGATATTTGTCACTGATATTTTGTAGGAGGGGGTTATACCAAGCCTTTTGGTAAGCACTGTTTTGCAAAACACTGGCAAAGCTTATGCTATCTTTCTGAGCAGCAAAGCATTTCTTTGTGAAATCTGTCAAACTAAAATACCTTGTGCTTTGCTGATATACTGAGAAAAGTAGTACACCAAAAAGGCATTTTTAAAAGCAGCACTCTGATGAAATGCATCCAGAATTTGAAATATGAGTTGCCTTTAACTTATAAAATTGCAGTCACAGATAGTATTTTTTAGTGTTATAAAGATAGAATATTCAAATTATTGATGGCTAAATTATCAGTGTCTGTCAGCAGTAACTGTGGTTTATTCTTCAAAGATACTGTTATCCTGTGTATAAAACATGGTGTTGCAGTATTGGGAGTCTAGCAAGTTGGTGCCAGTAAAAAAAACCCCCAAAAATACCAAAACAAGATGTCTCTTTATACTAGTAACATGTGAATGTCATCACACATACGATGCTTGTACTGTAATACTTCAAGACCATCAGTAGCTCTCTAAATTGGGTCAGAGAAGGTCTACAAAAGTATAGAGATGTGGATAATTTGAAGTGGCATGTATAGAGATAAAATAATCTTTAAGGGATAACTGTATTTAAAAAAAAAAAAGAAAAAAAAATTGTGAAAATGTTGCTGTTAAATCACTGTTGGTGTTTCCACACTGTTTTGCTTGTATCCAGATAAGCCCTTGCTGAGTTACACAGATTTAAAGCTTCCTTTAATATTTTTCTAGAATTTAATTGCAGCACAATACTTGTGTTAAAGTTGCTCCTGGTGATTAAAACAATGAATGTTAACTGTGTGCCCAGGAGACTAGAGTATCAATTTCAGAAATGTTCATACTGTAATCCAGGTATTGAATTAAAAATCTAAATCTTAGTGTTGTGGATAGAAAAAAAAGCAAATGGCATATTGAAATCTATTCTTTGAATAAATAATGTTACTCTTATGTAATGTGCTGATTAATGTGCAATCAACAACTACTTAATGTTAAAAAACATTACTGACAATAAATGTCCCAATGCCTCACACTGAGCTCGTTAACAGTGGATTTGAGCTTCAGACATGTAGGGGAGAGGATGAACTGTTTGGAAAGGAGAGCTGGGATTTTACCTTTTTGTTACTACTAATAATTTAAGTCTTTACTAATGACCTGAATCATCATGTACATCTAAAATAAGTATTATTCTGTTGTGCCCATAAGAACTTTGAATGCAGGCTCTGGTACCTAACTGGTTTTGCCCACAAATCACTGGGTAAATAAAGTCTTAAAACTATGTAGTGAAAAAATTATAGCTGAAATACTTAATCAGAAACATTTTTAATTATTCCTCAGTGTTTCTCTCTGTCTATTATCTCTCTTTTAAATAGAAAATTTATTTTTAGTCACCTGTAATTTTACAGTAATTTAAAGGGCAAATAAGTGCCTTGATTTTTCTTTCTACTATTGGGAAAATTCAGGAAAACCTAATTGGAGTTGAATAACTAGGAAGAAAACCTGGCACCTACTGCAACATTAGTTTATGCCAGGATATTTTGCTGAAATATTACATGAGAAAATGTACTTACTCAAGAACAGATTTTTACAGAGCAGCTTAATCTTAATGTTCTGAATATGTTAAATATCTGAGTTGAATTCTGTTTATTTGCTTGGTGTGGAAGGTAGGCATCTTGAAAATGTAATTAAAAAGGGTTTGCAAAATGCCTAAGTAGGACACCAGCCAGTTTTGAATTTTGTTTTCTTTGACAGATTTTAAGAGTCAGGGTTATTGTTTATCTTGGGGAACTGTAGATAGCTTTTGTCTGTTGCTAATAAATGGATGTTTTACCGTCCTCAGTCCATAGTGCTGAAGTCCTGCTTCTGCTGTAATCGAAACTAGTGTTCTGGTATTCCCTTTGGCTTTAGAAGGGCAGGATCAGTCCCTAAAACTGTTGTTTACCTCGTGGATTTTTTTTTTTGTGTGGGAAGGGGTGGTCAGATGATGTAAATGGCCATGAAAAGCTGCAGTTAACCGTATCAGCTGCTTCACTCATCTTCTGACTGTGTCTTATTGTCAGAATGGAATTCCCTCCCACCCCACCCCCCAGTTTGAATCAGGTTGATGCAGATAGAGCCTAGATGAGCATGCTGTGCTCAGCTGAAGCATGTCACCTTGAGGTGCAAAACCCCAACCTCACAGCAGACTGTTAGCAAAGCATAGAGTTGGGAATGGTGTTGTGGGGTCAGGGAGGTATAGAGACGATCTTCCAGCTGGAATCCAAGCTAAACAGATTTAGCAGCATCTGAAGCATTTAGTAGAATGTGTGAGTAAATAAAGATATGTATGAAATCAGATTGAAAAAAAAGAATCAATAGCAGGCAAAAGGGAAAGTCTGGAAGGAAGAGCTTGACAGAGGATGTCAGCAGAGCTTGGTGCCACGTGGCTGGTAAAATTGGCAGGGGGACCCTGGTTTGAATGTGTCAATTTCTTTCATGAAGTTACTATTTTTGTGGAGTTTATTTTCAGAGTGATTTTTGTTATATGGTTTAAGGCCTTTAAGCACCATGTGGCAAGGCATCTCTTTATTTTAAAATTGTTAAACCAAGAAGCTGTTTCTGGGCTTGGTAGTAAAAAATAATGGCAACCTAAAGACTTATTTCCATTAATAAAAAAGGTTATTTCCTAAATGAGTCATTAAATGAACACTGAAGCATTTCAATTAAAAAAATAAATAAAAATAGAATTGACCAGAATATAACCTACTTAGAGTCTGAGCCACCCTCATGCAGTTAATTTTAGAACAGACAACCCTCCCTTTTTTGTTGTGTTCCTCCCATCTTCCTGAATTACAGGCCTAGTTTGTCACAACATGTATGTCCCTGGATTTAAAGAAAGCAAATTAAGACTTGAGTAACTGTAATAATCACAGTATCGGATGAGCTCAAGGTTCTGAGTGTGTGGTGTCTCAGCCCTGGGTTCTCCAGTTTGTCTCTCTCCCTGGGCAGTAGAGTCTCTTGCCTGGGGCAGCAGTTTGCATCACTGACTCTGAGTCTTTGATGGAGGGAGGCTGAGCCCATCCGAGGGATCCCCTTTGATAAGAGATACCAGTGAAGCTGCACATAGCAAACGTCACAGTAGACAGCAAAAGCCACCATTTGCATTGCTTTAATGTATCTAGGTTTGAGACTATGATGTCTGAACTTTTGACAGTGAAGACAGACTGGAAGCCCTAGTAGAGGCAAATACCCACATGGAAGAGGCTTGATGTACCCAGGTTTTTCCTACTTCCTTGGTCTGTGCAGTTTTCAAATGAAAACTTGCATTCTTTACTCCTCAGCCTGCAGATGAACATGCAGGCAGCTTTACTCACGTGACCGGTGGCACTGGTGACAATGGGGCTACTGTCCCACATGCACTTTGCTAAGCTGGATTCTTGTTTGTCATTTTTTGGAAAGGTCTGTTGGAGTCTCTTCTGTGAGAAATTGGAGTTTCACATTTCGAGATAGATGTGCTTGTTAAAATTCTAGCCTGCACCTGTGCCTGTTAAAACTTTCTCTGATTAAACCTTTTTGATTCCAGTAAATACCTGAAGACCTTTGTATCTCTGAAGATTGCAAATCCAGGGCTTTATTATTTAAAGAGGAGTCAGTTAGTGAAAAATATAACTGGAGAATATAGGTCATCACTGGAACCAGGAAATGGTATAACTTGGGACACTGAATTTATTAATTGAAGGCAGTCTGAATGACAACACGTTGCAGATTTACTGTGCCTGGTTAATGTTGTTGTCATTGCACTCTGATACAGTTATTAAATAGGTAAAATATTTTACCTTTTCATATAGAGCCATACACTTACTTCATCTGATTTAATGGAACTGTAATTTTAATTATGATTATTACCTTAAATTATAATTAAATTTATGTGGTTTAAATTTACATTTGTGAAAATGGCTGTGTGATGAAAGCAGAAATCGGCTTCGCATTAACAAAAAAGGGTTTTTTTAACTGCATCTTAGTATATGCTCACAGCCAAAGACTAGCATGACCTACTTTGCAACAATAACAGAGGAATCAAGCCGAGTTTTTTTGTTGAAGTACCTAAATTGGCCATGAATGCTACCTACTCATTCGTTTGTAAGTATCTTTAAAAATAGCTATTGTATCTATGAAACTTATGGGTTTTTTTCCTCCTTCTCATCTTATTTTGATGTAGATAATTAGCACCATGGAGCCTCAGGTGTCGAATGGCCCTACTTCCAATACAACCAATGGACCCTCTAGCAACAGTAGAAACTGCCCTTCCCCCATGCAGACAGGGGCTGCTACAGATGACAGCAAAACCAACCTCATAGTCAACTACTTACCCCAGAACATGACCCAGGAGGAGTTCAGGAGTCTCTTCGGGAGCATTGGTGAAATCGAATCCTGCAAGCTCGTGAGAGACAAAATTACAGGTAAGCACTTCATGTTGTTGACACTACATGCATCAAGGTCACTTGATGTTTGGGGTCAGCAAAACCTTGATGCTTATATTGCAAGTGCTTGGCACAGGAAATAGTGTAGATACTGTGGTAAACTTCTTCAGATGGTAAACTTTTTTGTTTTCAGTGATGCATGGGTCTAGAAAAACTATAGATGCTCCTCATCTTTCAGCCTTCCTGCAGATCTGAAGGGAAGAAAGAACAATGCTAGTCTGCAGGTGTGTTAACACGGTGCAGCTTATTGCAGCAGTTTTCAGAAGATGACCTTACTTCCCTAATCATTCTGTTTTTTATTTAACCTTGGCTTAAGTTATAGGAGGGTAGTCTAAATGGCTTGAGCTAAGTGACCACTCCTAATTCTGACTTTCTTTTGAACTTTACCATACCTTCATCAAACTTTTGGCTAATAACACTGAAGTCAAGTTCTATGTATACACCATAGCTTGCTTGCCTGGCATTCCAGAACAGCAGTGGTCTGTACTTGAGAGCCATTTGGATTTCATTTGGACATTTGTGGATAATAGTTAATGAACTTTGTTCACTGAAAACACTTTATTTTTACTTGATCCTTTTCTGCATAAAGCAATGCCTACCCATTGGTAGGTGCATTCAGAATAAGAAAAGCCTCCCATTACAAGTACTACCTCAAAGAGGAGAGGGAGGTTTGCAGTGTTGCTAGAGGAGATTTGGAAGGGTGCACATACTCAGTGCTTGCTTCTGCAGCCAGGAGGCCACTGATGCACAAGATGATGGGGTGAACAATCAGCTTTTATAGCTTGCTTTATAGGTTATTTTTATAGGTTATGTGTCTACTCACACTGTAGGTGGGTAACAGCTGAAATTTCACTGCTGTTTAGTGCATCACCAATGCTGTTCTGTTTAGCACAGAGAGCAGCAGCCTTGGGAAGGAAAGAGTTCCAGAAAAGGAGCAGTTTCCTCTCAGATGCACTCTTGGCAGCTTGGGTGTGCACTCTGTGGAAAGAAGCACTGTGTAAAGATGCAAATCTTCATACCTACTTCCGTAACAGCCTGGCAGCTGTTGTATTGGCAGCATTAGGGTGATCTGTTTGCTGCTTTTAAACATGCAATGCTTTTTTTGTTTACTTCCTGACATACAGCGGTGTTCTTGTTGAACACAAGGCATATAACAAATGGCAGTAGCTGCAGGGCAGCTCAAGTCCTGAGAAGTGTAGTCCAGCAAAGTCTCTTTTAGTGTGTTGATCATGATGTATCTGTTTCAATATATCTTCTGATTGGGCCACAGCTTCAGGTTATTAAAAGGAATAGGACTGAAAAATGGCATTTACTTTTTTATTCTTTTTTCTACCTAATGAAAGGCTTCACCTCCCATTCCAGAAAGTTCCATGCAAATAACTGAAGTTGTCTTCTTTTACAAGCATAGTTGACCCCGTATCCCAATGTGACATACCGCCCTTAATATCTGCCACCAGACCAGCTTAGCTCTAGACTGTTGCTTTTTCTAGTCAGAAAATATGAGAAATGAAATTGCAGGTTATTTCAGTTATTCCAGACAGAAGTGAATACTTAACCCTCATCTGTAGGAGTCTCGTGTGCCTAGCTTGAATTTTTATCATGGCGGGTCCTGTGATTCATAAGCTTTTGGCTTCTTTAGCCCTCAAATTCATGGTGATTTCCTTGCAAGATAATTTCAAGAGCTTAGATATCCAGTGTTGTTTTCAAAGAATTGGCTGACTTTGGACAGAGGGCCATTACTTCATCGGCTTGGAACAGTATTCCTTTTGTTTCATTCCATCTCTAGGCTTTTGTCTCTGTATTTGAAGATGTGAGAAACTTGCTGTATGATCTTCTGACATTCTTGGGTAGTTCTTTTGCCTATGCTTTTTCTTTCCATACAAAGTGCATAAATCTTTATGATGAGAAATACTTTAAAGTAACCGTACTTGAAAAAAAAAACGTGCACAGATGCTTTGAGGGCATCAGCCCTAAGTGATTGAGGAGCTTATGTGCTTTAAAGTGATACAAGTACAAAACAACTAAGCTCACAAAAAGAATTGTCCTCCAAAATCTTTGTGTTCTTTTTTAAAACAGAATTTAATTTGCCAAGGTTTTTCAGGCCTGTTATCAAGGCATTGTACAACATTACTAAATTTCAGGATGTGTGTTCATTCCTCACATTGAATTTAGAGTTAGTAAATCGAATGCTGTCCTCTGCCAGAAGCAGTCCATGTTTTTAGAGGTTCTCAGAACACTGAGAGTAAAAAATAGAAATGCACTGAGGTCATACCCAGCTCATCTTTCCAGATCATCATGTAAGTGTGTTCTTCATGAGGCTTTCTGGGGTTTTGGTTGTTTTTTTTGGGGGGGATGGAGGAGGGGAGAGGTGGAAATATATCAGTAAGGCTGTTAAAGGAATGACTGGCTTTTCAAGGGTGTTCTACTTCTACATTGATTTTAAGAAGAAATTTTTTTGATGGTGAAATCTGTATTGCAGAAGAAACAGTAAATTCTTAAGCTGTTCTTCCTGAACTGGTGAAAGTCTGAAAATTTACCTTTTGTCTGCTTTTAAATTTTCATTTTTTCTGCTCAGAACTGTTTAGTAAATCTCAGTTAAGTGTGCACTGTTGTAGTATGCCTCTGAACAAATGCTAGAGCACTTTCCATTAAAAACATGGGTTGTCTTCATAGAGGTAGTAATTTTGTGTCCTCCTTGCTAAGATAAAATACCAGGTAAATCAAGGAAAGCCAAAATAAGTTAACTAGAGAGATTGTTTCAAGAAACAGAAAAAGGTCATGAACCAAATCATCATTAAATAGTTACCTTGGAAAAAAACATTTAAAATCTCAAATGTATTTCTGAGGCTAGATAGGATTGGGCTCGTTCATGTAAAAGATTGGATTACCCCTGTCTTAGTAAGGAATTGCACAGATCTCATGAAATAATATTTAGGCTCCCAAAATACTGTTGTAAAGGAGTTCAAAGCTAAACAAAGTCTTCTAAAGATAAAGGATCCCTTTGAGAGAATTTGTGTGAACTCTTCTTACTAATTTTAAAATGGATTGAACAATGTCAGGAATAATCATCCAAGTCTTTTTGCAGTCTTAGAAGAGTAGTAGGGTTTGTGAAGATTGATTTGTGATGTTACCCCTCGCTATGCAAAGACACATGTTTAAACAAGCATATTCCTTGACTAAAAAAATATGCTAATTTGGTAGTACACCGTGCTGAGTTGAACAGGAGTGACAGCTTCGAAGACAGCCGTTAATTTGGTATTCAAAACTAAAATTGTAAACTTCAGCTTTGTTTGGTAGCTTCTCAGAACAGTCAGGATATACAGTAGCATTTCTAAGAGATGCTAATAACTTGGAAGAGGAGATGGAAGTCAGGTACACATTTTAATTATGGGGGAGGGGTTTCAATAGAAAAATAACTTGTTTCACTGCAGAGATTCTAAGGGAATAAGATAAGGAAAAACAGACAGAAGATAGTTGCCTTCATTTGGCAGGGGTGTTTAATAAAAGCAAAACTTGTGGTTGTAAAGTGTGCTTATTAAATTCTTCATTTACAGTACCTAATTAATTCTAGCATTTTAAATTAACAGTGAAACTGGTCCCTGCTGTACCATTTCATAGCTACAGCATATTTCGTCCAACAACCCAGTTGTTCAGGTTTAATCAGCTGCTCTCAAAAAAAATGAGAAGGAACTTGAGTTAAAAAAAACTAATTGGTATAAACATTTTAGAGTAGTGTTAGATCAAGGGAGGTGATTTTTATGGAGGAAGACTACAACATCAGATGGATGTGAGGCTTGGCGCTTATGTGACTCTAAGCTAGATCGTGTTGCAGATGGTCTTTAGTTCTTATTTTGTCCAGAGGAAGCCAGTGATATATATTTTCCTGACTTGGGGAAGGAGAGAGCTTGAATTTATCAGAAATTTGAGAGAAGAAATGCTGAACTTGTTTTGCCCCATGTTTGAAAACAAAAGATCTAGTCAGCCTAGTGTCCGTCAGTCATTGTAATTGCTGCTGGCCAAGTGAGTTGTCCTTGTTGACATAGTTGGTGTGTGGGAGAAGGGGATGTTTGTTACTAATTTTTTAATTGATTTAGTGGCCTTAGCTGAGTTCTTCAGAATATTCTTGTTCTTCTGTAATCTACACAGGAATTTACATCTCCCAATCTTCAAATGCTAAATATTTAAAGTCTTTGGATCTCAATCTTTCATATCCTAAAACAATTCAAGCACACTGCAAAGCAAATATTTATTGATACAGGATTTCTGTGCATCACTTAACTTATGACAGAGTTTGCATATTCCTGCCATGTGGTACAATTTGATGTTCTTTGCATGCATAATCAGGAAATACATTGCTCATGTACCCAAAATGCAGCTCTGTTTTTAAATCCTTGGATTTGCAAATCCTTCAGGATTATGCACAAAGATCTACATCTTCTTTTATACATATTTCTTTTTAATTTCAGGTATTGAGAATAGGACTGATACAGACTTAGATTAAAATTGCAGTTCAGAAATAATCAATGCATTGTAAGTGTAATATAAATATTGGTGATCCCAGTGAAAATCTAGGACAGGGAAGCTGTTGACTCAAAGTGGTAGCATCTGTGTGTTGCTATGTGTTGAGAGAAAGAAATATTAACTGGATTACCCGTAGTCTTGTCTGGAAGTTGTCTATTCATCAGTCCTTGGATGCTCAACCATAAGATCCAAGAACCAAAAGCTAACAGAAAAATAATTATGAGAGTGTAGAAAAATATCTTCCATGTGAGCAGTGTTCAATGCACATTTTTCCATAGAAACTTGGGAGTTCCTAATTTCAGGAGGATGCTCTGAACAAGCCACTATGAACACCTTCTGGTTGAGAAGTATATCCACACTTCATTAAGTTGGGATCATCTATAAAAAACCTTTTGCAACTCCCTATACAGCACATACCAAAAAGGTGATGCTGTAAAAAGCAGAGATCCAGATCTCAATTGTATTCAGTGAATGATGGTACTGAACTGGCGTTTGTCTGGAGTGTGCTGTTCAGTGATTGCACACCTGGATTTTGCTGGAATGTGGGCCGTATTTAAGCAGCCTTAACTTCAGTTAACTTGGAGTTGGTAGCTGTTTCGCAAGCAGTGGATGGAGAAGGTCTGCATTCTCTGGAGCAGAAGCTGTTGATGACATGCTGGTAGTGACCCTAGGGGAGTCAGGGGGGAAGGAAATCAGGTGTGATCACATTCCCCAGCAGTACAGCTCTCCAGGAGGGAAGCTCTTGAATCTGATAGCAAGTGTGCAGTAGCAGGAAACACTACTTAAGCTTTCCTTAGTAAGCAGGCGTCTTCTAGTTTGATTGAGAGAGGAAAAAAATTTAACCATATGCAGATAAATATAGCTTACTGTGAAACACAGCATTAACTTACCTGATCCTAAATGACTGGAAGTCTAATCTGAGCATAAAGTACTTTGACATTTGATGCCAAATTCACTGATTGTGCTTTGAAAGTGCCTTCCATTTTGAGATATTACTGGTTCCCCCTTAAAAGGTTCCCCCTTAAAATATATTAAACAGATAGGATTATAGAATGTAGGGATTATGTTAGATAAGACTTGTAAACTCTTCGGAAAGTATGTAAACACTCATGCCTCATGGCATAAGCTCACCTAATAACAGGGTTTAGGAGAAAAATACCTTGTAGAGGTAGCTTATTCCTGTGTTGACTTGGAATGGTTTTTTTTAGTAATTCTTCATGAAACAGTGGTAACTAGTCACTGGTCTCTGATCATTTATTTGGTACAGATCTTGATAGACTAGACTGCAGCAGCAGTTGCTTTGCTCTAGGAGTAGATGAGAATAAACAGTCTTTCAGAACAGAAAAACTCCAAACTTACATACTGTCTTGTTCACTGTATACGAAGTGAATATAAATCTGGTATTTGGTTTGATTGTTTTTAAAGGCCATATTTAGTAGTGCCCCTCAAATAGGCTGTACAGGGAATTTCTGTAAGGAGCAGTGCAGGTTTTGCATTTGACTTCCTTGAAAGCAGAAGGCTTAGTATTTGCTGAAATGAGAAAAATATTTGTGCAGCAGAGTACTCTGCTAGAGCTCTTCTGTCTGAAAAATAATGCCAAATTAAGTGAATTGCTTTAGGTTTTTCAGGAAGTGACTTGTAGATTGGTGTCACTGAATTTTAGCAGGTACAGGAGGTTTGTATGGGAGTTATTTCTCTTGAGTGCATGGTCAAAATGCAGTGAGGAAAGAGTGGTCCGATAGTGTAACTGCTGCTGAAAGTCAAGCGCCTAAAAAAGCAGAAGTTTAAAATAATGTGATTTAGAGCTTAACAATGACAACTTTATGTGCATCAGATGAAATAGTGCTTCAGTTCTTGGTTGTAATTTTTGGTACTTCCAGTTGCATGCAGAGAATAGACATGAAAAACCAGACGTATTTAAAGTTTTTTAACACAAAATCTAGAAGACTAAATATGACGGACTAAATATGATGCTGTCATGAAAGACCTTTCGTAAGTTGATCTTAAATTTGTAGCCTAGTTATTTTTATAGCTTATTTCTTAAAGCGTGTTCTCTTCTTGAGCGGAGATAAACCTCATTTCAGCATTGCATATCCTGTTTTGAGGGGGCTACATGTTCAAGACAATCCCCAAATATTGATGATCTGAATGAATATTTGCATTAAGTATCTGAACTAAATTCATTAGCACTGTGGGGGAGGGAACAGAGAATAGTAGTGAGTGTCTTAGTGCTGGGTTTTTAAAGTGTCTCTTCTAAATGCTGAGGAAAACGGTCAAATTTGCATCCGTCATTTTCTTTATCAATTCTCTGCAGTTGTCTGGTGCATAATGCATGCTAGAGAACAAAAGAATTTTGATTTCTTGATTATTGGGGAAAAAGCAATTGAAATGAGCGGGGAAAATAGGCAGAAAGCAAGTAGGCATGACCCTTGTGCTGTGAAAGAGCTTTCTAATTAACTTCAGCAGTTTCAATCCTGAGTTTGTCCTGAAGTGTATTAAATGCCTTTAATGCATATTTAATTTATTCTTCAGTTTTAACTGCTTGGTTTGAGTAAATAACATCACCTTCCCATCAAGTCCAGTGAGGATGGATTAGCTGTTTCTTTCCTCAACAGCACAAGCACACCTACACCTCTGAAATTGACACAAAACTCCAGACACAAGGTTATTTATGAGGCTTTTCAGTGTGTCTTCTAGTTGGAGACTTTCCATCCTTCATATCATCCATGTTGAAGACAGCTGTCTGCCAGGGAACAGACAGGTGAATTGGCTGTGTTGGTCAAACCCTCTATTTGATGATAGTCCACCATTAATTTCCAGTGATGTCTGTCCTTTTTCCCCTCATTCTGCCCTGCTTCAGTGCTTTTGCACAGTTTCTGTCCCTAACCCTTTTTCTTTTCTTTCCTTTTAGCCCAAGGAGTACAAGGAGAAAGGGAAGGAAAGGAGTGAGAGAATTCCAGGAAAGCTATGGGAGTGTCCACTAACAATGCACTATCTTCCAGCTGAGGCAGGGTCTTTTGGGGCAGCAGTAGACAGAACACCAAGAGATACCTGTCAGGGCTCCGAGGCAGACTTTCCCAGCATTCATCTGTTCCCTGCTATTCAAGACCTTCTGCCCATCAGCCATACCAACGAGCAGCATGGCTGTGCTACAGCTGTCACCTCTGCCCGTCTCCCTAGTGCTTTTGCTAGACAACATGTCCAAGAACAGAAGTGACCCATGTAAAGCCAATCTAAATGGTTTTGAAAGTGGCTGATCTCCTGCTCTCCCTTTTCACAAGACTGCTTTTAACTAATGCTGCATTAGGAGTTTCTTCTTGGCTTTGAGACGACATTCAGTAAACCTGTGACCAGGATTATATGACCTGTCTGCAGTAGCTGTTTCTCAGACTTGGTGAGCCGAGAAGTTCTTGCTTCTCTGTTGCAGAGCTGATCCATCATCACTTGACTTCCTAGCATGCAGGGGCTTTTCTCTACAGCCAGAAGATCCCTGCAAGATCTTCGTCACTTTGACTTCTGGGAATGGTCAACCTGAGACCTTCAGATCAGTATTGGGATCTGCTGCTCAAGGGAGTGTATGCCCTCAGCACTCCTTTTTCCCCTGTTTTCTACTAGCTCAGTTTATGTGCAGTTCCTGTACCGATGAACCAAAGTAGATCTTCACACTCTGTGCACTTGGACCCCATCCTTCAGATCTTTGCTTTTGGGGGGTATTCTGACTTGTGCAAGGACCCATTTACATGATCAAGCCAACCTGTTTTCTGTCTGTCAAATGAGACATCATATGTAGAAGGTGAAGTTCCTTTGGGGATATCTGCTGCATGAAGGTCTTGCCTGGCCTTAAAACTTTTCTTTTTCTTTTGCTTTCAGAAAGCTTCAGAGGTTCAACTCCAATGCTTTAAAACTTAGGTTATCATCTTAATCTGACTTAGTTAAGAGGTGTTAATTTCTAGTTATGCTGTGTCACGCACAAGATGATATGGAGAGGGAGATTTACCACCTATTTATATACCTGCACATCCTTAGTGCTGCTCACTATCTATTCTTTTCTCACGCTTAAAGGATTGTTTCTCTTGCTGCCTGAATTGGGAGTCCAACTGTGCACTTACAGTCAGGACTGATAACCCTCTCAGTAATGTCAGCTATCAGGTATTGGTCTGATACTCAGCCTTTGCTGACAGACAAGCATATTTCAGATCCCAGTAGCATCCTACTTCATGTCCTATATTCCATTCCTGGAGCATTCATTGATAGGGTATTGCAGTCTCTGACTTTACAAACCATTTGTGGTACAGCCTGATTCTTGTTCAGGCCCTTCAACATCTCTGTATGCCTGTTCAGGCGGGTTTTGCCCAGATGCCATGTTTTCTGTGATGCCACAATCTTGTGCTCCCTCTCATCCCTGTGAGATTTTTGATTCAAAAAAAAGAGCGGAGAAAGAGGGGAAGAAAGCATCATGTCACTGAAGTCCGAGTCCATCTCTTTAACTTCCCTTGCTGGCTGTGCTTTGGCTGACTCGTTGCTAGGGCTTATTTGGCATGGCTGCTGTTCTCTGTTCTGCTTGAGCGGGATCCATCACTGACTTTGCAGATGTTCCTACTTGTCCCTGTTAGGAATTTCAGTTCAAGTTACTTACTTGCAGGTGTTGCTGGAGACAGGATATTGGACCAGGCAGACTTCTGCTCTGACCTATTACTACTATTCTTATGACTCTCACAGCCTCTGTTTAATCAGTGGAATATATCAGCTTGAGGGGGAAAAACGTGGATGTTATTTTTATTCACAAGAGCCCAGACTATTTTTTCAGGTGGTGTTTAAGGGGTGTTGCAAAAGCAGATGGGCAAAAAGCTGTGTCATACTCACCTGCAAGCAAACAAATGGCAGAATTGCCAGTATGATTAATTGTTGCTGTACTAGAGGGGCTGCTGTTTCTGCAGTGTAGGTCTAATGTGCCTGCTGCCCTATATGGATAATTGTCTATACTCACACATTTTAAAGCACCTTAAATTAGATATCAACAGGCTTCCTTTTGCTACAGTATTCTGGGACCCATAAAATGAGGCTGCCTTCCTCTTCCTTAGGATGCTGTTGGTTAGATGTAGGGGGTGTTTTGACTTTTGCTGTTGTGAGGATGGTAGGTAGGGCATGAGAAGATAGGACATGTAACAAGAAGTATTCTCCAGCAGTTCCTTTTTTAGACTGCTCTGTTCTCTTATGTGCTGTATCTGTGTCATTTGTATTTACCAGTGCATTTTTCTCTCATTTCTCTACTTATTCTTTAAATATTTTCCTGCTGTGGAAGCACCTTATCTTAAACCAAAAGAAACTCAGTGCCAAACAGGAACAGCTTGGGAGCTTGAGTGATAATTTTTTTTTTCTCCCCTTGTGCTTTCTACTGTACTGAAATAGCTGGTTTTTACCTTACTTTTCTTTCTTGGAAGAAATGTGGTACTTATCTGTGTGCTCCGGGTCAGGTATGTTTAGGTACTTTGCCAAACTGGAAACAAAGAAATATGTATATTTTCCCTCCCTTTATTTACCACCTACATGATAAATATTGTGAAAAGCCTTTTTACAAGAGTTGTGTATCACAAAAGCTGCACTGTTTTTGTGGTGATCAGCTAGTAAGAATGAATTATAAGTCATAACATTGACATGTAGTACCTCCAGGGCTGTGCATGTGTATCGTATCATAGGAATAAGGTGTTTGCTGATAGAGATGAAATCTGCCATCTTTGTTAGGAAAAGATCTGCTTTCTCAATCTGAAGAAAATTCACGGAGGAGCATATTCATGCTAATACTACTTTCAACAAAGTATCAAGAAATTTAAATGATAGAACCAAGTAGAACATGTACATAAGCTCTTATTTTTTTATTTTAAGCAGTTTTCTTTTTCATCACTTCTTTCCGGTACTTGCAGGTAATAGAAATACTATTAACTTTTCAAACAGACTTAAATTGCTGTTCTTGTTTAAAGTTCCTGGAAGTTCTGTCTTAAAGCTGTAATTTAAGTAGGCTCGCTGCAGACTAAGTATTGATGGATAGGAAAATTTTTGTATGTAGCACATTTTGGAATACGACAGCATCTTTACTTTTCTCAGCATCTTTCCAGTTGCTGTGTAAAGTAATCTACGTAAATCTAACTATTATAGATTAACCTTCTTAGCTGTCAGGTTGCACCTTTTATTTATGTTTTTGCTGATCAAATTAAAAATACTGCAGACACAGGTTGTGTCGTTAATATTAAATTCTGTATTCCGGTCTGTAATAAATTACTTTCCTCTGTGCATTGGAAAAACTGTTTAGTAGAACTCAAAGAGAGTTTAATTAGTAGGCTGTTTAGGAGACCGAATAGGTATTCTGAGTCATTGCTCAGAATTACTGTGAATTTTCTTAGTGTTGTGGTGGCTTTTTTTTTGTTGTTGTGACAGAGGCTGAGGTACAAAACCCTTAAATGTTGCTGAATTAAATCATTTAATGACAAAATTACCAGGGCTTTTGGAATTTGCAGTCAGTCAGGTTTCAGATATTGCTGCTGCAGTGTATTGTTACATCCTACTAAATATTTTTTGTTTTGCAAAACCAAGTCTTTGTTTTTCTCCAGTTTTATGTGCCCCTGCCATTTCATTTAGACTGGAAGTGTTAACTGCCACTGTTTCCACATAAAATGTTTCAGGTCTTGAGGATGCACTGGGTTTTCATACCTTAGATATGCCTTTATCTTTCTATTTCCTCTGCTTGCATAGGTCTCAGCGAGAGTGCATGCACAGCTGCCTTCAGTCTGCCTACACAGTTCTCTGACCTGTCACAAAAGTAGGAACCTTGTTGAGTGCACAGGCTCTGTCATGGTTCTGTCCTTCTGCCCGCCTTCTTGTCACTCCACCACTCACTACCATCATCTTCAAGAACAGCGGGTTTTCTCATAAGCTTTGACTCCTGTTGCCTACATGAATTTTATGCAGAGTTTTGGTACATTTGCTCCAAAATGGTGTATGTGGTACAGTATGGGATCACTGTGATCTGAATTCACTGTCGCTTTGAAGCCTGACCAGTGAAAAATCATTGGGTTTTTTGTTTCCTTTCAGTTTCTGCTCCATTGTTCAGTATTAATTTTTTTTAGTTGTCGTCCACTGTTATCTAAATAACACCAATATTTGGGGAGGCATACAAGAAGGAAAGATTAAGTCTGTTTTAATGAAGCATGTAAGTTTTCCACGACCTACTGGTTTACAGTGTTGGAGTGCCTTTAGGTTTTGGTTTCAGAACATGTAATTTTTTTACCCTCTTAATTTCATCTTCCATTATGAGTGTTAAGTAGCACGCTTAATATTTCATCTTCAATAAGTCTTTCTACATTTCAAGGCATTTATAGGCTTTTGCATCTCCTTTGAGTTGCAGCTTAACTAAAGGATAGCATATTTTAATGTTTTAACACTGCACATTTCTAGAGTCACACTCCAGCCTTAAGTCATTCTTGATTTAAAAACCTGGTAGTTGCTGAAATTTGCCTTCAGTTTGTTGCTTTCCTTATCTTCAGTACATACACTTGTTACAGTTGAGTGCAGTCTTCAACATTCTTCATGTACCACTGGTCTGGCAATGCTGTATACCTCTCCATGGTGTGACATTGCCTGTTTGGGACGTGAACTGTTTCCTACCACATATTGCATGCTTTATGTAATGCAATAACTTCTTAAATTCCTGTTGCAGATTTCTTTCCACACTGCTCCTTACCATTTTTTAATGTGCTGATATGTCTTCCTCTCTTTTCCTGTGAGTCTTTCACTTTTTCATACTGAGTATTGTTTTAACTTAACCTGTTTGTTTCTTATGTCTGTGTTCTTGTGTTTAATTTGCCTCCTCTTCAGCACTGAATTTTCTGTTTGGGATAGACAAATCATGACTGTTTCTTACCCATTCATGCCTGTCCACAGAACACTAGTTTTTTTATAGTACAGTCCCTGTTCTGTTCTGGGACAAAGCAGGGAGGAGTGTAGTCTTGCTCTTCTCAGAACAGCTGTGAATTCAGAGGCTGTGTGCTTCTTGAAGGAAGGGGGAGGAGAAAATGAAAAGAAGGGAAGCAAGAGATGTCAACTGGGGAGGGAAGAAAATCCAAGTATTTGTTCAGAAATGGAGCTGCCTTACCTGTTAGGAGCAGTAGCTTCTGAAAACTGACTTAATCAGTTACTTGCATTAGTATGAACATGCTGTGCTTAAAATCCAGTTTTGCATTTAAAGAAACTCTTGATAAAACAGGAAAACAAAGAAAAAGGATGATTATCTGCGGCATGAAATGTGTGTGCTGTTTGAGATATCTCCAGCCCAGCACAACTCTCAATGGTCCAATAATAAGGTTACTGTCTTAGGTTGGGGCATATGCAGCTTTAGATCCCTGTTCTAGTGACTTGTCTTACTCCTGTCCCAAGTTCACCCTGGAAATCTTGATGCTTTTCAATTTGTTTTCCCCAAAATAGAAGTAAAGTTCTTTTCCTCTGTGGTGTTTGCAAGGAAAGGTGCATTATAGAGATAAAATGCTTCCATGCTATGGTAATGGGAACTGCAGAAGACTCCAGCCAAGTCAGCAGCATGTGTCTCAAACTACCACTTAAGCTTTGCATGCAGATTAGTCTATGTCCTCAAGTACAGTAATTACACAGCTGACTTTGTTAAAACTGTGTAGTATGCAAGTAAGAGCAAAGTCTTGTTTCAGGTGAGATGCAGAACATCAGAAATGCTAGAAGCCCTTAAGAGACTGGAAGGCACTATTTGCAAGAGTGGTCATGTTTCATATTGCTGCTATGGTCAAGTTTGAAATGGAGTAATTGCATGTTTTGGAAAGCCCTCTTCAAATTTCTGTGGGAGTGTAGAATTTTCAGAAGGATCTAGTGGTGCTGGGCAGCAGCAGGCTCTGTCAAAGCATGCTCCATCTTTTTCTGTTTTCTGGGTGGATGTGTGATGCTATTCCAGAATAAGAATCGCTAATTTTGAGGAATAGCAGCTATTGTCAATTGGTGTTTAATTTTCATGAGAACTGCTACTGCTTCAGCTTTGCTGGAAACAAAGATATTAAGTTACATGATCTTGTGTTAAGGGACATTTCAAAACTACAGAGGACATAATTTGTGTGATATCCTCTGGCACTGCCTGGTGAATTCAGGCTTTCTAACTTAGCAAGGTGCTGGTTGAATGACATACCTTTCTATTGTGGGGAGCTTGCAGCTGGTTTTGAGAGGGTTACTGGGGGTCTTGCTTTGTTTTTGAGGTCATTGTTCAGGTGATGGTGGTTCTTCTCCAGACAGATAGGGAGGGCCAGGCATTGCAGTTACCTCAGTAGTGCTAATCATTTAATCACTTCAGCTACATTTATAGGATATGTTTCACATTTTGGGCAACACTCGTTTTTTTTTATTCTCCTTTTATTTTTCTAGGCTTGTTGTCATGGTATCTGGCACTTCCCATTCAGATATTAAAATTGAGTGAGTGGTGTCTGTATGTCTGGTTCATTTTCCCTCTCTTAGCCTCTCCCTGAGGGAGAGTTTTACGTGGGATGTAGTGTGCTGTTTGCAAGGGCTTCCTTTGGGGTTTTTTTTATCGCGCAGCAGTGTCTCTGTTGGAGAAGGCCTGGTGCAAAGAAGCCCCTTCCTCTTGGACTGGACTTTATTAAATCCTGCAGGCTTAGAGCTCCCATGGGAGCTCATTGTACAACTAGTGACTCCCTCCTGAGCTCCCCAAAAAAGGTCTGTCTTCTGCATGAATGAGCTTTTTATCTGAGTCTGTCTGGCACTGCCAGGATTAAGGCAGTGATATGAATTTTCTCCCTGCAGATATCCTATGGGGAGGACCCAGACTTTGCTATTGGGGATCAGGGCTCTGATGCCTTAGGGGAGTTTGCTTGAGGAGTCTTGGCCCATCTGAGCAGGTTTTTGTTAGCATTTGTGTCTTTACAGGTGCTGTAGCTTGAGCTAGGCTTCAGCCTGTGGAACAGAGGGATTTTCCCCTCAGGTTTGGGTTTAGAATTGCTTGTTTATTTATGAATAAAAACCTACAAAGGTTTTTTAGGAGGGGAGGTTATAAGGTGATCCCAGTGTGAGTCTGAAACCTAGCTTTCCTCTCTAGGGGGAATTTAAGAGGATGGATATACTGACACTCAAATTTTGCTGATGGCTATTTTTAACAAAGGGTAAGTTGTGCCTCTTAGCTGTAGGTGCACTGTAGCATCAAAGTAAATATGGGGCTCTAGATTGAATTGCATATAAATACAGCTGACCTTTCCTAATGTAGAAGGGAGATCATCTCAACTACAGACAAGGGCAGCTGAAATACAGTAATTTCATGGAAGATTCCCATACAAAACTTGTACTTGGCTCCCTTCCTACAGAAGGCAAACCCCAAGCGACTTACTCCTCATCCTTCTCTGTTTTTTAGAGAGAGTACATATTTTTCCCTAAATTCTTGAAGTGATAGTTACACTGTGATAAGAGGAAGATGCTTTCTTGTTATTCATAGACAACACTTAAAAAAATAAATCCTAGTCTGTAGAAATACTAGGGAGTCTGTATTCCAAGTTAGATAGAGACTAAATGGGTGGATGGACTGAAAGAGTTTCACTAAGCACAGAAGTTACCTTCGTAGTTGAAATACAGTGAATAGTGACAGTGACAGCTTAATGCTTTGGTCCTAGGAGCACTGTGTGAGAAGCTGCTTCTCTCCTGGTTTGATTCTCCTGTTCCTGCAGTGGAGTGACAGCAGGTGCTTCCCCTTGATAAGGGGATGGAGGATGAATGAGCCTGATGTTACTCATATAAAAGCATCAGACAAGGAGTAGGGTTTGAACTGGTCTTGTGATCGGCTCTCATTTTCCCTTAATATGAATCTTCCCTCCATAGCTTACTTCCTTTTGTAGGTAAACAGCTCCATTTGTTGGTAACTGTCATAGAAACAAAACAAAAAATGAAGCAGGCAATTCACTTGACCCTCTTTGTACATTTTGAATGTATCTTCTGAAGGGTATTTATGTAACCTTTTCTGCAAGCCCCTACTTCATACAGCTTTTCAAATAAGTTGCAGTAATTCTTTGTCCTTCTAGGAGTGTTTGAAAGCGCTTCTGAAATGGTTTGTAGACTTAAAAAGCTGTGCTCTGAAATGGGGACTACCAGCTGGAGCAGGGCTTACCTTGAATGTCAGCAAGTCTCTTCTGTTACTGTTATCTAGAAAATGGAAAGCATGATGACTCTTGCTCATCTCCCTTGCTGCTTTCCTTGCCAGCCATCTGTAGGTGGTATTTATTAGGAACATCCTCAATTGATGAGAATCACTGGGAAAGGTTGAAGAGCATATGCAGGTCTGTTTGGAAGAGTCACAGGTGGACAGCAGGTTGAGCTCAGCTGCTTCAATAGAGAACACACCACCCTGGCACTAATTTCATTTCTAAATGTTTGCTGAGGTTGGAATAGGTAAAAACTGGAGTTGGGAGGCTCAGAGAATTCATGGTGAACATTATTTTATCTTCTAGTCCCAAACCCAGAGTGACTGAAGGCTGTTACAGTCTGACGGCTTCTGCCTGGCTAATAGGAGATGAGCTGTCAGACATGGCCTACTTCTGAAGGCAGGGATTGTGTCAGAAAAGCATCAGCGCTTGCTGGCGTTCCTGTTATGGCTGTCAGGCGGGCAGCTTTAATTAGGTTTTACATTTGGGCAGGGGACAACAAAACCACAATTTAAAGCAGTTTGCATTGTTGCTGTCCTATTCTGTGCTTGTTTTCATGAGTGACTTTTTATAGTGGGGATCATAGCCTTTTAATGTGACTTTATGTTCCAGAGTACTTTATTTTCAAGAAAGAAGGATGTTTTAAAATCTTAACTTTTAACTTACCTGGTCACAGGTGAGCAATTTGAAGTTGCACTCTTCTGTAAGTTCCTTTTAGTTTCCAACAATGGGAAGGTTTCAAACTTGTCTGGGAAAGTAGTTTGTTTCTGCTTTCCTTATGGGAATGATTGCAATAGTAGCTCTGTGGAGAAAAAACAGCAGGAATGGTGTGTTTGTAGAGCTTGAGTAGAAGAGCTTATTGAGCACTTAACACATCTTGCCAGAACTTTCCCTGGATTAATTCCTGCTTGAGATAGAGCATAGCCTTCAGGGAAAAAAATAAGATCTGAGCTTCCAGAATTTCCAGTTAAAACAATTAAAATTTTTCTTTCAGTGTCAAAAACAGAACAAATGCTTTTCCCATGAAAACAGCATTTGCTTTGTTTCTAGTCTGATTTCTCTTTATTCAGCTGCCAAACAGTGGGACTTGGGATGCATAACTCCATGTTTTATCTGAGGGACAGTCATTACTCAGAAAATAATAAATCAGTCTGGACTTCAGATGAGTACTAATGTTGAACTATTAAGGTTCAACTTAACCTTTTTTGGTCAGGTAGACAGGTTGACCCCTGTTTTTTTAATTGAAAGAGTTTTCAGTGCTATGATCTAGTCTCATGGCACCATTGTCAAGCCATCAGTATCTTTTTTTGAAGCATGTATACCAGGACTGTGACCAGCACTTCAGCAATGAAGCATGCAGCCAGATCAGAAGCAGTGGCTGCTTCTTTCCTTGTTCGAGTGTGTGGCTTTTATGCGAAGAGGAATGGTCTTGACCCTTCTGGCAGCATTGCAAGCTTAAGAGGTGTTTGATTATCCATCATCCTGTACCCAAGTCCTTCGTTTACTATTTGAAGAGTATGCCACATTAACTTGGTTTGTTGGGATGCCATCTTGGATTTGTGCTATCTAGATATATGTATTCATAGTTTACTGATGAGCCGAAATTGCTTTGTACCTTCACTCTGTCCTCTTGATCCTTATTCTCTCATCCCGTGTTTAAGCAGTCGATGGTCTTCAGGAGCAAGGAGTTTGGGGTTTTTCCACTCATTAATGGAAATACAGTTTAGGGCCAAGATCCATTTTCTGAGAGACACCTGTAGGAAAACATCTTTCTGGTGATTTCTTATTCACAATTCCCAATTAGAGCTGTTGACTGTATTTTTAATCAATTTCATGTGTGCCATGTTAATTTTTTTCTAGTCAATTAATAAGCAGTACCAAATCAAGTGCTTTATAGAAGACTAAGTATATCAATGTTATTAAACAGAAGTTCATAAACTTTATAAGTCAAACTTGTAATCTCATCAAGAAGGATGTCAGTTCAGCTTGACAGAATGTTTTCCATAGACCTAATTTGATTGACATTGCTTTTATTATCTCTCTAATTCTTTATTATTAGAGTCCAGTATCACACATTCTGTAATTTTGCCTTGCTCAGCATTGGAGTGATGGACCTGTAATTACTTGGGCCATCCAGTCCTCCTTTTTTGAATTCCAGTGCAAAATTGCCTTTTTTCTAGGCTCCTGGTAGTTGTTCAATGCTGTAAGAATTACTCAAAATCGCAAGAGAGCCATTTGTCCCCTTTTTTTGGTGGCTATTCTGTGCAAGTAATTCAGATCTTGTCATTTAAATGTATATAATTTTAGCTCCTGTTTAACATCCACCTGGTGTTGCTAGTTAGTACTTCATTTAGCTTCTTCAGGTGTACATAACACATCTGTTTTCTCTGTACTGTTACTATCTGCTGATGAGTCAGCATGAATGTTAAGGGATGTTTTTTTTTCTGTAATCTAAAAAAAAAAAACCACAAGGTTTTATTTTGACCTTTAGTAGCTAGAGATTTTTTTCTTCTGGGTTTTTTTCCTATGTTTTCTGTTCTGCCTTAAGTTGTTGGTTTCTATGTGGTTTCCCTTTATCTCTTAATTTTGGCCTAAGCAGACTAGCTTATAAAGGAAGTAAAGGCAGGTACAGGTCTGTAATTGACACTGCCTTTTTCATAGCTGCAGGTTTTTGAGTGTGTGGATAAATGTTAGGGAATATTAATTTTTTTCCCATATTCCTTCTCATAGTTTGTTTTAATCTTGGTCATTTTCAGCTCTGCAATGGAGCCTTCTAAAATACCAAAAATGTACGTTACTAGCTTAGCTTAGCATGTGCTAGGTTTGAGTCCATGATAACTTTTAACCCTGTTCTTGCTCAGTTTTAGACCTCTTCTTCACCAGATCATAGGAAGTCTGATAGGCATTTTCTGCAAGCTAGGTAAAACATTCAGAGCAAGAGCAGTAGTGAATACAACAAGGTGGTGTTTTAGGATCATCTGAAAGTATCTCTTGCCTACCCTACTGAATCGCAGCATGCAATGAACTATTGGATTCCAAGTCACAGAAAATATTTACTATTTACGGTGCTGTTCCTGGGAAGTGTAGCATGGGAATGAACTTCAGTGTCTGTGTGGGATCCCACTGAGAGGTCCAGCTGCTTGCTTCGTGCTGCCAGATTGCGTCCAAAGAAATTGTACCCTTTTAGAATACATGCAATAAGAGCATGGAAAAAAAGTTCATACTGTTTCACTGTATTCTGGAACAGATTCTTCTTTCTCTACCAGTAACACTATTTGGTTCTTCCATATCCTGAGTCTCGTTTTGTCTGACATAAGGTATATTGCTCTTGAGAGTAATTAGAAAATGTTTTTTAGTTGTATAATGTTTTTGCTTTTTTAGCTATAAATGTTTAGCACACTAAAACTTTATAATGTTATAAAGCTTTTCACAAGAAAAATTAAGGTACTGGGGAGAAGGAGTGTCTGTCTTTATTAAATGATGGAGTTTAGGAGAGATGCTTAAGAACAGGGAATTTACCCTTCAAGTGGCAAGCTCTTAACTGAAAGATATTTTTCTCTTTAGCTGCACTGGTACAAAGTGAGGCATATGGCTGAAAGCTGACTGAGAAAACTGCACTGACATTTCAGTAGGCTGTGAAGAGTATAGGGTTTGAGGTTAGGATAAAAGGTTTTTTTTCTTAACAGAAATTCAGTGCTCAGAATGCTGAGTAGACCCATGCTTTTTCTGAGATTACAATACAGCAACTATAGCAATTAATGTATTTGATGTAAAATAAACAGTAGCTTATGAGTAACAGGCCTTAAATTGTTTTACAAGTGTTCTATATTGCACTATTTTCAGAAGTATATGCGAACAAGGAGAAATCACCTTTCTGTGTACCTATTATTCTAAGCAAAATTACATGACTCTGTAATTTCCTTTAAGCTAGACTCTGCAGGCAGGCAGGTGCTTTGTTCGTATTGGTTACTTATCTTTCACCATGGAGAAAATATTTGTTTCCAGATGATAGTGAGAATAAGAGGTGATGATACCTAAATAACCTGAATAATGTTACTGGAGAACTCCAAGGAAAGGAGTGAAGGTCTTTGGGTTTTTTGAGTAATTGAATAATATTGCCATTATTTCCTTTCCGTACGGCTTGTGTTGTCTGTGGATTTGTTATCCACAGTCTCTTCCTTGTGGAAGTACTTACAGAAGTGGCAATGTTCCTATGAGAGATTATTAAAAATGGTTGTATGTTTTGTAGAGGTTGATCAGTCAACATGCCTTGAGGCTAGCAGGGGCTGGACATGGAAGTCAGTTGTTGAGACTGACATAAATCCCAAGGCCTTGCATCAGCTACTCCTCTTACCTGTGTATCTCCTGAAGGTTGATAGATGATGGTTAATGGGAATAGTAACAGTAACTTTCTCTGTAAAAAGAGGTTCATTTCCTACAGAATGATTTTGTTCTGTTGAGGACTCTTCAGGATTAAATATTTTAAGCATTTGATTTATTCAGAGGCACAGAGACTGGGGCTGTATAAAATACCTCAGGAAGACAAGAGGAAGGCATGGCATATGAAGTATCTTTACAGTATATCTGCTCAAGGCTTCATGCTCAGTCAGACTTCAGCTTTTTCTTGGTTAATGTTGTATAACTTGGGTAAGAATATTTTTGTTGAGCTTAGTTCAGCTTTCCAGGAAGACTGGATATATTTTGGTACCTTTTTTCGTCGAGTTAAATTGATTTGATGGAATTGCTCCCTGGATATATTCTAGGTTAAAACAGCCATTTCTTATCCTCATGCCTGCATGTGGGCATGATAGGCATGAACTGCAGTGTTTCCATGGATTTTTAAGGTCTTCTATCGCATAGTTAGCAGCTTTCAGTGCTTTGATCTGATTTCGTAAGACAGAAGCACTCCCTGTATTTGTGTTAGAGCAAATGCTGTTTTTTTTGGTGGTGTCTGACTTTGAGAAACACACAGATGCTTTTTTGTAGTCCAGGAGACAAAGAAACAAAGCTTTGTGCTTGGGAGGCAGGATCTGTGCCTCTAGGGTACATCAAGGCACTTGGTGTGCAGCTGCTTTCCCAACCTCTACTTTTCTCCTAGTGAGCAGGAGCTGGGTCATTGTTTGACACTCCTGTGGATAGAAATCTTCTATGGGCACTGTCCTTCTTGGGAGGGGTTTTGACAGATTTCCTTGCTCACTACCTGTGAGCAGGAGCAGTTAGATCCCCTGTGCATCAGCACTCAGAGGCACGTTGTCCTTTGGCTTGCTGTTCTCCAGAAACACTGAAGGGTGTATGAGAAGGAGCATGGTTGAAATACAGGACAGCTCGCCTGCCTGCCTGTGAGCACGGCTTATTTCTGAAATTTGATTATCTGCATGTGTGCCTTAAAGAAAACATAAAAATTGCTGTGTTTTCCAAATGTGCAAAATAACTTTCAGTCAGAGGCTCGAGAGGAAAGGGATCTGGAAGCGGCTGTCACATTGCATTAATAGAACTGATGCTGCAGAACTGCTACTTGGGAATCAGGCAAAGGGACCTCTCTGGTATGGGTTCTCACAGTCCATCACAGACCTATGGCTCTGTCCGTGCACATGTGGTGCAAATAGCACAGCCTCTCCTGCTCCATATCACTTAGACCAGTTATTAACCACATCTCTTCCTTCTACTGCAAGCACACAGATCGTTCTAGTAAAACAGAAGCTGTTGAAACAATTTTGGCTGCTAAAGTGAGCTCCTGCCATCCCATAAGCAGCAGCAGTTGTTGTAGTGTTTCAGTTTTGCTGTCATCTCTAATACAGGGAGGAAAGCTTTACTGTGCTCTTATCCTACCACAATTTGATCTGTCCATTCTCTTCCTATTTTCTGGCTGCTCACTGAGCAATAAGAGATGTAAGAGTGGTTGCCTGTTCCTCAGTCAGCTGCCTCAAGGTTAGTGTTCAAACATGTTTCCTAGCTTTTGTGTTTTAAACATTTGTAAACTTGTTTATAAACAATAGCAGAATTACATGTCTTTTATCCCTTTTAGGAGATGGCCCCATTACTGCTTTAGCAAGTCAGCTAGTTTTATTTATTAGGAACTCAGCACAGAACTACACGATTGTGATGCTGTCAAGTGCTGTACACACTTTTCCATAAACCTCTGGGAAGACAGGTTGCAAAGTTGCTTTATGTTTCTAAAGTAGGGTCTTAGAGTAACAGTTAAAAAATGTGCTGTTGAGTTCCACTTTGTCAGACAGAGCATGGTGCTAATAATGCTAAAGTTGTGGGTTCTGTCCCCATATGGGCCACATGCTTTGTCAGTTGGACTTGATGATCTTGAAGGTCCTTTCCAACAGTGATGATGATGATACCAAGTCTTAAAACAAGTTAAGGACATAATGAAATGAAGAACAGCATAGAGATGATAGGGGACAGCAGGGATGAAATTGAAGTTTAAGAAAATTGTGTTCCCACTTGAAGTTTTTCATGTGCTTAAAAAAGTACTGAGTCCTTTTTTTCTTTGTTTCTTGTGTTTCAACAGGGCAGAGTTTAGGGTATGGATTCGTTAACTATATTGATCCAAAGGATGCAGAGAAAGCCATTAACACTTTAAATGGACTCAGACTCCAGACCAAAACCATAAAGGTAAGACTATACAAAGTGCCTTTTGCTCAATTCAGGAAGTGGAGAAAGTAGTTGAAATGGTTTCTGGCAGTTTCATCACTGGTTTTTCATCTCCATTGTAAGGAGCACTTGCCTAACTGAGCTCCTCCTTGGAACAATAGGAGGATGGCAAAAGATGAAATCTGTTCTCTGAAATTGCTGCTGTTGTTGAAGGGGAAAGTAACAGGAAACTCTATAGAGCATTGCAGTAAGGCTTAAATGTAGAATAAACAGCGATAGGGATGCTGTTATTTATAAACATAGAAGAAGTATGTGATGGCATATTCATAAGTTACACATTGTTTTGTGTATTAATGGAAAATACCTTGACATGGAGCTCTTTCCATGACATATCATTACAAGGTGTTGGAAGTGTCTTAAATTAGAATGTCATTCTCAAAAAAAAAGTGTTTCCACATCCTTAGTTTGATACATTCTTTGCAAAGCTGAAGGGACTAGAGATCCCACTGAAGTTTCTCATTTCATTGTTGTAATAGACCATTAGTTATTCAATGACCTTCTTTAGTGGTCTCACAAGAAAAGCAAGTTCCTACATTGTCATGGTTTTGCTGCATGGCTGATAAAGCTTTTATAAAACAGCTTATGAAAGATTTTCACATCCCAAATTCCGCCAAATAATACAGATTAAGGACCGAATCAAAAAACTGAAGGGGAACAAACAGCAGATCTGATTCAAATTATCTGAAGCAGCTTTGATCATACTTGAATGCTGGCTTTTCATTTGTACCATTTTGTTAATTTCTCTTCTATACTTAATTTGTATTTCAAAATGAAAAATGTTAAAGAACATAAAAATAGAATTTTTAGTTTCAGAAACATTGATACAAATAATGTCAGTGAGTTCATATCTTACAAAAAAAAATACTGTGTTGTCAGTACTTCAGCTATACTTACCCTTTCTCACTCAGTGTTTTGGTTTGGACAAAGTTGTATTCTGTAAAGCAAAAATACTTGTTGGATTCCTGTGCATCTCTAAGAATTGTTTCCAGCAAGTTTTTCTATGGTCTGTTTGATTAGTGAAGAGCCAAAGTCCTGAGCTGAGGGTAATAAAAGTGATGGAATAGCTGCTTAGATTACAGAAAGACGGCTACTTCCAAACCTCTTGCAGAACAACCAGGTGCCATCCCATAGATATTTGTGGGCTATATATCAAAATGCTCACAGCATGGTCTTGTAGAGGTAAATAGAAAAACTTACAGGAATATATAAGGCAAAGCAGCAAAATCTGCTGCCTTATCTACTGCTGCAGGTGGAAGTACATGCTCAGACTCAGCAGTTTCTGCTTACAGTGAAAAGTTGAAGTAAGTTGCTCTCCAAATTGCCTTTAAAGGTCCATTATCAGGAAAAATATAATAAAGTACTAAGTTACCTTCTAAAAACTTTTATTAAACTCAGTAGAACTTGAAGAATCTAGATCAGTTTGTAATGCAGCACTTTATTTTCAGCACTATTCAGTGTTAGCAAAGACACTGTGTTTCTTGTCTTAAGCACCTGAGTTGCTTTGCCTCTGTTTTGATTTTGAGTCAGACCAATGCTGTTGTATTCATAGTATTCCAAGGGTACAGGAAACATAAGTTGCAAAAAGGCCTCCAAAACCTCCAACCCACTCCAATTATTTTGCATTTTTCACGTGCAAAATTAAAGCATTTATGCCTTCCATTTGTAATGTATAGTATAGTTTATCCACCAACTTCCTGTGCTAAAACATCTTTGCAGAGTGTTTTGTCTTTAATTATTTTCAACTCTGTAAATTTTACAACTGCAAGTGGTTTATTTGATTTGAGGGTTTCTTGCTTATTAATAGCTAGTAGACTTTCATAATGTAACACATTTTGTTGTGCTCTTGAAAGCTGTTAAAATTTAATAAGAAGCAGAGAGATTAACCTATATGCACAGGAGCTGCATTATTTCTTCAGTGATTGGGAGGATACATGTAGGATTTTTTTAAACAGAATTGTTCTCAATTAAGTGTTTATGCAGTTGCCAAAAACCAAGCCAAGGAAGACTTCTATTCAAATAGCCAGGCTTTGGACATGTGGACATCTAGTTGGCAGTTTCCAACTCAATATTTATAATGGCAGAGTTACGTGCTATTACGTCACTTTACCCCATTGGATTTTTTGTTCTTAATTATATTTTGCTCTTAGAAATCTTAAAAAATCAGATCTGCTTCCCTGGTCCTGGAGGAGGGGTGGGGGGGTGTGTGGAGTTTTCCCAGTGTTCATGCTTAGTGGTGCATCGTGTTTGTACTGCTCGTTGCAGCACCCATGTTGCTAGAGATGTCCCTGGTTTCCAAAGGATTGCCAAGTGGTGAGGTGGTTCTCAGTGCCATTGAAGTCTCCTAGCTTGCTTGTTGCCCTTACACGCCCCTTTCCAGCATCTCACTGATTCATAATGAAGTTGAAGTATTTTTATTTGTGGAATTACTAAATTTAATAATCAGAACCGATTGCACTAGTCTAGCTAGGTGCCCTTTACAGTTAATAAAAATGCAGTTTTGGTGCATTAAAAACCTGTTTGAGAAGAAAAGGAGATTTAGTGGCATATCATTTTGCAGGATAAAAATATTTAATTATACTAGAATAACATTGAGCTGGAAAAGTACTGAGGATTACTTTATTCTTTCTTCCTGAGTTTGGTTGGTTTTTATGCCCTAGAATGAATCTGTAGTGTCCTGTTGATGGATAGGCTGAACTCTGGCCTCTACGCATGTATGTGGGGTAGCTGCAACCCTGCAGGTAGCATTTCTGTAGCTACTTTCTGTTGGGAAGCTGTTTTGATGGAAAGTTGAAATGAATAATCTGTGAAAGCCCTTCTACAGGGACAAATTACTCCTGCATGCCAAGGTCACCTTGGCCTTGCTGGCTGTGTCCCATCTCTTTCCTTACAGTCATGGGCTCTGCTGTCCCTTGCACCTAGACTGAACATGAGCTGGCTTGGAGGGGCGGGGTGTGTCTTATTTGCACTCTTACACTCTTTTCTTTTTTCTTCATAAGGCTTAACTCCTGTTTTGTTGTTTTAGTTTTTTTTAAATATATGTAGCCTGCATGTGTTCCCAAATCCTGTCGTCTTCACTTCTGTAACATTTTTTGTGGCAGCTTAACGTTCTCTCTCTCTCCTGATGCCTTGCAACACAGCCATGCAGTCACAGGAGGAACTGGTTTTATAGCAGGATCAGCAAAACAGCTAGGCACAGTCTGCTCTCAGATATGCAGACTAAAATAACCGAAATGTTCTTTTTATTATTTCATTGTTACAATAAATAATCCCTTTTCACTGTAGCAGCTAAAATATTTATGTGCATTTTATTTAAGTCAATGATGCCCTTTCAAGTCAAAGTCAGGAGGTGACTATTTACAGAATATCTGTTTGGGGAAAGCATGGAAGGAAGCGTTATGTGTTTGGTGGTAATAGGTTATACACGGTATGTTCTTCCTCAGCTGATCATAGTGCATATTTTATTTACGCCATTTCGTAGCAGCAGCAGCATCTTGTGAGAGAGAAAGGCTTCACTTTATTTTTACAGCTAAAGCTTGACATAATTCTACAAAACAGCTTAGGACGAAAGATTATACAGTGTGTTGAAATAAATACATATTCCAGAAATTGAATCTATTTTTAGAAAATAAATTTGCCCATCCATAAAACCATATGAAAGGTCACTGCTGCTATTGAAGATTGCCTGGCAATTCAGTTGCATCAAATACTGAAAGGAAAATAAGATGTCTGATGCATGGGATACAGACTGTTTAAACTGTGCAGCTTTGCCCTGGAAAAAAAGGACAACATCTGAAAGGATGCAAAGGCATCACTTTACAATTTGCATGGGGATTCAGATGACCTGGCTTCATGCTGGGGATGCTGGAACAAGGGCAGAACAGTGTTTTGAAAGCAAGTCTGAAATCTGAAAAGAGCTGATGACCCCTGAAGTGCAGTTTTATTTCCTCTTCCTCTTCTTTGTGTCCTGAGAAATAGGTAGGTCTGTTTCTTCTCTCACAGGAACAGGTAGTACACTGACACTGCTGAAGCAAAGCAAGGAGTCTCCAGTGAGGGGAGGAAAAATCTGGGTTCTCTGAGCCCTTGGTGACTTCTGCTTTTTAAAACAATCAAATCTATCAGATAGTAAACCACTAAACAGGTGGGATCATTTCTCCATGGTCAGAGGCTTTCTCTAATTGCTGTAGTTTTCAGTTAACTGAAAAAGTAATATGCAATAAAATTGTCACTATTTAAACACTTGCTATTGTAAGTTCAAGGTGTTTTTCTGCTTTACTCTCCTGTTTTAATCAATAGGACTGGGTGGCCCTAGTTTAAAATACAGTGCATAGGGCTGTGGGAGAGAGAGAACTCATTCTTGTGTCTTCTGGAAATAAAGTAGTAACATTACTACTCAAAGACCTTGCTATTTATCATGCTTTCTTTGGCCTTTTTTCAAAATGCCAGATATTTCTACAAAATTCAGGCTCTAAATCTGTCCATGTTAATTCTTGTAGTTGTCTGCAAAACTACAAACCATCCTGTCACTGTAGGGTAACCAAATAGCAGCAGCCTCAGTCTTCTCCGCCCTACAAAGTCATTTGTCAAAAAGATTGCCTTCCAGTTGTGCTCAGCAGTGGAGGAGGCAGGGGAAGGGAGGAGGAATGCTGCTGCAGCAAGTGATGAGGAAGGGAGCTGCATCTCCTGCACCCTATCCCCAACTGCTTGGGAGGTGTCAGGAGGAGAGTTAAACACAGCAATTTGAGTTACAGACAGAAAGTGCTGGCTTGCTGATAGTTGTGATAGTAGAGCTCTTGTATTAGGTGCCTTAGTGCAAAACTGCCAAAACCCCTTGTTTTCCACCTGTCTTCTCCCATAGCCTCCTTTGGAGCTAGCTGCCACTGAGCTTGTGGCTCACTACCTGCAGCTGCTTCTCGGAGTGAAGAAATGAGATGTTTTGCAAGGCCAGGTGGTAAGGGGAGGGTGTATGGAGAGATCTGTGGATACTCTCACTTGTGGGGGAGCTAGGAAAAATTTCATACAAGGGGGAAGGCACAGAGAGGGCTTAGGTGTTTTGTGGGGAAGAGGAGATGGACAGTCTGTAGGGGTGGAAAATAACTGGTATGAGCTGAGCATGTCTGACTGGTAAAGAGGGATTAGCATTTTTAAGTTTCCCTTGTCTGCAGTTGCATTGGGCACCCTGTGAACATCGTGTTCCCCCCTGTCCTGCATCTTGTGCGCACTGCTGGCTCACCACCCACCTTCAGATGTGCTCGGCTGCCTTTTCCCCTGAGCTCCAGAAAAGCTTTGGATAGAGGTGTAAAAGAGTAAATACTGCTTTCCTTCCCTGAAAATCCAGATAACGGGCATTCGTGAGCTGCAGGTTTGGGATGTAGTTGTTCTGTAGTTCCTTTTAAAATTAAGGTAATTGCCTGTTCTGGTTTGGGGTAGCTCAGTTATCAGATGATTCCTCTTGTGAGTGACTGCTGGGACAAAGTCTTGGACAAGAAACTTTGAAGATGTTGCAGACCTGGCAAGCCTCAACTACATTTACTTTGGTTTTGGTCTTTAGGAGCCTCTGTCGGCGTAACCTTTTGGAGTTTGCAGTGCCTGTTAACAAATTGTCCTTCACCTTTTGTCCCTGTTGGGATGTTGCAGCTCGAAGGACCTTTCAGTGCTGTGTTTGAAGGTTCAAGATTTGTTTCTGGTGCTTTCAGCAGACACCAGAGAGTTTTTAGCTGTTAGTTTTGTGCATCTTCTATTAACTGAGACTTCTCTTAACTGCTTCAGTTTTGCCAACAATTCCTTTTCTTTCCACAGAGCCAGAGCAATTGTTTCTGGTAGCCTTGCTCTTGATACAGCCAGAGTGCTTCTAGGTTGCTGTCTATGGATGTCTTCTCTGAAATGATGGGATAGTCCATTGTATGTTACCTGCAATCATAATTAATCTCAGTAAAATGGCATTGAATTGCTCAACAGTAAAGTGCATTGTCACTCTCCTCCATCCCCCAGCCATAAGCTTGGGGAAGAGAAAAGGACAAAGCAGTGCAGGTGGCAGATGTGAAAATATTCCAGATTCTGGTCTTCAGCCTCTGGACCAGACGGCTTTTGTGTGTGCTTGTTCTGACAAAGCACATAGCTTTCACAGGAGGATTTGTCAACTCTGATTTTGTATAAAATTAGGACATGGATGAGGGTATGGAATTGGCTGTGGGAAAACATTTCTTCTGGCCACAACCCAGCCTCTGGTGTTAAGCAGTTTTACTTTTAGTTCAGTATGTGTGTGAAACAAGTGAGATTGTGCTTATTTACATGTGAAGCTCTTTGTTTGTATTAAAGTACTTCTAGTATGTATCAGTGGAATAAGAGGCAGCAAGCGAAGGAAGGACTGTCCCAGTTTTACATGTTCGGACCTCAGGCAGAAAAAAGTGAAATGATTCACCTCATAAGTCATGCAAGAAATCCTGTATCTCTGAGTGTGTCATACAGAGACAAAGTGAAGTCTTTCAGAATTAAGGTCACCAAGAAGTTCAGTATTTTTGAATGTTACATAGTTTTTTGAAAGGTGCCCAGGACCAATTGCAGCTTGGCTGCTTGTGGCTGGAGAGACATCCCAGGGATTGCAGGTACCATCGGTGGATGGTTTGATGGCCTGTGGATGCTTGTGCTGCCATGCAGCATTCTCTGATGAAAGGCTACTGACTAATTTCATGTTCCCCAGGTGAGTAACACTGGATGCAGAACAAGACATACATCTCCTTGGAGATGTTTTGTTTTTGAAATATGTGAGCTGTTAAGTTGCTTGTCAGCAGATGCTTTGACCAGTGCAGGGTGGCTCTGCTGGCAGAGCTCACTCTTTTGGAGAAGGACGATGCCATTCCCTTTTGGAGCAGATGGCAGTTGAATTCTGGGAGGAGGCTTCTCAAAATGGGCCTAATATCTGAGAAGGCCAGGATTAGCAGATGAGCTGAAGGCTCCTCTCTTACAGTGAGCAGTAGTGAAGTAGTTAAATGTCAGTATTTAAATGGTTGCTGTTACATGTTCAGCCACCTCATCTCTGTTAAGACAAATGGGATGCGTTCATGCCTCTGGGTCCTTAGCTGTGGGCTCTGACTTGGAAAGACCAAACTGCTTCAGTTTAATATTCTGAAGAGTCTCAAGGTTAGAAATTTTTCAGGAAGTTTTCTACGTGGTGAAAATGGGTAGGAAATCAATAGTGAGGATAATGAGTTCAAATTGAAGATGTTTTCTGTACACTTGAACAAAAACGTACATGGCAATAGAAGATAGGAAATGCTGGACCTTACAACTCTGCAACAGTGTTTGGAGACTTGAGATGACTGTTTATACTGAAGAGAAGCCCTTACACAGGGTAGTGTTCAGTGTCAGATGATAAATATCCTAGAAAATGTTTTTCACAGTTAACATGTATATCTGTTTATAGAAACTAACGTCAGAGACCAGCAAGCAATAAAAGGAATTTTACAATGTTCTATTCCTTACAAATTTAGAAGAACTCCTAAATGATCTATGCAGTGAAATGTAACACCATCATTCGACCTCCAACTGTCATACAAGCAGACAAACATTTTAACGCTGAGAAATGCCTGGATCAAGCAGTAGTTTGGTGTTCTCCAGCTCATTTATTTGATTTTTTTGTGCTAGGACTTCCATATTCTTTCAGTTTTCAGTGATTTCGTTATAGGGTGCTAACGCTGCCATGAGCAAAAAAAAAAATAAATCCTTAAATATGAATATAAAGAATTAATGCAGCATCCTCACCCAGCTCTGTGCAGTTCAGTGATAAAATGGGAGCTGATTTTGGCTCCCATTTTAACTTTCACAGCACAAAGAGCTTCTGGTCTTGTGAAGGGTCAGGGTGGGCGATTTCTTCCTTTGATAGCTAATACACAGGAAGACATCCTGTCCTCAGTACTAACTGAATAATGGCTTGAGAGCAGGATGGCACAGTCTAACCAATCGATTTGTCATTGGCTGACCTGAGAGGGAAGATGAAAAAGATTCAAAAGCAGATAAATAATTGACATTACTAGCCTTGAGTCCATTCAGCTTGCAGCCTTTTCTCCTTGATATTAAAGGACAGCCGAGTTGCTTTTGGCAGCTTTTTCTTTGGCCTAGGCTCCCCTACAACCTGAACATTTGATTGCGGGAGGAAATAAAAATCAGACACAAGTGGTGATAGGTGTTTACATGTGCTGTGGGGTGATGGATTTGAGTGTGTGCAGCCTCTCCTTCTACTGTGTGTCTTCGTGGCCCACAAGAGCAGAGCATTTTCTGTGTGTAGAAGTATATAATAGAAAATGTCAGGCAGTCAGTGCTTTGGGAAGTAGGGTTTTTTTGCATATCCCAATACTTTTCATCTTCCCTGTAATGTGGCATTTGGTTAGTGAATGTGCCAGAGTGAGAAAACCCAAAGGAAACCCCTGGCTGTTTTCCCAGGAACTTTATTAATTTTGCAGCTCTCAGTTTTGAGCAATAACTAAGGTCCCTACACCCACTCCAAAGAGGCCCTTAAGTGTTTTTTAAACTGTTATTCTTAAAGTAGGTTAAACTGTAGGTGTCTGAACCCTTACAGTACCCTCTCAAGGCAAGGCATTTGCTGAGTGTGGAGAGAGCATCCGCTTTTCTGAATGCCCTGGCATGGGGTATAAATGAGAAGCCAAGAACACCAAACCAAGCATGGTCATGCAAGTGACTTTCAGCACCTTATCTGTAGGTGAAAGCCCAGTGTAGCTTTTCCTAGTTTCCCAAAGCACCTGGCTTGATCTTAGTTACAAAAAAGTCAAGCAGTGCCATGTGTATTGTGGTCCTGGAGCATCAGAGGGGTGTTTGGGACTGGCAATTTAAGGGATTTAAATGCTGCAGCCCATCAGCAGCTTATGGCCTATGAGGTCCTAAATCACTGAGGCACAAAATGGTTTCTACCCTGATACCCTTCTCCTTTTCATCACTGATCTCAGCACCTGAAGGTTTATCTGCTCATGATGTCTGCTTGAGCCTTTATGCTGTGCCTGAGGTTGCCTCAGTTGATGCAAATGTTTTATCTAACCTCTTTTTCACATTTCTTTCCCTAAATTTCTCCACCTCCTCCTTCTATACTTCTCTGTAAATGTTAGATTTAAAAGGTTATGTACAAGCATGTAAGTTATAAAGAAGCTGCCAAAAACCTTAAAAACAAGCATCTTTAGACTTTGCTATTATGCAAAGAAGATTGTGGAAGCAAATATTAGTCATTAAAATCATTTTCTTTGTTGACTCAACATCTATTTTTAGATGTGGAGCACATAAAGACAACTTTTTGACACATAAAACACAAAGACATACATTTGACATCATTTGTCTCTGGGCTATGGCTTGGGAAGAGGAGGAAGACAGTTGCCGAATGCATTGCACTCATTATAGGACACACATTTTACGATGTAATGCAGGAATGTACTGATCTGTTTATATTTAAATAAACCAAGATGAAGTACAAAATATTCAGGTTTGGTTGTAGTGCTATTTCAGATGTGCTGCAGAGTAAATGTTCAAGATCTGTGCTGAATACATGCCATTAAGCTTTATCTGGGAAGTACTTTTACTATGTTAAATGTGTGTTCTAAAAGTCTATATTATTTTTAAAGTGCAGAAGGCCTTTTATGTATATACTATAATTATAAATCTCATTCATAGGTAGAGGAACAGTTAAGACTCTTGATTTAATAATTTTCCAGCAGCATACATGCAGTGCTTCAGCTAGATTTTCTTGTTTGCTTGGTTATTTTATGGTCTGGTTCTGGGCTTATAGTGCAAGGGAACTTCTCATGATAAATTGCAGATAGGACAATGAGTGTCAGTATACAGTTCCCTGAGCAGATGTTCATTTAGTCTAATTTCAGCAGTACTTTACTGTTCATCCAGAACAGATCTTGCCAGCTCAGGATGAAAACAAAGAGATAGCACAAAAGATCACTCTGCAAATAACCTGATCTGTTTCAGACACTTGGAGGGGGGAACAAAGAAAAACATGCTGGAACTTGAGTGCTATGTGTGTGCTAAGGTTATTACATGTTGGATACAGAAATCATCCATACACCCACAACCCATAGAGGTAAATTTGCAGAGCCATGCGTAGGAAGTTGCATGTTAATCTACAGCTGAACAATAGTTACTTTATGACTGCACTTAACCCTTGCATCTGTGTTTAAGGTCTCTCTCGCTCTTCCTTTGTTCTTCCACCTTTTCCTGGCTCCTTTGTTTTATCCAGAACATGTAGTGTTTGAACTTGAGGGTTATTGCTTGTGAAAGAACAACAAATAATCTGTCTAAAATGCTCTAGCTTACTAATCATCGTTTCCTTCAATCCATAGGTGTCATATGCCCGTCCAAGTTCAGCATCTATCAGAGATGCAAACTTGTATGTCAGCGGCCTTCCGAAAACCATGACCCAGAAAGAATTAGAGCAGTTGTTCTCACAATATGGGCGCATCATCACCTCACGGATTCTGGTTGATCAAGTCACAGGTTAAAAGAAAACTTTTTTCTTGATATATGCATGTTTTTCTGGAAACGGCAAAATTGCAAACGCTTGCTGGAAGTTGTGTTTTAAGACAATATTTTGACTTCCAGTGTAAAATGTGCTGCCTGGTTCTATATAAGCATATTTATAAGTGTTTAAGTTGGAGGCATAGCTGCTGCCTATTTAATTAGGGATCTTAAAATTCAGACTCTTTACTTAAAACCATTACATGAAGTATGGTGGGGACTGATTTTAGAGAATATGGATGGGGAAGAGCATTTTTCTATATAGGACTTCACTCAATTTGCAAGCCATGTGTTCTGTGAAGTCAAAACAACATTCAGTTTGTTCATTACATAGATGAGACAGTTCCTGTGAATATTCATCTGTATGCATGTTTTTACTTCTCAGGGGTTTCTCGAGGTGTGGGATTTATCCGTTTTGATAAGAGAATAGAGGCAGAAGAAGCCATAAAGGGACTAAATGGCCAGAAGCCTAGTGGTGCTACAGAACCAATTACTGTGAAGTTTGCCAATAACCCCAGCCAGAAAACAAGCCAGGCTCTCCTTTCACAGCTGTATCAGTCTCCCAACAGACGCTACCCTGGACCACTTCACCACCAGGCTCAGAGATTCAGGTAATTACCTGGAAAAGAAATGAAGTTCCACCAGCAAGGACAATGTGGGGCAGGTGCTGTGCAGGAAAATATGCTTTAGTTGCGTAGGCTGACCTGATTTTCTTTGTAAAATTAAATATTCTTTCCTGGAGAATGAGGAGGAAAATCTGCTGACAGCAGTAGTCATGTTGTATTTACTAAAACAGCTGAAGTACTGTACAATCAGATCTCACGAAGGCTCACAGAAAAAGGGAGGACAGAATAGAGTTACACTGGTAATCAAATGAGCAGTGTCTATCCTGTTCGTTCTCTCCTTTTGGTAATGCTTTTATTTTCTGCTATATTATTACAGTTTTGATGCAGCTTAGACTTTGATGTTAATGACAGTGGATTGGTAGCAGGAAAAAAGCTGAGTCTGTTCCAGTCAGCAGCAGTATCATTAAATTTATTAGCCTGAGATATTTGCTCTTAGTGTAAAGAGACCTTGTATTAGTCTTTGGTGTGATTCTCCAGCTACTTTTAAGGGTGTTTTATGCTTTGCATTCTAAATATACTGTTTCCATCTGATACGTAAGCCAGTTAGCAATACATGATGTTCTCATTACTTTGGATAATAATTTTCAGGCAACCTAGCAATCAAAGGCTGTGTTCAAAAAAAGAAAACTTGGACATATTCATATAACTGAGTTGCATACTGGCTTTAGAAAATTATTCAGAAATAATTTTAGTTTTTCAGTGATGAAAAGTGTTAATGAGTTAAAGATCCTTAAAAAAGCCAGTCACTAGATATGTTAAATTTACACTTTTTTGTCTTTGGCATGCAGCAGTGTTCATGGGGGTTATCACTGCATCATTCCATGGACAGAAGGACTTTATTGTGTTCCTGTGGAAAGCAGACTATTATGTTCTGCAAAATTGGGTGGACACTTAAATTGACATATTGTGAAGGAGTAATACTAAATATGTAATATAGTGGGGAGTATGTATTATGTTAAAGCAGTTAGGATCAAGAATTTTTCCAGTTCCAGCAGTTTGGATTACAACATTTTATTTCAAAGTTAACTGTAAATACAAGGTGAACAGTTGAGTTATTTGCACAAATTATTAATTCCTTCCTAATATTGTCTAAAAAATCAGAACTAGATGTTTTTAAAAGAAAACCCTGGAAATGTTTTTTCTCTAAGACTCTAGACAAGTTTAAAATGCCTTTAAAAGCCTTGGTGGAAATTTAAGTACAACCTCAGACTTAACAAAGCAGGCTGGGAGTTGTTGGGCTCCTTAGAAGTGTGGGAAACTTGTTGAACGTTTCTTCTTTGAAAATGGAACACTATTAATAATAGTTCCATTGAGCGATCTTGCCATCTGTGAGACATTAACCCAAAGACCCTCCTTCTCTTTTCAGGCTGGACAATTTGCTTAATATGGCCTATGGCGTAAAGAGGTAATTAGAATTCCACAGATTGCCAGATGTCCGTGTTGGCACAGATTGGTGCTACAATCTATTTTTTTAATTCACTAACTTTATTTTTTTTTAATTCCTTCTTTTCTTCCACCAGCATGTCAAATTCTTTTTAAGTTTGGACTTCAGTTGGTTTTGTTACTTTAAAGGCCACACATGCAAATTCTGTGGGTTTCTTTCAACCTTATTTTTATTTACAGGTGGGCTTCTCAAATGGTTTAGGTGCAACAGCTACAAGCATTCAAACTGCAGTTACTCTGCTAAATGGTGCTTTTTCCAAAACCAGAAATATTAACATTAACTATCTCTGGTCTGATAATGAAAAATTTAACAGTCAAAACCAGAATTAGACTGCTGTTGTTTCAGTCTTGCAGTTAAGACCTTCTTTCTCCTACATCTGGCTTCATAAGATTGACTTGAAAATATAGCTGTGTGCACCTTAATCAGCCCTGAGTTTCTTTTGTTACAGGTTTAATACTTTGAAATTTTCTCTATTCCTTTTTTGTTTCAAATAGCTGTGTGTTCATCTGTGTGCACGTGTGTGATAAAGCTCAGCTGATATGTAAATATGCTGTCTTATGAGTATGTTCAATGTTCAATACCTAAAACAAGTTGACGTGTTAGTGTTTCTTCTAATGTCACACATCAACGCAAGCGAACCTTACAGCAAAAAGGTGTAGTCTTATTCCTGATGTTACCATAAGATGTCCAGCCACCCCCCACAATTAAGATGAGAAAACACTACTTAATCTTCTGAAATGGTCTACTCACCAGATTTGAAAATTGTTTGAGCTTGTTAAAGCTCATCCTGTAAAATGGTACGGTAAGTATATCTCTAAGCTAGCTAGTAGTGGACAGTAACATGGGATTAAATACTCCCTTCAGCTCGTGTAAATCACAAATCTTAAGTGTTTCCAAAGGCAGTAGTTGGAACAGAGGTGGCATATCTTCCCAGGAGCACTGCTTCTGGTGTTCGTTAGTACCTTTGTTATGCCTGCAACATCCTTAGTGGTGATGGTGATACAATGAGTCAGAACTTACCACCTGATTTTATCACACACCACTTCTGTGTTCTCCTCTCTCATTTGCTTCTTGATACATTACCAAAAACATGACAGACCTTTCAGCCATAAGTATCTATCGGGTACAAGTCAGTTTCAGAAGGACAGGTTTGCTGTAGGAGTTTCCCTGGGGTTTTGTTGCTGTTGCTTTCCTGGAGTTGCACTGGTGTGTGTGGTGTGGGACAGAGCTTAGTCTGAACTAGTGAGGGTTTGATGTCTTATGACCTAAAGAGAGAAGGGGTGAGTTATCTGTCTTTATAGGTTGTACATCTACTTTCTTAGTATTCAGTCTGAATTATTGGGCTTAAACCAGTGTTTAAGTCATCTTGTAGGCATCTTAAATTACTTCATATCCATTCCCAGCAAACCTTAAAACCCTGTAGTTGCCCTAGCAAACCATGTACTTACAGGTCACAAAAAGTACCCTATTGATTAAAATTTTTGAAACTGTCTCTGAAATATCTGTAGTGTAGCATTCCAGCATTTGGGGGTTGGTTCTTTCTTTCCCTGTTAAGTATGTGGTACTGATGGAAGATGAGATGTGCTGATGTGGAACAAAGGTTTTATTGATGCTAATTTCAGATCACTTGCTAGTAGCAGAGCTACTTATGCAATAGGTTATCTTGTATTTGTGTCAATACACTTGCACTAGTTTCGTGTATGTTTCCTTGGATTTACATCAGCTCCTGTGCTCATGGTACAAAAATAGTTGAAAGCTGCATAGCTCCTAAAGGCTTCCAGGGAAAAGCTGCTCTCCAGTGAACTGTGTGGAACTTTAACCCTTCTCATGAGAGCAGGATTCCCTAAAAAAGCAAAACTTGATGTACTGTGGCACACAGCTTTGTATGGATTTCGTAATAACATCACTTATGGGGTAGCATACAGGTTAGTATTGTAGTTCCTGTTCAATTGAAACACTGAAGAGGAGGAGCGTTTGCTGGCTTACATATGTTACTAGTATAGCTGGCACTTACCAGCAATGGGCTTAAAGTCCCATCTTCCACATTTTGAAAGCAGTTGAAGCTGTTGGCTTGTACCAGCTCTCAGTCCTGGCCTCCTTATTTCCAATTCCACATACAGTGGAAGGAGCAGTACAAACTGGCCTTGTCCAGCAGTCTGCTTTCAGCAGCTGGGGAAATATTACGAGTTAGAGCCATCCATGCTGAAACATTATGATTATGTTACTAGTTTCAGTATGCAGGAGAGAAACTAAAAGATGTTGAGAGCAGAATTTGCAAAAGGGAAGTTCAGTTGGAAAATCGCTATGTATTTTTCATAAACTGTGTGTATGTCTGAGGATCCAATGCTGTGAGCATTTAAATTGTTCATTTATAGCATAGCTACACCCCAGTGGTGTTCCTCAGCTGAAGATGTATATTCCAAGTGTCTTTTTTTTCCTTGAATATACATATAAAGTACTATCAGGAGTCAACAGAATAGTAAGCAGCCATCAAGTGTGTAGTTTCTTTTATGGTTATTTAATACACACTGCATGATATTGTGCAGATCGGTAAATGTGGGTGGAAATACTACAAATGTAGAAGTTTTGGAGAGCGTAAGAGTTCACTCAGCACCGTGGAGTCCTCCTCTACTCCTTCAGTCATCACTCAGAAAATCCTTAGGAATTATTATTCAGTTCTGATATTAAAGCTCATCATATTGTAAGGTACATGTGAAACTGGATTTTTAAGACATTTCCTCTGTGCAGTTATTTTAAAACATATATCCCAAAGTGTAGCTTCAGAAAGCATGTCATTTTTTTTTTTTTTCAAACTGAGGAAAGGAAAATTATGTTGATCCTGAGGGCTGATGCTGCTTAACATCTTCATTAATAATCTGAGGAATGGGCTGTGATGTGCCCTCCCTGCATTAACGGGTGATACTGAATTGGTGAGGAAGCAGGGGCAGTGACTGTGCTGTTGGCCATGGCTGCCAGAGGGGAGACCTTGACAAGCTGGAAGTACATGGAGAAATTCAGGAAAGGCAAATGGAGTTTAGCCCTTTGACTGTTGTCCCCAACTAACTACAAGGGGTATTAGAAAGAAGATGAAGCTGAACTCTTTGCAGAGGCCAACAGCAAAAGGCCAAGAGTCAACCATAACAGGTTGCAGCAGGGGAACTTTGACTTAGTACAAGGGAAAGATCATTTGCACTGAGGAAGGTGGAGCCCTGGAGTAGGAGCTGCAGGAATGGGCTTCCAGTCCTTTGAGACTTTCAAAATTTCCCTCTGCAAGGCAATGGGCAGGAGATCTGAGAAGTTAGCCTTGCCTAAAGCAGGAAGTTGAACAGATGAACTCCATGGATCCTTCCCAGCCTATGTTAATCTATGATAATAGTTCTGTAGTCATAAAGATACTGCTAGGCGTTAGCTACCTGATTGCAGTGTTCAAGTCAAAGTGAATGGGTCCCAAAAGACAATGAGGGGGAAGGTTAGGGTGCTATATCAGATCTCTTTGAGCTTGTCTCGTTGCCTTGACTATCTGAAGAACCTAAGAGCCTGTCAGTCTCACAGAATCAAGTATTAGGTGACATACTTATTAATTATATTTGTGCACTGGTTTATTTATAGTTGCTGCATAAATATTCTTTAGTATGTGGCCAGCTTTAGGGCTGCTTTAACTGGATGTTTTCCCAGTGTATGTCAATTAAGGACTGTGTTAGGAGATGTCTCTCTAAATCAAGCAGTATTTTTAGTTAAAGAGGCTGCTGTTATAGCTGAATCCTGACAATGGCATTTCATATTGATCTTTAAAATAAGTCTTGAAGTTTGTTTGGGTTTTTTAACTGCAAACTAGTAAGAGGTAGAGCATTAGATCTCTGTTGCCCTGAAACTGTATTATTTTAGTGATGGGAGTAAGTGGCAAATTCCTACAGGCGTTTTTAAATGAACTTGTGTTTATAGCAGCATCTGCAGGCCATTTTTGACTTACATAGTCCTTAAGCGTTTCTTTTATTAGATCTTGGTAGGCATCTATGTAGGGCTTATCCTTGAAGGGAGATGCTTTTTTGCCTGCGTTTGGTTTGTTTTACTACAGCTACCCTCCACTTCAGTAAGAGTTAGAGACCGAGGGTGGCTCTGTAGTCAAATTCCAGGAAATAGGATCAAGAAGCTTCATTAATATCAGCTTATTTATTTTTAAGTCTTGGTTCCATGTAGCTTGTGCCAAGAGATATATTTAGAATAGACCCCTCTTTTTACTTGGTAGGTTTTCTCCGATCACAATTGATGGTATGACGAGCCTTGTCGGAATGAATATCCCTGGTCACACTGGGACTGGATGGTGCATCTTCGTCTACAACTTGTCTCCCGACTCAGATGAGAGCGTGCTGTGGCAGTTGTTTGGTCCCTTTGGAGCTGTCAATAATGTCAAGGTGATCCGCGATTTCAACACCAACAAGTGCAAGGGATTTGGCTTTGTCACCATGACCAACTACGATGAAGCTGCCATGGCGATTGCCAGCCTTAATGGATACCGTTTAGGAGACAGAGTATTGCAAGTTTCCTTTAAAACCAATAAAACCCACAAATCCTGAATTTCATATCCTTACTTACTAAAATATATATATATAAATATATATACGAACAAAACAAAAAAAAACTCTTCAAGGCTTATATTCAACCATGGACTTTATAAGCCAGTGTTGCCTAAGTATTAAAACATTGGATATCCTGTGAGGAACAGGAAAGGATTTTATAATGCTTAGAAAAAAAAAAAACCTTTGATGCATTGAATGTTCTTTCATAGCTGTCGTTGTTGAATATAATATACATAGATAACAATGTGCAGGGATTTTTACCCGGCCAGCTAGTTTTACTACCTTCCTTGAAGGTGGGTCTTTTTAAGATGACCATTCACTCATTTGAAAAAATAATAAAACAAAAAACAATTTTTACGAACTAATGGGATTAAAAGCGAGAAAAAAAGATTTTTTTTTTCTGTTGTTGTTTTCTTTTTTTTTTCTTTTTTCAAAACATTGATTGAATCAGATTGGTAAACCCCCCAGATAAATTTAAGAGGAATAATAAAAATTGCAAGAAGAACATAATTTTGCAACTTTTTTTATTTTTCCTTTTTTCTTTTGTATCATGTGAATTAAACAGTCTTCTGTTAGGGAATGGGGTTTCAGGGGGATACCTGATGACATAACAATTTAAATAACATTAACAATGTTGCCAAAGAGGTGGTCTCTTTGCTGAAAATGGGTTTCAAGAAAAATCTATTTTTATAAAATATAAAGAATTTTTACAAGAGAATCTGGATTTGAGAAAAAATATTTTGACTGGCTAATTTAGGGGAAATTGACAACTTTGTCATGTTCATACTGCACTGGTAACTTTTTAGAGATCAAGATGTGTGTTTTAAACTGGATTAGTAGATTGTTTTTTGAAGGATGGGCTACAAACAGATGATCTTCGTATCTTTTCATAGCATGTAATAAAAATATTAAATACAGTACGGGAGAGTGTTCTTCCCAGGCACGCAGTTACCCACAGTCAAAACCCAAAAGCAAGGAGATGAGTTGCAAGACGGTTTTTCTTTAAGTCATCAGTATGGGATATCAGCAGAACAAAAGTTAAAAAAAAAATTAATTTTTTTGATCAAAAACTTCCTTGGTTTGAGCAGTAGGTGCTACAAAATTATTTACATATCTTAGTATCATAGTTAAATGTAATGTGTTTAGAAAAAATACATTTGCTTTAAATTTGTTAAGAATTTTCCAATTCACTTTATAGCCCAAGCTAATATAATTGGGCTGTGTTGGCACATTTGGAACACTGTTTATGTTGCTTGAAACACTTATTTATTTAATTGCCGATGTGATGCATATGGCCAAAATCAAATATAGCTAGTTTGGCTAGTCTACTTATTTGTTTACTTAAACTATGGGAAGAAGCATATTATTGTGTCATTTTGTTGTGTGTGTATGTGTATATATAATATAAATATATATATATATAAAGTTATTTTTTCTTTTGGTTAATTTATTATAAGTTGTAACACTTTGCTAGTTTTGTTTGTATATGTCTTAAAATGTTTTCTTATGATACTTAAGTGACAGAGGTATCAAGGTAACTTGTGTAGAAATATTGTTTGATATATTGTCATGTTTGTTGTGAATATTTTTTCTTACTGCACAGTAGAAAAGAAAACAACTGGGTCTTTATTTTAATGTAATTCAGATTGGGGAAAACAGAGCTAAGGGAACAAAATGACTGAGGGGGTGCTCTCCCATGTCCAGTGCACTGATCATTTTAGTATGTTTGTGCTTTGTATGGTTATATATTTAAAACAAAAAAGGGTCATGCTCTTCCCTGAGTACTAGAAACAGTTACTCGCTATGCATAATCTAGTTGATAGTTAAATTTGCTATTGCTTTTCTTGTCTTGTTATATAAAATCTTTTCAATACAAGTTTAGTCTTAATGGTAATAAAACGTTATGGTTATTTATAACTTGTGCTTATTTTGTGCATTTTTTCCATGCTATACCCACTAACTGCATGTAGACTAAGTATTGTTTTTTCACACTGAAGAGGCAAACTTTTGTAGTAGACAAATAACTAAAGCAAAAGGCTGCATCATAATTCTATCAGTTTTTTACTTTAACAATGTTAGATTTTAGTTTAAAGGAACACTCATTCAATGTTCAGGGAAACCTTTATACATCATCTGCTATGAATGAGCGCAGTTTGCTGGGAAAGTTTTGATGCATTTGCTAAGCATTAGTGGGGAAGGCATGTCAGAATCTTTTCTCTACGATGTGTTTTACTATCTGAATAATAATAATAATTTAAAAAAAAATCTTTCTTAGGACCAGGCAGTTGTATACTTTAGTTATAATGAATGACTTCATGTTAACCTTGCTAGTTTAGATCATTTCTGAGGGAAAGTATTGTAAATGTTTTTTTCATAACCTTGTTGTGTTTGAATTATTTGTACTTTAATTGTCCAGACAATAAATGAAAGTGTGTAGAATGGCTATGGACTTTCCACCTTTTTAACTGTGTTCAGATGTTTTAGTAATCCCAGCCACCCCTCGAGTGAGGTAGATGTTAGAGTCTGATTTCAGAAGCAAGGTCTTCGAGTCAAACCAGATAGAACATATTCAATACCTGTTTTTCTTTCTGAAGGTTAGAAAGAATTGGTCATTTTATTTAAGCTGTTGGAACACCAAATATCAAACTGTAACTTTGTTTGAATGTGGAAGATACTGAAGGATTTCTACTATATATGGTATTTTTACACAATGAAAATATTAACTCAGTTAATATCAACACTTAACAAACGTAGCAAGCAAATTTCAGTGTTAATACAGTTTCTAAGCCATCATTTAGTTTGACTTTTCTATGAATATTCTATGAATGTCATGCAATATGAAACAGTGTACATATCTGCTGTACAACAGTATATATGATCACAGTCCAAATCTGATTCTTTTCTCCATGTGTTATAACTAGACTTGATACTACTTTCAGTTGACTTGTTTGAATCCCATTAATACAAATATTCACTTCATGTTTATGTTCTGTAACATTCACTAATTGAGAATATGTACCTTGTAAAACTGCAACATTGAATTTCATAACTGAGGTTAGGAAACCTTTATCAGAGGGCTGGAGGGACTGTGTGGTTCTTCAGCTCCTTCACCTATTAATAAACTCGTGTTTTTGTGAGATTAAGTTACCATGTTGGTTATAATAATTTCAGGCCAAAGAATGAGTTCGTTCTTAAACTTACAGCTTGCTTCATTCATCAGCCCCAACCCTGCTCTAGTAAAATGCAGAAGTTACTTGCTCTGTTGAAAGACTTGGCTCAGAAACCATCATCCTTCCATCTACCTATATATATGTATATACACACAGTTAGGATAATATACATACACTTTACAACACTGTAATATATACCAGCCCCTTTTGAAAAACCCTGCACTTCCCATTTAAGAAAGAACCACACTAAACTGTGTGTTAAAAATAACAGGCTACAGCATAGCATGTGAGGTTCATTGCTTAACTTTTTTTCCTGTCTTCTTCTGTGTACCTTACCCAGGCAGAGAAGTGGTGAGATTAAAATCACCATACACTGCTCTTGAGACAGAACTGTGGCTCTATGTTCTGGCCTTTTGCTTTTGACTTCAGAGAGACCAGTTTTGATCCACTTCATTTCCCTGCTTCTGCTTGAAGGTTGGCTACTGATTTTTGACATCTCATTCTGTTTCTCTGTTTTGTACAGCTCACTTTTATGAGCTGTACCACCGCTCACCTGTGTAACACAAGAGCAAGGACTCTCCCAGGTTTAAGGATCTGGCATGTGATGTTCAGTCCCCTTCTGAGTATCACAAATGCACACTGGATAAAAGTGGTCACAGAAGGGCCCTTAGTTCACTATGCTGATCCTGTGTGAGTGTTTAGAAAGCATTGACTGAAACCACTTTGCCCAGCTGGGAGCAGAACCAAATTTCACTAACATTTCAAGTAAGCAAGTTTTATATTTCTTCCCTGAGAGGGTGATCACTCTTTCTGCAATTAGCAAGCCTGCTGCTTGAGAAGAAAATCACCTGAGGGAGTGTGTTGCAAGTACATTCACTTTATATTCTACTTTAGCCCACCTTGGGCACGGTAATGGGTTTTGAGTGAAGGGAGAGGGGAGCATCCACTGACAAGGATGGCTGGCAGAGGCAAGATATAGCAGCAAGCTACTCTTAATTCTTGCTGTGGGAAGTCAGCTTACTAGTAATGCTGAATTTGTAGCAAACAAATATTTGAGTGCCATTAGTGGTGTCCGTTGGGATGGTTGGGCTGGAGGCCTGGAACCACTGCACATAGCAGAACTTGTCCCAGGGAACCACTTTCTCCATCACCATTAGAAGCAGGCAGGCAAGGCGGCAAGGCTGTTAACTTGTGCATCCACACAGCATGACCACAGAAAGATGAGGTAAAGCCAGGTCAGTATGTGATGACAGAAGAGATTTGATCCCTGCCCTGAAGATCTTACAGATTGAACTCGCTGCACTGAAGTAATTCATTGTGCATACAGAGCAAAATGAAAGGAGATCAAATCCAGCATAACTTTATGCAAGCTCTGACATCTCAGACTAATCCAGCATCTCTCTTCTAAAAATAACTGACAAACCCAGAAGATGTGATAGAGCCAATCTAGCTGGGCTTCAGTAACTCATAATGGGGCAAATCACTTGGGGATAAACAAGAACTTCTGCAGGAAAGCAACAAAGCAACAGCTATGCACAAAGAGAGGCATATACACACACTTGTGGGCATTGCTGCAGTGCAGCCCCATGCTAAGGAAATTGCTTTTATCCCAGTGCATTGAGGTGGAACCTTCAAAAACTAAGAGAACAACATACGCTGCTGCAATAGGCACTTCTGAGGCCTTTTCCCGAAACAGTATTCCACGCTGGTGTGCTCAAGAAGTTCAAATGGGATCAACCACAGTAAGGTACCAGGGTGATCAGGAGAATGGAAATTTACTCTACAAAAAAAGTCACTGAGCTTAAATTGTTTCTGTTCCTATAAACCCTAAACCAGTGTTTCAAAAAGCCTGCACCCTGTAAATCTACCCAAGATAAGCATTAGAAAGGGCAGTGGGAAGAAAAGCGACCAAATGGATAGGTCATACAAAGACAAATTAATTTAACTCGCCCACAGTTGAAGACAAGAAATCAGATTGGTTCTGACTATCAGATTAGCAATTTTCTGAAATCCTCTTTCAGTAGAAATAACTGAGAGGATGGAGACATGACTGCACACACACACACACACACAGAGAGGATTTAAAAGGTAAAAAAAAGCTGCTTTTCAGACATGGTTTGATGTTTTGTTTTACCACACCCCTCAGATATCACTGTTATTTTTAAACACAAGTCTGGGATATTTTCAAGGACATAAAATAGTCCATCTTGGAGTCCATTCAGATTTTCAGTGTTACAGGGCTGCAAATTACTGCCTCACAGTAGCAAAAAAAGAGAACATTTAAAAAATCCTCTATCCTACCTATGTCACAACAAACCTCAGATCACTGGTGTTTGGAGCTGCAAGCAATCATGACCTGACGACTGCTACTTAACTCACAAGCAACTAGAACCCAAGGCTGGTTCATATTGCGCCCCACACCACCAATGTGGTAAGTGGAACATTGGTCCAGAAACCTCCGACACTGCACATTGCTTTGGATGGATGTGAGGGCTTTGTCACCAAAAGGTGTCATGTCCCCAAACACTGCAGCCACCAGCCTCGAGGTCTCTCTTGCTCTCACACACCCATACTGCAGGTGGCAGCCCCCACACCCAGCCTCACTAATCTAGTGCAACATCCTTGCTGTGGCAGCTACACCAACAGCTCCTAGGCAGCCCTGAGTGCCAAGGGGTGATCCCACTCACCCAGCCTTGCTCCAGTATCTGAAGGACAAGAGTGGGGATGCACTGGGGATTCTATGTCCAGGCCGTTGTCTTACATGTCCCACAGCACCTCACAGCATCAATACTTCACTAAGAAAACAGATTTCCTATATTTCTTTTCCAATTAACCAGCCCCTATCTCACTGCAGCCCAGTAGCTATCGCTTGGGCAGGAGGAGCAGGCACATAACCCTCTTTGGACTTCCTTTATCCAGCCTGACCACCTGCTTAACAGCACAACCCTTAAGGCTCTGGCTTCCCCTTGCTTCCAAGGACTCTGATGTGGACCCGTCCTAGACAAAAACCTCATTTTCAGTGTCACGGGAGGCTGCCAGAGATGTGGGACTGATGAGTCTGGAATTGTCTAACTTCTGCTGGAGTTTCCTGCTCAGCCTCATTGTTTCTTTCTCTGCCAAGACCCAGATGTGCAGCCTGGGATGGCTGCATGGCCAAGGCGTGGGTGCAAGCCACCAGTGAGAGCTTTCATAAAGTCATGAGACCTTATCAGCTTAGGAGAGAGCAAAAATAAAATAACCCTAAACTTTGCAAACAAACATAAGCAATGCCATTGAAAGAACAATCGTTCAAAAATAAACCCAATAAGGAAAGAAACTCACCAAAGGAAAAGAGGCCTTGTCTGTGCTGTGTGTCACTGAGCACAGCTGAACTGCTCCTACAGCCTTCTTCATAGCAACATCTGGGGAACCTGACACTGAGGCCCAAAATACTTCATTTTATTATTTAAGTGACTTAAACACACAAACCCTTTAGCTCCTTGGTCTGCACATCAGGACTGACGGGAGCTGCCATGATCCATTTACTTTAAAGCAGCACTTAGACTATTCTTCCCTTACATTTTGTTGGAATAGCACAGGTTCTAGCAAAATGATGTGCAAGAATTAGCTTCTTACAAACAATACAATTCTGATTTTTAAATCAGCACATGAGACACTTAATTAATTTTGTAGGATAAGGAATCTGTTGCAAATATACAGCAGTACACCCACACATCACCATCTGCTGTGGAGAATTAAATGTACAACTCACAAATGAAATCCTGCAAAGTTGGTGCAAAAAGGTCCTTGCTTGAATTTAAACAAGGCTGTGGAAACCTGCAAACACATTGCAAAAGATCATGAAAACAATAACAAATTTGTCCATCTGTGAGTCAGTTCTAAGCAGGGTTGGGGGTTTGTTTTGGTTTTTTTGTATCGCTGCAGTTGCAATAATTATTGCAGATCACAATGCAAATTGTGTAAAGTGCACTAGAACTCTTCTCGTGGCCAAAACAAAGTCACTCATGGAGGTGCTCCTGACAGGCTCTGTCACATTACTTCAGGTCGCCCTACTTTTAGGGGAAAATAAAACAACAAAAAACCACCAGAAATGCCCTTTTTTATTAGTTTAGCTACAATTTTGGGAGGAAAAAAAAAAGGTGGCAAATCTGGCAATTGTTGTGGATGTTTTATTATTAGAATAATTAACAAACACTGTTCTACTAAAGTGAGGAAAAATAAATATCAACAACTACTGCTGCCATGAATAAACTCTACACACACAAATATCTGTATCCCTTTGACTCTCCAGAAGCCAAGCATTCATTTTCTAACTCTGCCTCCTTGTTTTCTTACTGATTTGAAAAGTGCCTTAGTTTTACACCTGGTAGAACCATATGATACTAAGTTATGTCTCCTGATCTCCTATACTGAGGAGATGGCTGTGAATCTTCATAGCCAAGAGGGTCAGTGAGGTTTTCTGACCTAACACATGCCAGTTAAACGTGTGGTTATGTATGAGAAGGCTGTGGCAGACGGAAAGCAAGACTCTTGATTTGGCATTAACCCCCAGGGATGCTAAGATTGCTGAGTGCTCACTGGCAGCCACAGGCTATAAATGAGCCTGGTACCTGCTCTTCACACACTTATCACCTGTACTCCTGAAAAAAGTTGTCTTTTGCAGCATTAGGATGACTGATGTACGAGTGATCCCTGGACCCCTGAAAGGCATCTGCCCTTCTCTCTTTTTATTTTTTTCTCCAGTTAGGGTGCCCAGGAAAACTTGTTGACATTTTCTCTGGTTACTACTTCATTTTATCAATAAGAGAGCTGTAAACAATGCTGTCTCAAAGCTTACACTTAGGATGCTACTAAGCCCATCATCAGCTAGAATTCTACCTGCACATCCCCAAAAACCACAAGGGGTTGTAGGAAATACAAGATACAGCATTCGTCTGCCACAGCCCAGAATTGCTCTGGGTTGGTATACATATGGATTTTAGCAGGTGCTATTATTTTTTTTTTTTTAAATGAAAAGATTTCCTAAACCTTTTCTGAGATGCATGTGCTTTTTTAGCATGTACTTATCCTCTCCCACACCTGGGAAGCTCTGTCAACGCAGGCGCACCGAGTATAATTTATGCTAAGGGGCCTGTTACATGTTTAACTCAGATAAAGCGTAGCTGTAATTAAGAAATGCAGCATCAGAGGTAAAACCTGCATGGAAATTTGCAGAAAGAATTCTATCAACTGAACGAATGTCACTGAAGACTACTTAAAAACCACAACCTAATCAGAAAAATACACGCACACACACACACATATATATATATATACATATATCAATATCACAAAACCCTTTGACATCCTCAGCACTGCTAGCACCCTGACTCGAAGCTGACTTAACACAGCTTGCCTTGGGCACACTTGCATGCATAAAAAATCAAGCGACTTGATTAATCAGTTCAAGTTGCTGAATCATGGGCTTGCAGCCGTGCCTGCACAGCCTTGGCTATCAACAGGAAACCATCAGCGTGGGATTTAGATGAATTTCTATCAGTTGGTCCACAGACCTGTATGGTCCTTGTCTTTGCCAGCGTTTTTACACGAAATAGAATCTCTGTCCTGAAAAATGAGCCTTGTCAGAAGGGTGGAAGTGTGTGTATGAGGAGTCCAAAAGTAAGTGTCAAAAGAGAAGGAGATCTTAGAAGAGCTAGGAAAGCTGTGAGCAAGAAAATTCGGAAGCCACCTCCAACAAACACAGCCAGAGGCCCCTGGCCACAGCAACAGCTGAACATGGAGCTCAGCTTGAGCAAACCGTGTCTGAAATTCAGCAGCAGCATCAAGGAAAGAGCAGGAAGAAGTAAGGAACATGTGATATGAGTAGGGACGGAAAGCAAAAGCAGCCAGGCAGTCTATCTAAGAGAAATTTGCATTTTCAAAGTCACTGTAGCACCAGTGCAGACATACTAGGAAAATGGGAGGACTTCTGGGTCTCCAGCATATGAACTACCTTGCCATGTGTTTTCAAAAGTCAGGAAAAAAAATGCTTTTCCTTAACATAAAGAGACATTTGTCCAGAAAAGAGGACAAATTTATAGGGGCCATGCTTTATTTGACACTGTGAAGGTTCTCTGTGTGGCTTAGCCTACCCAGTGTCCTGCACCTCTTCTTGGGAAGGCTGGAGGCTTTGGAGGAAGGAGTTTCCTTCCCATATCAGCCTGTGTCTGGAGGAAAGACAAAGCTCAGAAACAATACACTGTGCCCTGCAGGGACCCTCTGCAGCAGCCCTGCTGTCTGGCTATGTGTGCCAGATGGGAATGGTGCTTTTTGTCACTGAGTTCAAACCCTGCCATCCAACGATGGGATCTTTGAGTAAGATAAACAGCTACTGCTCCTCTGAAGGACACTGACCCAGCTCCTTCTGCTGGTAAATCAACATTTGGTTAAAGAAACAAAAAACAAAAATCAGATGAAGCCCTGCTGAGAGCTGGAGAACCAAACCATGTAAGCTGCTTTCCCCATCACCTTTTTCCCAGCTGCCCACACTGCCTGGCAGACAAAGGATGTAATGGGGAGGAAAGGCCTTAGAGGACCAGTTCAGGCAGGAGAGGGGTTCCTGGAGAAGACTGTTTCTTAGTTGCTGGTGCCTTCTTGCCCAACAAACCATAATAGAGAGAACCACAGTGACACATTTGCCAAATCCTTCCTGCCAGGCAGCTGGTCAAAGCCTTTTCAGAGCATGAGCAAAGTGTCCTTGAATGAGGAGGGGAAGCAGCCTTTGTGCCAAAGCTCTTACATTTCCTCCACAGTGTGACTCTGCTGCACTTGTGAATGATCATATTAACATATATTAGAGGAGTTCATGTGCCAGTGATGGAAGAGGTTGTCAAACCACAATATCTTATCTACTAAAATAGCCAGAAAAATGATACCATGTCAGTTAAATCAAAAAGAAAAGGAAAAGATGCTGAACATGTTATTCACTACCTAAAAGCACTGTATCTTTGGCTACACACATATATATTTCAATATGAACTGGCCACCTGTGTATTTTCAATATTAAAAGATAAAATATTGTTCTATGTCATGTTATAAACTAAGTTTGTGCAATGGAACAGATTTTTACAGCTAAGTTGATATCTCTTGAGAATATGAGGTTTATAATGGAAATGCTGACAGACTCTTAACTATAGCACTGGGATCTCTGTTGCTATTATGACCAGATAAACCAACAAGGTAATTCAATGTAGTGTTCCAGCTCCAAGACACTAACACACTCCTTCTGGTCCCAGGTACTGAGGGAAAGTTAAATATAAAACTTAATGAAACTGCAGTGACTTACTACAGGGCTGGATGGTTGCCCCTGCACCAGGAAAAAGTGTATTTCTCTCCTGGGAAGGTGTCTGAAAGGCAGGTAGTGACCAGCAGGTTCAAGTGCAAGTGGTGGCTGGAGCCTTCTGAAGTTTTCCTCAGCTAAAGTCAAAAAGCTGCAAGAATCAAACCCAGCCACTGCACACACATATCAGATCAAGAACTGCACAGAAATGCAGAGCATTTCCAATGCACCTAACACACATCACATGCTGAGGGCATGAACAGAGCTCACAGGGGTTGGACGCATAGCCCTACCATCCCTCCCCATAGAAATTGCCTCAGAAGTCTTCAGTTTAGCAGTTTAAGGGGAATCCAACTCCACTCAGAAAGCAATAGCTAGAGGGAAGCTCAGGTGTGGATGGACATCCAGTTCTTACTCTGTTTCCAGAGCCTTCCCTCTGGCCTTAGGAAGGTACACATAGGCTTGGGCTAAGCTGCATGGTGGTTCCCCAGTTTGTGTTCAAACAAATGATGAAGCTGTCAGCAGCAGAATTGTAGTTGATGCCATCCTTTAACATCTAGAAAACTTGCCTACTCCTTTTCGTGCCATGTGTAAAATCACTGAGACTACTAGGAGGTGCACATGCTGCCCTCTACCTACACATAAAATCCTGAGCAAACTTGCTGAGGTTGGTGGGCTGGTAGCACTGCCTGCTGTCAAGACCGTCTGACATTTCCAATTACAAAACTCTACTTTCAGCTGCTTATAACTGTCATATTTTGACCAGTAACTTGTCATTTTCCATCCTGGGCATCTGCCTCAGGCTGAATTTTTTTGGAGAGCTTCAGCCAAAACAATATAGCTATTCCCAAGGGCAAGGCCAGGGAACAATGCACTGTTTTGTAATGGTAAAAGAGAAGAAGAACTGACATCCTCTTCTTTAAGATGCACCACAGCTCCTCACAATTTGGATAGGGGAGTAGAAATTTAGTCAACTTGTGACCTTTGTATTAAAGATGTGCCTTTTCATTACTGCTGTAAAAATCTATCCAAGTGTGGCCAAGTGAAAGCATTCGAAAAAAAAAATCCAATCTGACTTTCTCAGCAAAAACTTTGTTCAGTGGGAATCCTAAAAATCCTCAGGATCCTGTCTTGCTGGGCTCATCTTGCCCTTCAGCTTGTCCAGAATGGGGTAGCCCCATCCCACTGACCTGTCAGCACTCAGCCCAGGGCAGGCTCACACTCTCACCACCAAGAGTTACTGGACATGTGCTAATGCCTGGCAAGATACTGCCTAGGGTCACGACTGCTCATCACTATGCTGTGGGTGCAAAGATCACCTGTATTCTGGCATCAAGACCACGAGGGGAAATTCAACCATATTGGCACAGAAGAAAGGAGTCTTGGGCCAAGATCCTGGAGGAACTGCAGCCACAAGGAAAGGAAGAGACATTTTTAGACATGTCTGATGGGCTGGGTAAAGATGATGGGTCTGAGCAGACATGCAGGTCTGGGAAGCCTGGTGCTGAACAGAGAAGGGGACTGAACCTCAGGAAATGAACTCAAACAGGGATGGGTAAGAAAAGATGGAACTGACACGAGGATGAGATGTAGGGGAATGGGCAGAATGATTTGCACCCATCAGAGCTGCCAGCTTTCCAGGACCAGGAATGGGATCCAGGAATCTGAGTCTAACCATCAGGAGGCTGCCAGAAAGAGCTGTGAGATCCTGCTGTGCCTGGTCAGAAGCAGCAGGTTTTACAGCTCCTAGCTCAACATGGCTCTTCCTGGGTTCACAGCCCAGCAGCAGGAGTTGCAGCTGGAAGTGCTCCACACTCAGGAAAACAGATGCCAAAATGAACAGCACACATTCAGCAACCCCACGTAAAAAAAATTCTGGGTTAAACAACCTTCTCAGTCTCACAGAGCAGGCTTTGGGCAGAACCCAGGTCTGCAGAGCACCATTCAGTTGGCTGAACCAGGACAGCATTCCATGGCCAGCTGCACCCATCACAGCCCTCTCAACTTCCATGGCAAACAAAGCAGGTACCTGCAGAAAACAGCACCAATTACTAACTTGTCTTATTTCACCCTGAGCACAAGCCTCTCCTGTACCAAGTATGGCAGAAAGCATGTGTGACACTAGAACTGCAGCACAATTTGGCAGTGTAGGTAGCTTCTGTTCAGGGATTCCCTAAATTTTTAGTACCAGGATTTACAGTCCTTCATTATGTCCTTTGAATATAGAAATCCAGGAGAGAGAAAATGGAGGGTGTTTTCCTTCTCAGAAGTTGTCTTTGAATGGTGCATCCTCCTTTACAGAAAGCTGATGTTTACTACTGCAATACATTTATTTTGAAACTCAGTTCATCTGCTGTAAGAAATTACTCAGACCATTAATTTTGGAAGCCAATGCTGAGAGATCATGAATGTTAAGAATTCTAATTATGTTGGGTCTGGGAAATTTAATGAATAAAAAAGGCTTTTCATAAGCATCTCAAGCCATAGTATTTTAATGCTATTGGCATTAATTAAAATATCTGGAATTTTTAAAGGAACCTACTCCCTCTCCCAATTTTTTACTTAGAACAGAAGTACCGTTTTGCTAAAGCCACAAAAAATAATGTTCTTTGTGGCTGTTCATCTCATTTATAATCGTGTCATGGCAGGAACAACCTTTCACTGAAATTTTGTTTATGCTTCAAAAATTTCCCCCTAATAACTTCTCCCCCACCCCCCCTTCCCAAGCACTAGCAGGCCTGGATTTGTCTTCTGTGCAGAGCTGGGAAGATAAAAGTCCAGATGATTTGGCACCATACAAGGGACAAGAACTCTCAGTGTCTGATTAATGATCCTATCCATCTCAGAAGGTAGTGATTCCCTCCTTCAGAGCTTAGGGAAAAAACAGACTAACCTTTGAATTCATGCTTCATCATCTTCTGCTGACATCTGTGGCTTTCTTGCAGGACACTGGGGCTGCAACTCTTGGGCAGTCCCAGAGGCTCAGCAGAAGCAGCAGCACTTCTTTTCTTCCCACACCAACCAACACAGTGAAGGCTCCATGAAAAAAAAAGGGGGAATCGGCTCTTCTACAGGCTGCTTTGTAGGCAAAGTGGGTTCACACAGGTTCAGTGCCATGCCCTGCTGGCTTTTTTAGGGGATATCTCTGCAGCACAGGGCAGGCAGATCATGACTGTCCAGGTCTCTGCTGCTTGTGCTGTGCCCAGTTGCAGCAATGCTGGACACAAAGGCTACAGACAGACTCTGAGGTCTTGTGAAGTGGATTCATTCCCTGACTTGGGAATTCAGATAGACTCAGAAAGATGAAAGGTGCTTTTGGTCTCTGATCTGAAGCTCACAGGTTTTTATTTGGATTTTTGTAAAGTATCTAAATATACAGTCACTTGCCAGTTATTAATAGTGGGACCTCACCTTATTCAATGCTGTTCCCACTTCTGAGAGTATCTAATTAAAGGAGGGACACAGAAACTGTCATATATAGCTCAGCCATTTGGCTTAATTGAGAAAACAGAGCCAGTGGCTTTTCCAGCCACCAAAAGAGCCACAGACTGCCTTAAAGGGAATCAGTTGCACTGGTCAAGGCAGAGTCAGGTGCAATGAAATATCAAGTGCAGTGAAGAAGCTTAAACAGTTAGACAGGGGGGTTTCTCTTGAAAGGGCCAAAATTGTAGCTGCTTGAAAAGCAAAACCAGCATTTTGCAGTGGATCAGGAAAAGGGTTTCCACTAGAACAGCAAATAACAAAAAGAAGAGGTTACTTTTTATTTCTGCCAATTTGGGGATGGTCTTCTCTTGTCTCAGAGGTGCTTGGCACAAGGCAAAGCTGCTCCAGTTGGGATGCATTGCAGAAAAGAGGCAGGTCACTGCTTCCTGGCAGTATTTTCTCTTCTACAGCAAATATGCCGATTCAGCAGGCTGCCCAGCTTGCTCGTGCTTGTTTCTGTGCTGGGCACAGCCAGGTGTCACACAGGTGAAGTTGCACATAGACATACAGGAGGCCCAGAGGGCATTTATCTATTTTCTCCATGTGGCTGAGAGAGCACTCAAAGGCGCCTGCTGATTTTGTATGTTCGGTGCCGCAGAGAAGAAAATCGATGTGGGAACTACAGATGGCTTTAGTGTTACAGGGTAATCCAGGCTGCTTTCTGATGGAAACACAACTGAATTACTCTTAATGGCTTAACTTTACTGACCATTCTAGTTTGTTTCATTATTCAAAGGCAAACACTGAAGAAGCTTTTTGTGAACAGGCCAGGTTCTTTCAGGTGGAAGCAGGTGAAAACCATTTCTGCATCATTGCAGACACTTGTTTTAGTGACTTCACATTGTTTCAGGAAGGTTTTCTTCTCTCTGATATTGAGCTCTCTTTAACAGGTTTGTTGTTGTTGTTTTTTTTCTCCTATGCCTTGGGATCCGGTATCATTTCCTTGTTTATTCTGCACTCCTGTGCTATCAGCCATCCTCAAGCGTTTGTCTCATCACCTTCAAGACTGCACTCTTACCCAGGAAAACAGCAAGGGAAAAACTTTCTTCTCTCTGCAGGTTTTTCTCCCAATAAGCCTGAAAATAATGTTTATTTGGCTCATATTCTTAGCTAGCTACAGACTCCCCACCGAGACCCCCTGCCCTGTCAACTGCTGACTAATCGTGCCTGGAGCAAAAGTAATCCGAACTAGGGAGTTGTTCAGCAGCAGCAGAAGGATCTATTAGAACAGATTATGCTCTCTGCTCTGTTTCAGCACTTATCCTACGGGATCAGCCTGCCTAGGCACTGCCTCAGGGCACATGCACCCAGCGCTGGCTCTGCAAACTCACCCTGGAGTGTCCCCTCGGCAGCTCTGCAAGGCTCATGTGCAGAGCAAAGCGCCAGGCAGGATTCAGGCCACTGAGGTCTGTGCACTGAGGCACCCGGCTGCGAGGTGATGCTTACAGGCAGGCTACTCCTGGAAGCTGCTGTGAGGATTTTTTTAGCTTTCTTATCCTTGGCACACAGGCACCAAAGCAGGTCTGTATTTGATTTGACTGAGCCTTCCTCTGAAACTCCAAGCAGAGCAAACCCCTACAGTATTCAGGCCCTAGAGGGGAAAAAGAAAACGAACACAAACAACCAAAAAACCATAGTAGTGATGTCCTGGAGTTAATTCAGCCTCAAAAGTGGCTGCCTGGCATTAGGAAAGACCCCGGTTTAGGACAAGGAGCAATATTTCTGTAGGACACTGCAACAAGCCTTTGGTATTTATATACCTTTATTCCCCTTAGAGCAGTTTGGTTACAGCCCTTGCCATCTGTCCTAGGCACAAGGTCAGTCTCTGTGAGTTTTGTCACCCCTTTGAAGACCCCATCTCAGGCTCACTACCTTGCTTCCAACATTGACCTGCTGAAGGTACCAGGTACCTGTCCACCAGCTATGCCAGGCGTGGACTCTGTTGTGAGGTATGCTGCTCCAGCTGCTCTTGTTCCAAACCAGCGACTGCCTTTTCATCCCTGGAGGTGTCCAGCTCTTTCCAAGGCAAGCTACCTGTGCTATTCTGTTCAGTGCCTCAGTGTGCCCAAGGATGTCTCTGGGAGTCATTTTTCTTGGGCACGAATCCAGTCTGACTGCAGGTATGGATCATAACCCTCCTTCCAACCTGTTGGACAAAATGTAAAGCATACAATCTTTGTTACATCTCTGAGCTTAGTGCAGCCACCCCAGCTGAGCCATGGCTGCTGCTAATAACGCATGAGCTGCTCTGCAGTGTGTCAGAAAGGGACCATAGCTGACACAAGCTGGAGGATAAAATGGCACTACCTTGGTTGGACAGTGAGTCAGCCACCCCTTCTGTTCTGGAAAACACTGCCCACAGTTAATGCCACTTGGGTACACCTTGCTAGGCTTCCTCTTGCCACTTTGTTTAACTGTGTGACATTAAAGCTACTGCCTAAGCCAGTAGGACAGGCACACGCACAATGTACCTATTTACCTTGCAGGTTTCTAAACCTACCAAATTCAAATAGGTTATGTAAAGCAGCAAAATCTACACAATTTAAATTGGCCTGACTTCTGAGAGCTGCAGGTTCCAGGACCTGAAAGAAGGCCTGCAGCTAGACCGAGTATCCAAGGGAGGTCCTTTTGGCATACAAAGATCAAGCACTAACTGAAATTCAAACATACTTTTACGCCTAGTTTTTATCTAATTTCTGTTTCACGCAAAATAACATTGCCCTAGAAGTAAAATTTCCCCATATGGCTGCTGCAGCTCTACAATGGCCATTTAGTGGTGCAGTAAAGCAAAGCTCCAGGTACTTGACAGCTCTCTTTTGTGTCACTCACAACATGCCTTCTAATTCTACAGAGCTACTGCCATGTACTCCAACAGGGTTTCTTTGCTTTCCTGAAGCAGTTACGTGACTTCAGAGTTTGGTCATCTTTTCTGCTAATAGGAATTGTATATAGGAACAGGACAAAGGTAGAAAGCACTGCACATTAAAATCTAGCTAGCTCAGGACACCAGTAATATGTTCTACGCAGCTCTGCAAAATGAATTTTTATTATTTTCCCAGCTTAACATGGTGGCATTAATATTTCATTACTAGATTTCACTATGATTTTTGTCTTGTTACTGTCTCAACCAATTTATTGCTTGAGAAGGTTATTTTTAATCTTCAGCAGTAACTGAGAATATACCCTCAGAAAACCTTTCCCTATGTGGAATTTCTTTGCTGTTTCATTATAATTGAGGTGATGCTGTATCCAACAGCTCTTTATGACAGCAAAATATATATGTCCATTTTAAGAGGGGAGGGAGGCTTATCTTTCAGTTTCTAGCTCAAAAGTCTGTGTTCTCTACTTGTCTTAATTTTTAATTATGGAATTTCAGACATTAAGAATTGGAAGAACGAGTTAAAAAGACATGATCTCATATGGAAAGGCCGGGTTTAGTGCTGAGCACTCAGTCCAGCTGGCCTCTGGGGTACTACAACACTGGTGCTCCAGCTATTTCCCTTTGAAAATAAAGGTGTTTATTTGGGCTCTGCTTCAAACAGGGTTTAGGATATAAAGGCACAGGCAGCTTTAGGCCAGATTTGTTCCTCTCTTGGGCTTGTGATTTAGGGCCCTGTGTCTTGTGTCTCAGAGCCAATCCTGGCAGCCAGAGAATGAGAAAGGGCCAGGGTCTCATCTTAAACCCTGTTCTGGTGAATGAGTGAGGCTGGTGAGAGATGGGGTTAACACACAGGTTGTTCACTAACTATTAGAGGGAAAAAAAACAGTCTCTTAAAAACTGCTTCACAGATAAAACACATTTCCCAATGTGAAATATAAGTAATCAGTGTTAATTATTCATGCCCTTATCAATGTGAAAAGCTCCCTCCTTCCCCAGTTCCAGTTCTCTCCAGCCAGGTAGAAGCAGTGATATTACACCTCCCTTTAATTCAAGCGTGAAGGATGCAGGAGAGGATATGCCATTTTGGTCCCTTGTGGCAACTTCCTCACCCTCTCAAAGTGCAGAGTTATTTTCCTGACTGTTATGGGGCTATGTAAGATGGGAGAGGGGGGCAAGCAATTCTCTACCAACCACTGACATGAAACATAACTGCCCCTTCACCATATAGGAAACCCAAGCTATTCCCAAAGGTATAGAGAGAGGCACAGGGCTGCCAGCCTACCTGTGACAAGATGATTTGCCTATTTGTCCCCTTCAATATAAAATCAGAAGTCTTCCCCTGTATGTTTGCAAGTCTCCAGAGGGACTCTTCCTTCCTGAGCTGCCCAGACTCTTCCTTGAATTCTCCCTGGAGCAACACTGTTGTGCACCACCCTTCGTATGTGCCAAACCACTCATGTAGGGATTTCTCTGGGCTGCCTTCTACCTCTCCAAAACATATTCTCAGCAGCTCAATCAAAGAAAAAGCATGGTTTTGATATACTGCCTGTGGGTGTGCAGTCTTATAAGGTATTAACATTTATAGGCACTTTTTCATGATTCAAACTCAACATGACTTCTTGCAATAAATCACAGTGGTCTCTCCATCAACTACCTTCTCCTCCTCCTCTTCCAACCCGTGTATGAGCCCAAAGGATGGTCATGTTTCTCCCCCTTTATCAGTTTATCTAGAAAATATCAGGTTTTCCCCATTCTATCATCACAGCTACAGTCACAACAGCACCCTAACCCAAAGACAGCCAAAAATTCACCATGGTTCCTATCACCAAACAAGCCCCAAATTCCAGTGCTGTGTATTTAATGATAGTCAAACATACCAACAGCACTCCATCAGACCTCAGTACACTTAAGGTTACCTGCATTTTGTGGTTTTGCTGTTCAAGTGCTTCTAAAACCCTTCTGTGGTTGTCAAGGGTTAGGGCTGGGTCAACTACCAAGCCAGGGACAGATATTGTCTGTTACTCCCCGGATGGGAGAAAAGGGGAAATTAACAGAGAGAGAGAGAGAGAGTTGCAAACTGGAAATGAAACTTAAACTACTTCAGTGAAAGTAACAAGAAAATTAAGAGTATATACACACACACAAAACCAATGCCAGAACCAAGACCCCTTTAATGGTAAATACATCACCACTGATGCTGTAGCAGGAGGACTTCAGCAGCAGCTGGGAATCAGGCTCAGAAGGCTGGAACTCAGGAACTCTTGGTTTGAGATAGAAGGCCACATAGGTAGAGTCTTGTAAGTGTAGGAACAGAGCCGAGTTTCTAATCTTCACAGGGCTCAAGTGCTCAACCTTCCAGCCACGTGGAGACCCAGACCTCTCCTTATATATACACACACACACACTAGTTGTTAATTAGCTGCTAATTAGCTCAATTAAACACCTGTTTGCCTGGTCTTAGGCCTCAAGCAAGAGACCCCAAGGCCCATGCTCTGTATCAAAGCCTCAAGGACTGAATATGATGTACATGACATGGAATACCTTATTCTGACTCAAACTAGGACAATGATAATCATAGCTCTTCTAATTCAGAGACTTAAAACCAGTTCAGAGCAGAACCAAAGGACACAAATTTTTCACTCTGACATTTCATGTTTCTCAACTATTTGCCAGCCTGCTGGTCAGTGGCCCCAAGCAGAACAGAGAGAAATGAGTGCATCAGTGTTCATAAAAGTATGTTTTGAGGAGAAACCAGGAGGTGGGCTCAAACTTATCCCTTTAACAGACTCCAGAAATGACACTAATCCAAATCAAATGATCTAACTGTGACACTTACAGCATCAAACAACTCATAAAAGCCTTTCTAGATTCTAAATATTGGGTAAATTCTTCACAGGGAAGATGAGCAGTAGAGCAGATTTTCCAGTGAAAACATTTCTCCTGTTATCTTTCCTGATCTGAGAATTCTAACGAGTGCATGGAAATTACAAGCTGCTATAAAAATTACAGAGACTAAAACTACCATTTTACCCTGCATTAGAACAATTTTAACATTGTTGGAGGAATACATCTCTGCAATTTTAAAATTATTTGAGTCATGACAGAAAGACTCACAACTGCAATATTTATCTTTCAGATTCCTCTTTGGATGTTCCTGAAGACTTGTGAGCTGTTACATTATATAGCATTTTGTGGGGACCAGAGAAAGTCACTTTGACAAGTAATGTGTGTAAATTGGAACCATTGATTATGGAGGATTTAATTTTATCTATTCTGGATTCATGGTACAATAAATAAAAAAGACTTCAGTGGTCACTGTAGGACAGCAACAACTTCTACAGAAATGCAATTTATAGTTGCATATTTTTAACAGCGAGCTTTGGCATACATTTGATTAAATTCTGCTTTCCAGTGCACTTAATGAGAATTCTAATTCTCTAGAGTTTTGTATAGGCATGCCAGGTAAAGAGGAGTCTATCAAGTCAGAGCTGTGGTTGTAGGTACAAGGAGCTGCCTCCTTTGAAGAGAAATAAAATTCATAAGCATGCACACATATATTTTAATATTGCCAAGATACATATTGGCAGAGCAATAAATAGTAAGAAGATTTATTACCCACTCTATTTCCCAGTGTATACAAATGCAAGTGATACTTGTGAGGTATAACATCTTTCAGGAATGTGTTTGAACTGAATGGCTTGAGCAAACCGTATTTGTTTTGGGTTCTCAGAGAAATTGAAGTTGGTTCAGTCTCTAAATTTCAACAAATTATCCCATTGTTTTCCTTGCCTTCCTGATGGAGAAGGTGAAAGACTCCAATGTCTTCTCCTGCTTGGAAGCTACTCACTTCTCTAAACAAACAGGGTAAGAAAGCAAAATAACCTTTTCATAGAATCATAGAATCCCAGAATGGTTTGGGTTGGAAGGGACCTCTGCAGGTCATCTAGTCCAACCCCCCTGCAGTGGGCAGGGACATCCCCAACTAGATCAGCTTGCCCAGAGCCCTGGCAAGCCTCACCTTGAATGCCTCCAGGGATGGGAACTCAACCACCTCCCTGGGCAACCTGTTCCAGTGTTCCACCACCCTCGTGGTGAGGAACTTCTTCCTAATGTCCTTCCTAATGTCTTCCTCTCCAATTTAAAACCATTGCCCCTTGTCCTTTCACTCCAGGCCTTTGCAAACAGGCCCTCTGCAGCCTTCTTGTAAGTTCCCTTTAAGTACTGGAAAGTCACTAGTAGGTCCCCCCGAAGTCTTCTCTTCTCCAGGCTGAACAATCCCAGCTCCTTCAGCCTGTCCTCATAGGAGAGGTGTTCCAGCCCCCTGATCATTTTTGTGGCCCTCCTCTGGACCTGCTCCATCAAATCCATGTCCTTTCTGTATTGAGGGCTTACTTGTTTCTTTTCAGTATCTTTCTGCTTCAGCCCTCAGATAAGGACTATCTCACTACCACAATCATCTTCTTAACAGCTTGGAAAACAAGTTTCATCCTTCCTGGTAGGAATTTTGTGGGTGTCCAGCCAGGACAGCTCCTTCCTGTGTAAATCTGTAGCTACAACCTTACCTCAGGTAAAAGAAGCCTCATTAAATTCTACAAGAGGTACTTTAGTGGTTTATCCTTGGCTGCAGAGCTGGGAAAAGGACAAGACCTGTCACCACATAACCTGTTTGGGGAAAGCCCTCAGAGCTGGTAAAATCCAGCTCTAATATTGTCAAAGGTGGAGCATTTGGTCAATGAGGATATCCCCACACTGACTGAACACACAAACAAGTTCACGTAGGCAGTTCTGAGCTACCTTGCTTTTACACTGAACACAATGGCAAGTTTGCCTTGTTCCAGCCTAGCCTGAGTATTGAAAAGTATGAATGAAGTGCTGGACTTGTTCAGCTCAGAGGCAAAACTCTAGTCACATGAACGGGATGATTTCTTCCATGCAGCCATAGGTATAGCTGCCAGCTCTCTAAAAATTATGCCAATTTTTCACCTCCAAACTGGATCTGGTTTCTGGGAGCTATAGAGTGTATTGATTTCTTGGGGGTTAATTTTTTTTTGCGTTTTTTTCTTTTGTGAAAGTGTTAACAAGTGTATCTTGTCATATAACACTTTTAATCTGCAGATTTCAAATTAACTAAGGAGTTTCATAAATTTGCACCCACCTTTCTGATAGGGAAGCAGAGGTATGCAGCCAAGAGATGTGCTATTCAAGATAGTAGAAAGGGACACTGGTAAGAGTAGGGGTTGAGCGCAGAGTTTTGAAGCTGGAGCACAAACCTCAGTCATTAGGTCACAGTGTTGTTCTTCAGGTGAGTATACTTTTCTGGCTCTCATTATCATAGCCCTGGAATTAAATTAGAATCAGCCTGACTTAAAGAATATAAATTAACATAATGAACTTTATTTTTTATCATTTCAGTTGTCACTGTCTGAACCAGCAGGTTTTTTTTTTAATACTGACCAATGCTCAATTTCCAATTCTTACCCTGGAATTAAAAATAAAACAAAACACAATAAAAAAGAATCCCAAAGCACATGAAAAGAACAGATTAAATATAGCTTGTGCTTATGCTGATTTTCAGAAATAGGTTAATAAACACTGCTTAGATGAAAGGAGCCTCAAGCGTTAAAGAAAGAAATCAGAAGGTCTCACTTAAGTGATTTTTTGGCAGGAATCAAATTAACGAATATAATATGGATTGCTGACAAGGTGCTTGATCATTCTCTGCAGTAAGGATTTTTTAATGTATGTATTATATTTATTTATATGTGTGTGTATATATATATATATGCATGAGTTTGTATACGAGTTGATTCCATTAACACTTCATTTGATAATGATAAATAGCATTTTTGTTATAAAGGAAAATATTAAGAAGTCCTGATTTGCATGAGCAAGTTAGAATATATGACATTATTATGTCCTACTGCATTTTCTTCTCCTTTAAAAAACACAAGCCTTCAACGAGGGACTTTGCTAGTACAAAAGAATGCAAACATTTTATTTAGTCCATAGACAATTTTCCTCTAATTCAATCTGCAAATAACAGAAAGTATTTTATTTTTTTTTAAGAGTGGAGGATAAAATAAAAAGGGAGACATAAAAGAGACTTAATGAGATCATGGAACTCTTTCTTAAGCAGTACAGCATCTTAATTTCTGGTAAATTCAAGCAACCTCTATCTGGGGGTTGATTCTGTCAGTCTGTATCTATGTCTGTCTGCCTTTATCCATCTCTCTAGGCATTCATCGCTGTGGCTTCAGAGCACCACTGAAGGAAACGTGAGCTCTGCATGCAGTGTAGCTGCAGAATCCAGCCCCTCTTTGACAGTGATTGGGTCTGACATTGACAAGCACTTACACCCCATTCTCCAGCTCTTTTTTGTTTGGCCTTAGATACACGTATTGTCTGGCAAAAGTTAAAAATAAAACATTTAGGGCCACATTGTGGTCAGTTTTCATGTGCCTCTGCAGTGCGAGGGGGAGGAAGGGGAGGGTGGAGGCAGCAGCGTCTCAGCGTTCTGCACCACTCACATCAAGGTCAGCCAGAACTGCTGCGAGAGCAAAGTCAGTGCCACCCAGAGCACGTGGCTTGCTATAAAAGATGTTTTCCTCTTAGAACTAATCACCTGAAAGTCCGGAGGGTCTAAGAGATGCTCAGGCATTACCCCAATGATTCAGGTTTAGCTGGCCACGCCCCGATGCAACCAGCTCCTGAGCCTCAGGGCTCTTTGAAAATTTTCCATCAAACTTTCATGGGAAGTATCTGATTTCCTTGAAAATGTCAGCATGTTTTTATTTCATTCTGCTAGACAAATTAAATATGGAAAATGGAAAAGATATTAGCAGAATCCCAGAAACTATGGACGGGGGAGGGGACAGTATTCATTTTTTCAATGAGAAGCCAATATTTTCAGCTGAGCATTTTCAATTGAAATAATGATGGTCTGACTAGGCAAAATAATAACTGGAGAAAACCACCTCTTATTAGCAGCTCCATTTCAGATCTTTATGCAGGAAAGTTGACTGCTACTCTCTCATTTCTCAGTGCCAAAGTACAGGCCAAATATCTCTCCCCCTTCTCTCTGCCATTTCCTAAGGCTAGAGAATTTCCTTGCCACCCCTGTCTGACAAAGCTGCAGAAGCCTCGTAACTCTGCTCTGGATCAGTGGTGCTGGGGCTTACCTGAAGGGGCTTCAAGGTTAAAAGCTGAAATGGATTTATATGAATGTGGGACCAGAATAAATGAGAACAGGATGATGGGACGAAGTCCACTGGTTACAGAGGCCAGTCTGCTGCTACAACATGCACACGTATGTACCCATCTCCATCACAGAATTAGTTACAAGGGTTCCCACTGCTGCTCTGCAAGTAGCTCGTATCTTTCATTAGAAATCCTCTTGTAAAATTGTGATGAGTAGTTTACAGTTACTTGTTTATGTAACAATACTGTTAAAGCTTAAAAAGTTCCTTTTCCTTCTGTTATGTTTATGGCTGATTCACTGCAAGCCCTTAGTATGCTAAAGGCACAATCCTTATTCCCTATCAAACTCCTTACCTCTGTCTGCACCTGTTCAAGGTTGAATTTTTTTCTTTCAAACATAGGTGGCCACAATCAGTCACCACATTGCTGGAAAAGTCTTACTAAAGCCTTCTAAAGGGTATTAATTTTTTCCTATCTTGACTGGAAATGCTTCTTTTCATATAGTGCCAAATATATGCCCAGTTCTCCTAGATCAATCCAATTGATAAGCCTTACTTTATATTAGAAATTGTCATTAGTTCTCAGCTACCTGACCTTGCTACTTGAGCAGTTGAATGTAATCCCATTTTTATCTCCCCACTCCCTGAGGATATTCTGTTTTTCTGTATGCTGTGAGCCTTCTTGCTATTGACAATCCCTCCCACCTCCAGCCATCAGCACATTCCTCTAGCAGGTTCTTATTCTTTTTTGTGCCTAGCTGATTAATGAAAATATTAAGCAATATTGGTTCCTAGACTGTGCCTTTGGAAACTCCACTTTTAGCTCCCTCTAACCTGGTATTTCCTCTTTCAGCATCATGTCTTCTTATCTCCTTTAGTCAGTTTCTACTTATTTTACAGTTCTGGGTCTAATCTTCATCTTTTCCAGTCAAACAATTCTCCATGCAGGTCTGTGTCAGATGCTTCTCTCACAGTGTATATACATCACATCTATTGCCATGTTCTTTGTCTAAAAAGATCAGGATAATCTGAAGAAAGATTATCAAGTTAATCTAGTAAATCTGCTTTCGGTAAACCTATTCTGTGTGTTATCCTACTTCTTCCATTTGCTCTCTGCTGCTCTTCTGTCCCAAAGCACTCTAATGCCTTGCATACTGCTGCTGTCATGCTAATACGCCTATATTTCACTAGATCACAGGTTTTTTCCTATCTGGAATATAGGAATCATATCTGAAATTTCTCATAGTAGTCCTACTTTAATATAGTCCTAAATATCTTGCAAGCAGAAATGCAGTTTCAAATGCCAGTTCCTTCAGAATGCTGTGATGCAGATCTCCTCAAACAGTGCTCCTTGAATTTTACTTTACCTTACAAGGCATCATTTCTATCCCTTCAAGTTCATTCCCATAAAGCCAGTTTTCTCCCATTCAAGTTTAGAGCCGTTGTCCAAATTGAACACTGAGGCACAAAAATCACCTCATTTTTGGAAAGCATCTATGCCAATCTTAAACCCATTGTCCCTCAAGCTAACCTCACTGTTACTTTCCTTGCTGACACGCAATTTTGGTGGCTAAAAACCCTTACTGTTTAATTTCTTTCACAAAGTCTACCTTTGCTTCAATTCTCATTTTACCTCCATAATTTTGGATCCTAGGCTTCCTGTTGATCACACTGTTTCCATTCCTGGAACACTTTACCCTTTTGAAATTTCAGAAATTCTTCTCAGTAAAAAAAAAAACAACCAAACAACAAACAAAGTTTAATGGAACAATATTAGAAGAAAATTTATTTAAAGCACTTCCAAAATTTGTTATTATCCTTTATGCAGTTAACACAATTTTTTTTCTATTTATTTGCTTCAATAGTGTCTAACACTTGAAAAGCATTGCTTCACAGCTTCAGTAGAGCAGATTTACTGAAGGCTAATGTGCATGTCTGATCAGAAAGCAAACTTCTAACCCTGTAAGCACTTGATAGCATGGGTTCAGGATGGCCCACCCACTATGCATATTGATTGGGATAAATCACAGAATCACATAATGTAATGTAACCATGCAAAGTGAAGCTGCAGCTGGAAACGTCCCTCAGTCAAAACAAAGCTCCTGGATCTGGATTTAATCTTTCTCTGACTCTACATCAAGTTTGCAAGTCAAAAGAGGGTTTCTCTAATCATCACCTTTGAAAGCTCACTTTCAGATCCACAGTCAAACTCTGCCTTTCTTTCCTCCTCCCTAATCACCAGCACCAGACTGCATAATTAGCAAGTGAATGACAATTGAGGACCCACTGCAAAGCCTACAGTGTGAGTTCATTTGATGATCAGGCCTTTTAACTGAAACTGCAGAAGGGCTATGGCAATCCAGACACTTCTCCACAGTAATTTTGACTTTGTAGGGCTCTGAGCTTAAAAGTATGTTGTGGGGTCTAATAGGGTTTTTGTTGACAGAGGGGAAAAACAACTCTGTAGAATATAGACTCATCAAACATTCAAGTTAAGCCACAAGGCTCCATATTTGCATAGCCCTTTCTCTGAATATTGTCATCCCTAGATAGGTGCAGAGTTCTGGAGTTTTACAGGTTTTTGGAGTGGAAATGCCTATGCAAATCACAATAGAACCAGCCTGTTTCTCCCACCATACAGTTTAACCTCCAAAGCAATCCCATGAATTCCCAGCTTATTTATACCAAAGCTAAAGCTAGAGTAAAAAGTTCCAAGTGATCTCACCTGCAGTAGAGACCTTGTTTAATAGAGAAACAAATATATTTCCAATATATCTGTTCATAATATCAATCCAGTCTATTCCTAATATTGAGTATACTAGGTATGCTCTGGAATGATGTATCACTTGCCACTCATTCTGCTAGACTACATATGAAAAAAATCACCCTATTGCATCTGTAAAAATTCTGTAAAGCAATTGTCTTAAGCCTATGCTTAAATGCAAATCTGCCACTGAACTCTATCATATGTTAAGTCCACAAGTAAACATTGTGACAAAACAGCATCTAAACCTTCAAAAGACTATGTAAAAAGGTAATATAATGCCTACACAGGAAAACTGGCATGGCTGTTGTTGTGGTCAGTGGTGTTACAGACTCTGCTGAACACCTACCAGGACTATCTCCCCAGGCAGATTCTATAGGAATACTAGTGTCAGAACAAAGTTATATTTGGATATAACTAAAAAATTTTGGTGTAACATTTTCATATTCATATAGTGTACTGGAATACCTGTGCAATTCAATTTCTTGCACAGAGAGGCCTGATTGTAACTGTTAATACATTATGGAAGATAAGTGTCATACCTGGGCTTCATATATAGGAACTGAAACATACAAGATCAATTATTTATCTAATGAGAGGATCAAGATATAGCTGCCAAGTCCAAACTGAATTCACCATCTTAGCTTCATGCACTTAGACAGCTCACTTCAATATGATATTTCCCTGTAACTCATTTTAAAACTAAAAGAAGTCCTACTCTGCTTAGTAATTCACATTATAGTTTGTCTGTGTGATAGGAATTAACTATTAAACACGGCTCCAATCTAGATTTTAAGTATCTTTCCATTTGTACACAACTATATCCCAGGTTTGGTACCACTGAAAAAGGCTATTCTTGTCTTAACATCTAGAAAAGATTATTATTGTCCTATTTCCCTGGTCCTGTGGTATTGATTTGCTGCCCCAGTTAACAGGAATATGTTACTAAGGTAAGTGACTTATTTCTATCCCTTTCTTTATTGAATTGTCCTCTAGGTGAAGAAATGTGGCTCTCTTGTACTGAGAATTATCTTGTTTCCATTAACAAGATGGCAAGGAATAATACAGTATCTCATGCTTCGACGTTTCAGGTAAACCTTTCTGGTTTATTCATTAGCACAGAAAGAGGAATCATTATTCAGATAACCACAAGACCTCATATAATAAAGGAATAGTGTTTTTAAAATACAAAATAATGCTTGGATAACTTTCAGTAGCAACTTCTTTCTGTCGTGAATTTTGCTTTGATTCTTGTCTTCTGTGTCATTTAGAATTCCCAGCCCTTCATTATTAAATTATAACCTACAAACTATTAAAATTTACCAATTAGAACTGACAGATGCTTTTTCAAAGTGAACAGTTAAGTTTTGATTTATTACAAAAAAATATCAACAACCCTATCCTTCACATGTAGCCAGCATGTCCCAGGTTAGTCAGAGTAGCTGGTGAACTTACCAGCCCATGCTACCCCATGACTGCAGATACTGTGAGGTGTCAGTGTAATGCACTTGTTAAAAAGACAAAAGCAATATTAAGAGGTATCCAGGAAGGTATTTCCAAATGCAAAGGACTTACACCACTGTACAAGGAACTGTCATCTGAAATAATCTGAATAATTCTGCTCCTCTGATGCAAGAACAAAAATCTTGAACAGGTGCAGAAGACAACTGAGACAGGAGGGATAAGGGTCAAAAAGACACCAAGAGAAAATTGCTGGTTGATGAAATTTTAACATAGGAAACACTTTAGAGAAAAAAAGAAATCTGTGCTGGCACTAAAAGTATAAATAGGATAAAGTTAGGCTAGAAATTAGAAGTTTTGTAATCATAAGAATAAAGATGTTCTAGAACAGGCTTCCAGTAGGAGCAGTGTGGGGAAAAAAGTCCAACTGCCTGTAAAATGGAACTTAATATAAATGTACAGGATTTGTATGATTTGAGCACCAGGGGATGACATTTCCTGCTTGTTTCCATTGTGAATTAGCAATGCAAGAGACTTGAACTCTATCATCAATAACAATGTGTCATTTTATGTGGTTTGTGTATTGCTAGAGCCAAGAGCCTCTTCCAAACTCCCCAAAGTCAGTGCAATGAGTACAAAAGCAGCTAACAAGCTGGTAAGTTTTAAAATGTGGTTGAAGTGATATGTGTTAAAGAGCAATGAGGTGGAAAGGGACTGAACCACAGGTCAGTCCAGCTCCAAGCTACAGCAGGTCCAAGCTTGTCTGGGAAAGAAAAGCACATCAACCTCAGCAAAGCATAATTCTGAGATAACTCCTAATTCAGAGAGCAAAGAAAAGCATCTTCACCCTCAGCAAAGCATAATTCTGAGATAACTCCTAATTCAGAGAGCAAAGAAAAGCATCTTCACCCTCAGCAAAGCATAATTCTGAGATAACTCCTAATTCAGAGAGCAAAGAAAAGCATCTTCACATTAAACCAACAAGGAAGATAGAGAGCCTTCCAGAGTAGTTATCACAGAACTGGGCTGAGAAAGAGGTCAGTCTCTGGTCATGAAACCCTCATCTGCATGTGGAGCCTGGTATCTGAAAGGGAGATAAAGGAATTGTGAAATAAGATCTGCTTCTACAAATAAGTATAGGTTTGAAGCCTGAAGGAGGATGGAAGCAAGAGGTTTAACATTACTCTGTGTGGTGGCTACGTAACTGGAGTAACAGTACTGTCATCTAAACTCAAGTGTGGCTTGGTAGAATAAGAACATGATAACTCTGAAAAGCAATTTGCCCCTGTATTTATCTTCTAAATTTATAGCTGAATAATTTGAAATCCTGAGAGTGACCCAGAAAGACCTTTCTAGTTCTAGCCTTATTTCTCTGAAAAGAATCTTTTAGACTGTTCTCAAACCTAGTAGTAAGTAATTAAAGATATTTCAATACAATTTAACACCTGGTTGCATTCATCTACATTCCTACCTATAGCATACTTATTGAATAATAATTTATTAATACTTTTAAAATACAATTTCTAAGCAAAAGATGACCTAAATCAATACTCTTTTCAGTGTGACACTGATGGCTACACCTACCTAAATACTCTATTCAAAACAGAGATGGAAAAAGCACTGCTGCTCTCATTATATAGGTGTGGAAAATGAGGAATTTTGTCACTGAGCTCACATTGTATTTCAATCATTGTAATTGTGATAGCAGGATAATTAGGAGGATTGTGTTGGTGCAACAACCTCATAGTAGTGATCAGCATCAGTTGCCACTGTCTGTCACGCCAAAAAGTCAGAAGTGGGTTAGAAAACAGATGCTTCTGGCTCCCTATTCTCATGATCAAGCTTCATCTGGTATCAAATTAAAGATGTCAGTCAGTTTTTAGGTCTTTCACATAGGCATAGTATATTGTTTTCCCTAGAAAATTATTTCTGTTGTCAACCACTGTGTTTAGTGTAAACAGAAAAAAACATTTTATAGAGGAAGGTAACCTCCACAGCCATTTCCATACAGGAAATAAAAACTTCCTCCTGTTTCAGACTGGTGTTACAGTCCACCATGATGCCCAACAACTACAGTCAGAGCAACCTGCTAGGTCAGCTAAATCTTGGCAAAATTGTCAGCTATAATATTGTTATTAATGAATGGTTTTGAGAATAGTCATTAGGACAGAAGAAAATCCATATATAAAAACTACTTCTTACACCAGGCATGAATTTTGTAAGTGAAGGTGACAATCCTCATACTCCACAAAATATGCCACAGAAGTAATAAATCCAGTATTAAATAGTAAGTTTGCCATGCCTTTGGCTATACAATGGTTTCAGCTGCTTTCTTTTCACATTATCACCAGTCACTGATATGTATTCTTCTTCTGTAATGATGGCAGGGAGTTACATTTAGGAAATATAATGAGTAGCTCTTCATGACATTTTTTTTGACCAGAACACCACTGTAAGGGAACTTATTTTGTATTTCATTGTGACAATGTTTTCCTATCATCTCACTCAAATTATCATTCATGTACAGTATTTATTTTTAATTTGAAATTAAAACACTGAATAATTAAGTACCATAGAGAATAATAATGTTTGGAACAAAGTGGGACAAATAGACTCTGCCTACAAGATTTCTATGATCCTCTCTCCATTAACATAAGCATGGGTTCTACTGGGTATTTACATATTAGATTTGGCAAGCAATAATACAATGAGAAGCTATTTCTGCATTAATATTTTTCTTTCAAATAAGACAAGTTCCTGAACTTGTCAAACATAAATGCAAAATTATGAAAAACAATCTTAACGAAAATCTCTTGTTATTAAAATGCATGGCAACTAATTATTGATCTGATGCTATTCTGCATAAAAAAAGACATGCTTGAATGAACAGAAATATTTTAAAATCATTAATATACATGTGTTTATTTTACTGAGTCTAAATTGGAAGTGGTAGATTATTCTTATTGTCTAACGAATTAGGAAGTGTGACAATACTTCTGTACAGTGCTGATGTATGATATCTTTCTCCTTACACTTATTAATTTCTGTCAAATTAAAACTTAAAACACTACTGGAAACCTTGAACAGCCATAATATGAAAATCAAGTGTGAATTGCTATTAGAAAAGCACTAGTACCTTAGATTGCTCCAGGCAAACACATAGAGATACAATACTAAACACTGTCTTTGTATAAGAAAGGAAAGGGAAAAATCTCTTATGGGACATGCTGCCAGTTGAAGTTGAAGCCCTGTCAAAACTGCAGTTCTTCTGTGGGAACATGGTGAAATCGAAAATCTTTGTGCAGCTGGGGTTTCTCTTCCCTTCAGTTTTCCACTTAAATCAAAAACCTAAGTGAAATTCAGTTCACTGAAGTTTTGCCAATGCATCATTTCACTCTAAGGACAGATTAATAATTTCTGAACTTATTTCAACTGAATTTCATGGCCAAGATATCCTGTAATTTTACACCTCCCCACAATGACCTTTATACTGTACTTATTTTACAAAATATCACTGGTAACATTTTTTCCATTCCAACAAGCTTCAGGATACATATATCTTGATATTACTTTGGAATGACTATGGTGTGGAGCACTCCGTAAATAATCAATGACATGTAGCTCATTCACTGTAAAATTCTGAAGAGCACAGTCCTGAAGACTGTTCATATTTAATGCATTTTGTACAAGTCAAAGTTAACCTTTATGGAAGATACAAGCTTATTTTGATGAAACCCTAAATCAGCCGTTCTTATCTTACTCTGGATAATCACAAATATATATTGTAACAATAGCAATGTACCTGCTGCACGAAACAGCTGTGACACAACAACTCATCTCTATAGCCTGACAACACAAAAATTCTTTGATAATTTCTCTGAAAGCAGGCTCTGACACCCCTGCTCATAACATCCTTTACACACTTCTTGTCAGTTATTCATGGCTGCAAAGTAGCAAGTGCTGCTGTCACAGCTGAAAGTTTTTGTAGGTTTGTATCCCACTGCCAGAACACACAATGCACCCAAGTGATATGTGATGCACTCAGAGGCATCTAGGAGTTAAATAAATTCCCCAGAGCCTTCTCTTCCAAAGAATATCAACACATTGATACATTGCCTGCATATAGATAGCCTATCCAAAAGTGCATTATTATACAACTGAAAAAGAGTTCAGCATTCACGCTCCTATATACCACTGATTTCAGGAAGAATTGGTCACCACCTCGAAGTTTTTGTTCTGTAGCATTGCTGGAGACAATTAGGAAAGTGAAGGACCATTAGTTCTTTTAGAAGGTAAAATTATGTTGTTATGCTGGTGATCCAATGGCCAGCTAGTAACATCTACTGTCTCCATGGGCACTTGACTTCCAAGCTTTCCCTTTGCCAGCACAAATTACTGCTCTAGAAAACATGAGCAATGAGTATCCTACAGAAAAGATACAGTTCATATGATTCATTAACTCTTGTTTTAACATCTCTTCTGGCAAGGGATTTATGGCTTTCAACCTGACTCCTTTTGGCAAATGAGGCCTTTTACCAGAGGCTATATCCTATTCTCTGGTCCTCTGTGTTGTGTCAGCATTGGCTGTGTAATATTGTGCCACTGTGATCCACTGCTCCTCACCAAGTTTTCTACTGCCATAGGCTCTCCTGGCAGGGGCAAATCACTCTTGAATTGCACTTGCCATTCTGCTGAGGTGTTTTATTGTTTTTGTAGATATTGGTCTGCTTTTGGAGTTGTTGGAACCAATCATCTCTTCCTATGAAAATCTCCAGGAGAGGAATTTGTGCAGGAATTAAAAACTCCAAAACTCTTCTCTTGAAAACTTCCCCTAAGCCATGCTTTTCAGAAGGAAAGGAATGATTCATACAGAACATGCTACCAATAAAGACTAGAACAAGCAATAGTTCCTCTCTATAAAACCCTATAAAAAGGGATATTCAGAGGTCTAAACCAATATCTTTACAGCCTGGAGCCTCTAGGCTATCTCTGGGGCTGGTATCTCCCATCTGCTCTCTGATAGTAAAGTTCTATTAAAGTATAGGTGAGACAGGCAGTACAGTGATTTTGTAATTTTGGTGAAGTCACTTTGCCATGTCAAACATAAAATCAGATTTCCCTGAAAACTGCTCACTAGACCTGAGCACAGTTTTCTAACTTTCTGTTTATTTTAACAAGAGGCAGGAAACACAAACCATCTTGAAGGGAATTATTTCATTTATCCAACAAGACTATATGAAGATTTTTCTCCCTGTTTACTCAGTAGAATATACTTTTGGTTTTGCCAAATACAGTTAAATCAAACTATATCAAAACTCCTTTACAAATAAGAATAATACAAAGTAATCAACAAAAGATGGCTAATGCAAGCACATCATCCCAGTCCTCAGGATCTGGGTAAACAATTGTCCAAACTATTTCTGTTTCCCTTCTCCCCTGTACAATTATTCTTTCACCTTTATTCCCTGCACTGCTAGATGAGAAAAGTAAGTATTTTGTGTTGTTGTAGTATGTAAGAGCTCATCTCATAAATGGACCTCACTGTGTTAACGTGCTATATAAACCTTGCAGTAATAAAACATTATTTCTACCAACAAACACAATCAAAATTTTAACAATTGGTCTTGCATTGATCTACCCCTTCATCTCAACTTTAGGATACAAACATGCAAAAGCAGAAATAAAGATTTTTAATAGGTCAGATCTCTGTGAATTAGAGTCAATTGGAGGAGGTCAATGGAGCTGTACTGATCTCCAACAGCTGGATATGTATCTCCCATGGCATACTGGCCCCACATGTATATTTGGGAAGAAAAATTACTAGCAAGAAAAATTCAGCAATGGGTTTCTAATGTTTTACATGAATCTCCAATAGCAGCAGCTCAATAAATATTTTGAACCTCTACTGTAAGAACATAATGAATTGTGAAAAACTGTGGTGTTCTTTCGCTGTAGTAAGTTGAGAGCTCTTAGTGAGTCAACTTTATAATGAATTCTTTCAGTTACTGATGAAAATGGTTCACTTACTAAAGAACTTAACTTGATTTTGAAATTAATGTGGTAATTTAAAACTACTTTGGTAAAAAAAGGCATAATGACAGCTGAAACCTGAAAAGGATAAAAGATGGAGGCTCAAAGAATAAAGCATTTGCTGCTTCTGCTCTGCAGGTTTCTCTGAGGGCTAACGTGAGTGTTGTTTTTTGGGACTGTTACTTATTGTCACATAACAAATTGTTCAGGTCCAGCTCCTCATAAGGTAGACACACCACATGGCAAGTCCCAAGTAAACTCTGGCTGCATTGAAACTGGTGGCAGAGTTCCATTTTTTTTTCTATCATCTCAACTTGCTTCTAACCTTCATAAATTAAATTTAATGACAAAAACTGAACAACAGAAGTTGCAGCAAACTGTGGACCACCAGCTCTCTGTCATCTTATTTCGTGGAGCCACACAAAACTGCAGTATTCACACTTGATGTCTAAAATTATCATCATTAAAGACATTCCTGATTTAAGGTAAGAGGTGAGGAAAATCAAGGGATTATTTTCAGAGGCTTGGATTTGGCCATCAGTGAAAAACTGTTCACATGACCAACAACAGTCTAATCTTATTTTCTCAACACATTAGGAAATGATTCATTATCTAATCTTATTTACATCATGGGCATCCAAGTCATGCTCTTACTCTTTTTTTTAATCCTTAAATCCCAGCTAAATGGATTATGCCAGTGCAATTCATGTTTGGAAATCCTACCTCTGATTGCCTTCTGGGTAAAAATAAATAACTATTATATGTATTCAATCTAAACACTGGAGTCAAGTCCTCATCTGGGGCAAATGAACATTGCTTTGTCAGATGTACATTGAGTTGCATTTTGATCTATTGAAATACTGGGTAATGTAGGCAGAAGGAATTTCAGGACTCTTTAGGTATTTTCTACCACCTGAGTGGGGTTAAGCATCATATTGCATCAACTGGTTTGTAACTATTAAATATCTATAACTAGTAAATATGCATTAAAAATAGCTTGCAATGACACCATGTTAGTACCCAGGTTGACATAAAAGCAGCATGTGCAGTCTGAACAGCATAAAGCAGTAGAGGAAGAGCTTAGATGGACAGTACAAAACTTCACATGTATATATTTTCTACTCTTAAGTGACCAAATTATCTAAACAACCTGAAACATTTCAAGGCAAAAGGTGTATTTTTTTCCTGAAAATCTTAGTATTAGTTTTGTTCTTGGAGGACATGGGATAGTTTTTCAGAATACAATGTCTAGTTACAATATAGATCTTCTGGGAATTCTGAGAATTCACATTTTTAGCCCTGGTAAATCCTCTTCATACCACCCTGACTGCACTTGTTTCCAAGGATTCCTGAGAAATCTGGATGTCACATTTTTCCTACCGATGACTGCAGAAGGCAAACTAGAAACCACCTCTGTCCTTCCCTCTAGCAGGTTTAAAATCAGTCAAGGATAATGACCAAATCTCAGGATTTTGCCATTAGCAACTTAAGTCTAGGTGCTGCATAAAAGCATTGCCTTTGCTTCCAGTAAAACAGGATTAAGATGGGCTTGTCATTTGAGACCTTTCTTTTGTTATATAGTCTCTGTGACTGTGGTAGGCAGTGCATTCAGCATTTACAGAGAACCTGTCACCAATAAGAAACTGAGGCAAAGATAAATTATATGACTTGCCCTTAAACTGAACTCAATTGAACTCAAACTGAACTCAAATTTCCTAAGTCCTAGCCTGACAACTTAACTACTGGAATCATCTGTCACTAAAATAATAAGAAATTTAGAAGAAAATGGCATGCTATACCCATCCTCCCCTATATTTATCCAATATGATATTTGATTCTGTTGCTTTACTCTGTTATTAAAAATGTACAAAACACTGATCGAAAGTGACATGATTTATGATAAAGTTCCTAACTCCAAATCTGTTTAAATATAAGGTTGCATAAAATTCTAGGAAGATTATGTGACAAAATATTTGAGGGAGAAAAAAAAAATATCTTGGCTTTGTCCAGAAAACAGGATCATCTATATTTTCCTGAATAGATCTTTTTTTTCAAATTACTCAGGGATTAGTGGCTGGGAGGTGGGTTGGTTGGTTGTATTGGTAGTATTTTATTTGAGGTTTTAGGAAGATATGAGTTTGTATCTCTCAGAAAATCAGATCAGCAATCTATTCAAGATTTTTAACATTCACTATATCCCTACTGTGCTATCCTCAGACTAACCCTTTTAAGATTTTTTTTCTATATTTATTAAATAATACAAATGACATTAAAATAGAGTTGATCATCAAAACTGAAAGATGTAGCTGTATATAGAATAGTTTTGCTAGCAGTAATGGAAGTGTGAAGGAGACATAAAGGAAAGATAAAATACAAAGCAGAAGAGAAAAAGACAAATTCCAAAGAAATCATCAAGGTTTTCAAGAAACTCACTGATTAGTGCCACTGTTCTCATTCTATATTGCAATGTCCTCCTCTTTCATCTTTACAGAAAACTAGTATACACACAGTGAATAATGCTGGTATTAACAAAATTAATGCACTAAAACTGGTACAGATGAGTTGGTAATGAAGCAGTTAATGAGAGAGGAAAAAGCCCTAGATGTACTTTACTGATCCAGCTCATGCCCTCTCAGTTCAACAGGCAGCAGCAGTGAAGAAGGTTAGAAAGATGCTAGTATACATTAAGAAACAGGTATATAACTGTAACAAAGCCAATAAGATTACATTTTTACTTTATAGTACCCTGTGGGGGTAGACCAAATTTGGAATATAATGTCCAATTTTCATCATGAGAGTGGAAGACAGATGTAAATAAAATGGAGAAAGTACAGCAGAGGGCAACCAAAATGATTAATGTACTGGAGAAGGCTAGCACAGTAGCTGAGAGAATGATGAAATGGGAATTATTTAGCCTCAAGGAAAGGTGATTAGGAGGTGAACTGACTGAAATATTTAAACTACCTATGGGTTATTATAAAATTAAGCTTGAAGATCAATTTGAAGTTTCTTGACAGACCAGAAATAAGAGATGCAGGATTATATACACTATTCCCACAGGTCACTGTGGTACACAAGTTAGTTGCATGAGATGCCTGCATTTGGAAACTGCAGTACAGTTTTTGTGTTACAACACAGAGATAGTCTTTGAATAACCTGACATAACTGGTGGCAGCTAAAGGCTTGATCACCTACAGCATCAGCAGCAAACTCCCTCATTAGTACAAGTCTTCTTGTTGGTTAGAAACTGCTCAATTCAGACCATATCTTCAGAGCATACCTACCATATCTACTTGGAGATGGGGCTGCCTGCTTCTTTTCTAATCTACATAGTGGCTAAATGCCTGGTTCCCAAATCGATCACAGAATCACACAGAATCACAGAATCGATCGGGCTGGAAAGACCTCCGAGATCATCAAGTCCAACCCTCTGTCAACCCTAATCCATTTACTAGATCATGGCACTCAGTGCCACATCCAATCTTCGTTTAAAAATCTCCAGGGATGGTGAATCCACCACCTCTCTGGGCAGGCCATTCCAATGCCTGATTACTCTCTCTGTAAAGAACATTTTTCTGATCTCCAACCTAAATTTCCCCCGGCAGAGCTTGAGCCCGTGCCCCCTTGTCCTATTGCTGGGTGCCTGAGAGAAGAGACCAGCCCCCACCTGGCTAGAACTTCCCTTCAGGTAGTTATAGACAGCGATGAGATCAGCTAGTTCCCTGCTAACAGGACCTATTTAAGAGGTAACATGTTCACCATTATCTTTGGATGTCATGCTCTGAACCTGAGGATGGGATTCATCTTACCTTGCTTTAGCCATCTAAAGGCTAAGGGCACCAACTTGAAGCTAGTTGCTTCAGCTCCCATTGCAGTTAGTGGAGAGAGGAAGAGATCCTGCCAACACAGTGGCTCATGCCCATTCTAAGGCATGTGCCTAAGACAGGTAAAATTAATTGGTCTCTCGAGGTGCTTTTCTCTTTCCATTGCTGGCAGCCTCACATCTAACTAGGCTTGAATCCCAGTGCTAGGTACCTCTTTGGCAACCTTTACCATCATGTCTCTGAGTTATGAAACACATACTAGAGTCCATGAGCATACAGAAAAAGCAGAAATTAAGGAGAAGTGGGGGCCAGATTTTAGACCAGGTAGATGGAATAGAAGACAAGATTTAAGTCCTAAGGGTAAAGTGAGAGAGATGATGAGGAAAGGTAAGGAGTTCAAGCTCACTTATAGTCATTCAGGAATCTGGGAGTTAAGCAAAAATTTTTGATGAACTAAGAGTTTAGTTTGTCACTGATGGATGAAGGCTCTGAATCTATATTGAGACAGTCTTGTCATGGTACTTTAACAATGCAGACTAAGAAAAATAAACTGTAGCTGAACAAAGAAAGGAAGAGGATACAGCAGCTATTAACAGTGAAATATGATGTTTTTAATTAGCAAATGCTAATTGCAGGACTGGATATACAGTGAAATGGAAACATCAAATCTCAGGTGAGAGTAGGTGATAGCAGAATACTATTAATCTGAAAAGGTACAAATAAGGAAAACAAACCAAGAGGAAATGGAAATGCTGATTGCTCCTTCCAGCAAGAAAATGTTATTATCAATGAAAAAAATTAAGTGGAGTTTATTTTTTCTGCACCAAAACAAATTTTATACAGTAGGTATACTGCTTGAATTATATTTTTTGCATTAAGAAGCCTAAAAATGAACAACATTAATTTTCCAAAATAATATAGATTTGAGTATATCATGGAAATCCAGTAAAAAAAAAATTGTAGAAAAGTGATGGATTCTACAGCAGTGACATAAGCAGGATGGAAAAGGAGAAGTGAACATTAGGAGGAAAGAACTAGCAAGAGAGTTATATATATAACTAGATGGCCAGAACAGAAGATAAATACGTAAAGAGATCTAAAGAAAGCAAAAAAAATTATCAAATGAGATGATCAGGTTTTACACTTTTAAATATACATTGGCATTAATTGGAAAAAAATATACTATCTGATGAACTCACTCTCTTTTAGAACCTATTGAGTTTATGTATCACCTATGTGAGATGTAAAAGGAGCATAATTCTTCCAGACTTTGCTTCAAAAAAAATGAACCAAGATGATCAATAAAATACAAGTTACTGCACAATTAGAATTTGGTGATCATACCATTAGATCTGAAATATATATAACACTCCTATTACAGTCAGAGTTTTAAAGAACATAGAACAAATTTAAAAAAGGTCTTGAATAAAGTATTTGGCAGAAAAAAAGATTATGGCATACTGGTAAATATTTAAGAATAAATAAAGATGATAAAATCAAAATTAATTGCATCAGCCTATCAGATTGCAGTTGAAGAGTCTGGAAGATGAATACAGTTTTGTTGAAACATAAAACCACAGATAAAAGTAGCCACAAATACTGGAAAAAACATTAACATTAGTGTCTGCACCATACCTAGTCTATTGATTTTTTTTTTTAAGCTGGCATAAAATTGTTTTAGTGGGTGGAAACATAAATTGAATGTGAAGAGAAATTGCAGATATTAGGACTAGTTACATTAAAAAAAGATGAAGAGAGGTTATGGTAAAAGTCAAAAAAGCAACTTAACTTCCATACTCGATTCTTTGTGATTGTGTTTGTCCTTCCACAAGTACAAAGATGACACAATGAGACTGAACAGTTGCAAATTCAAACATATAACTTGAAAACTGTTTAAACAATCTGGTAGTGCTACATAACCAAGACTCTGAAGATGCACTGCAGGAAATAGACAGTCTATAAAATGTGATAGCAGTAATTTTGGTTTGGTTTGGTTTAAATGCTTTTGAAGCACCTTGCTTCAGAGCCTGCACCAACTTTCAGCTAGCAGGACTGGTATGAAAGGATCACTGGCTGCAATTACCCAATAGCTCCAGGATAAATGCACCTTCACCTGCAGGAATTGGCACAGATTGTTGTTAGAGGCAGGGTTGGACAATGTAAATCTATATATGAGTTAATCTAGGCAGTTCCTCTTTTTCTCCTTTGTATGTGTTTTTTAGAAAAGAATAAAGGGCAGTTTAAAGAGGAGTGAAAGAGTTCATCCACATTGTAAGTACTAAAAATCACACATATGTGTGTGCTTATACAATGTATACACATTTAAGAAACACTTGGGTTTTGTTATGGAAACATAATTATTATGAACTTAAATACAACCAGACAGAAAGACATGACTCCTACCTTTACATTTGCCTTCCTACCAGAGAAGAAGGATGATGATCAATCTCTCTTAATAGCTCCAGAAAAATGGCAACATGTTTCTGCTCACAGTCTGAGAGCATAGGTTGGTCTTATACAGCTGGCAGTCCAAGTGCAAGATAGAAAATGAGCCCTTGGCAATAGTTTGTAAGGAGAGGCTGGTTATTATTTTATATATTTTATCAAATATGTAGTCTGAATATGTTAGATATCTGCAAATAGTGGAGGCTAATGGGGCTCCTCAAACACAAAAAAACTCATGGTTGCGTGGCTTCTGGGAGACACTCTCTCTTTCATCTTTCACAGGACCAAACCTGAATTAAAGGTTGGTTTAGTAATAGTTTTCCATTCCCCAGCCCAATTGTTCCATGCCCTGTGGAGAAGTAAGTAAGGGGAGGGGGTTAAGTACCAGAGACATCATGTGAAATGCTGTTGTGGCTTACAAGGTTGTGCTTTCTCACACACAAAGACAGTGATGCAGAGAGGGATGAAGGGCCCTTGGGTCCATGAGCTGAGTGTCCTTTGTGTTGTGTGGCAGGCTACAGGCACAAGCTCATCCTTGTGTGGCAGGTTACAGGCACAAGCTCATCCTTAATTATTCATATCCTAGCTTCACCATGTGTTGTGGCTGGTTAAAGTATAAAACAGGATATGAGGTATTTGGGATCCTCCTCCCTCCTGTACCATTATAGCCTATAATATAGGCTAGAGCACAATGGCAATTACGCCAGTTAAACTATCTGTGCCTCAGCTGCTCACCTAAAAATGAGGATAGTAAAGCATTCCTATTATGCAGAGTAGGATAATTTCCATCACTACAGCCTGGAGTATGCCTTGATATCTCAGATAGGTAAACACAACTGAACTGTACTGCATTATCAATGGTGGCAAGGAAGAGTTTTGACTGTTACAAGGCCCTAACCTTTTCCTCCTGCTTTCCCTCACACTTCAAATGCCCCAAACACATGCTGAGGAAATAACACTGCGGTGGCAGCTGAGGAAAGGCCAGTGGGTACTGAAGTGTGGTTTTGTCAGTTTAATAAGCTACTGCTCTTGTAAAAAATGGCTGCAGTCTCTAAACTTAACCCCTGAGAACTTCAATTATTTTATCTACCAATCTTTTGGATTACTGACACCCTCCAAGGGAAAAGCTGTTGTCTTAGATTAGCCAAAGCAGCTACAATTCTGCCTTCCTTAGAGACGGAGGATGACTTAGCTGTCTTATCCTTGAAAAATCTATATAATCCAAAGATTAATCCAGAAGACCCTGATCTCTTTGCAGCAAAAGGCCATTCCTAACAAACTGCTTTCTCCCTAGCAAAGATAGCTCTTCACTTTCTCTTTCAGCCTAAAGTAAAAAGAGCTGTAATTGTCCTAATAAAAGCATTTTAGTGTCATGGATAGCAACTGTCATAATACAATTTCTTGCCTAGATAAAATTTATCCAGAGAGTGAATTGGTTCCTGCACTCCTTACAATGAAAAGAGAGTTAATTGCTATCAGTTCAACAAAAGCACCAAGGAAACTAGATAAACAGCTTTCTCTTGGATCTCCTACAGGTATCTTAGGCTACAAAATACTTGGTACTGTATGTGTGTTGACTTTAAAATCATTGTGGGATATAAAATAATGTGCATCGGCTCTCTGAGCTGCTTCATTAGCCTGATTTACCTCCAAGGTTCCTGTTTCAGGCAAGTCTGCTAGTCTTGCATACAAAAGGATCAGCCACAGTACTCTGCAGTGTGAGCTGAGTCTTTTGTCCTCCCAGTAAGAGGCAATAAAGAGGAGTACAAAACAAAAACAAACCTTCCCTGCAAAAGCAGTCTGTCAAATTAGCAAGGCACTTCAAATACAAAGATCTTCAAATACTCACTTTTGCTCTATTTTAGAGACAGAGAAGAAAAACCTCCTTTAGCAACAAAACACAGTCCTTGACATGCCACTTTCAAAATAACTAATCGATCAATATCTCTTTCCCTCTGTCCATCATTTAAGAGAAAAGATTGAATGCAATTTGAAAAGAAATGTCCAAGAAAGCTCAACTGTGTGGCAAAGCAGAAGCCAGATCTAAAGCAAACAGTAAAAGCTGAACATGTCCCTGCTCCTCCAAACAAGGCAGCAAGGGAAGCAGTCCCAGAGCAGAGTATGGGAGCTTTACAGGTTGCTCAGAGGTCCACTGTAAATGAAGTCAGGTAAGTTATCTCACCTACTCTTCCTAGTGATTGTGGGACATTTTAGAGTGTGACCTTTAAAACATCCCTAAAATACTGTAGATCGTCTCCTCTCCTGAGGGCATCTCTAGCATGAAACTGAAGGTGGCCTCACAGTTGGCAGAAACTGTGTGGGGTTTTCTGTTTACATTTATTTGTATACAGACACTGGCTTGCTTGCTGCTTTTTCTAAATTACTGCCCTCTGCATTTTCTTCGTTTTACATGCACCTCAGTTAAATCACTTTTTCTGATAAATATGGAAACTTGATGACTTGAAAAAATCCTTCCATGTCAATTCTGCAGTTCATATTCATGCTGAGATTGTATCTAATTTTGAAAATCTTCACACTTGTGCCCTGCCATCATGTGTAATCTTTTATGCATGGCTACCTCCACTGCTGCTGAAGCAGTTGCTATGCGACAGATGAACCTGCTCCGTGGGGCCCTGACATTAGTAAAAGCAAATTGACCACAGGAGCACTAATCTAGCATGAAAAGCAGTTGGTACTGTGCATTTCCTAGAGAAGGATTACCTAATCAACAAGCAAAACCTCTTTTTAAACGTGAGCTGAATTACCTAGGTCTGGATTTCCCTGTTTCACACCTTTTTGCTACACCAAATTATCCTTAGGAGTGAAGTCTGCAAAGGTGAATTACTCAAGAGGAACAGGGACTCACCTCAGATCAGATTCTTCAGCTCTCACCCTGGCCTGCTTGCAAATTTGTCATCTGGGCTGATAGTTGCCTTAACTTGTTTCTCCAAGGTTACCAAAAACTGGTAATGAAGACAAATAAAGACAAAAGATGGTCAGACAACAGTGAATGTCACTCTCTTATCACCTCACTGATAAGCCATATGAACTTAAAATGTCAAAAAAGGGTTAGATGCTAAAGTGGTCACCTAATCCACATGGAAACCAGGGTATAATGCCTTCTGCTACAAAAGCACCACAGCACACTGCTGTGTTTCTTGGAGAAAGTGATCTCTGGGGAATTATACTTGGCCAGCCAGATCACTACTAACATCATTATTAGTGATTTAACCCTGCAAGTACTGGGCAATTTTCTTTGAATCCATCACCAAACATATGATTATATTAGAGAAAATGAGCCCTGACTCACATAAAGGTTCAGCTGACCTCTATCCTGGATGTTTCTGAGGATGATATTTCTCCTAGAGGTAGAAAGGCTTTTTAACCCTTACCTTGTCACAGATGAACAGACTTGCTGGAAAAAGAGAATTCCAAAGCCACTCTTGAAATAGGAAGGGGTTTATAACATGAAGCATTTGAGGAGAATTACAGATACTTCAGTATTGGAGGATTCAAATTTGCCCAGTTGAGGGTGTCTGCAACTTCACTACATTCCAGTGAGATTCAGTTTATTGCATAAAAGACAGGTTCCTCTGCCCTCCTGTTTTCTATTGCATTGCATCAGAAAGAAACCTAAAAATCCAGTGTGCAACACAACTCATGTCAGAACCCAATATTGCAGAAACAGCATCTCAGGTCTAAGACCTCAGGCTACTACATCCAAGGTTAAAGCTCTATCTTGACTTCACTTTGACTACAGCCCAGTTTGTGCAAAGTGCTCAATATGCTTACCTCTCAATGTAGATAAGGAGGCTCAAATTTCTCATGAGATATTTGGAACAGGATAGGATGAGAATTTGGTGACATCTTCACGGGGATAATACTGAAAAATGAAGTACCATAAGGCTCATGAAAGGATCTCAGATAGCAAAACAAAGGTTACTTCTTACAAAATCTTAATCACTTCCTTAACTCTTCATTTGTCTCAGCTTCTGAACAGAACATAATCTACAACAGAACTTGCTGTACTTAAAATAATCATTTCATTTAGCTCATCAAATCTAGTTCTTTTCTGGACTGCTGCTGCTGATGACTAAACTCTTGTTGAGGCATACAGTGCAAGAGCTACTGACTATTCACTGGGTGATGTGAAAGGACTTAGTGGTACAACTTCCATTAACCTTAATAGGATCCACACAGCTAAATTTCCACCCTGAATATTTAACCTCCACTGTCTCTGTCTCTTCTAGTCTGTATAAATTGCCTTGAAGAGTGAAACAAATAAATGTATATATACTGCCTTTGGCTTAGTGCTTAAATACACACAGCATATATTCACATTGATCTCAGATGGGTCCTGCCCCTAAGGCTGACCACTGCCCCATGCACATCAGCACAACTTACCTGGTAAGACTTGCTCTACACATGCATATGATGATCTTATCAGATGAGCTTCTGTTCTTTACAGTGTTATACTAACAGCCTTTTGTGCAGGATTATCTACTGCCACAGATAAGGAGCTATCATGTTCTATACTTGTAAGAACTTTTATTCAGATCCATCACCAATGACTCAAGATCAGAACACGTAGGACCAGTGAGAACTTGAGAGGTAGGAGTTCAGTTCATACTCATACAGGAGATTTTTAGTTCATACTGAACCAATGCTCTAACAAAACTTTTATAAATTCACATTGTACTTTTTTGCCACATACATTGACTGTGAAGCAACCTCTGCACCACAGAACCACAATCTGATGATTAGAACTTGGTCTACAAAGCACTGTAGTTTCAGAAAACCCTTTGGTTCCCATGTCTATGTTTGCATGTGCTGTAAACCAGTTACAACCTCAGTGTTAGCAACCAGATGTGGCTGCACAAATGTAGTTGGTAATACTGTAGCTGTCTCTTACATATCCAGACATATGTTTAAAAAGCTAATGCAATGCCCTTATTTACTGTCTCAATTGCCAGTCTATGTAAACCAGCCACTGTCTTCAACTGGCCTCTTATCACTAGAACACAAGAAACTTGGATTGTCTTTTTAGCTTTGTACCTTGCCTGCTGTGCAACCACAGCTGTGTCATTTCACTTTTCCATGCCTGCTGGTTAAAATATTTGTCTTATCTATGAGATTCATCTGATGTTCTTTCTAGGCTGCATTGAGACAGCTTTTCTTAAAACTTATAAAACAAGTTTAAGTATTTAATCAAAAAATACCAAAAGGAGGTGTTAGACTCCACTATCCAGTCTAGGAGACCCAGTGAATTCTTGGCCCTAAGGAACTTACTGATCATTCTGGCACTCACTAGAAACATGGATTTACCCAGGAAATGTGATTCTTAATGCAAAGCCACTGCAAAACTACTCCTCTGACAGTTAGAGCTCCCACTGTTTTCATCACCAGTTTAAGTACATTTATTTTTGCCCCAGGTTTAACTTCTCTCTCTATTCTTCACTCCCCCTTCCCCTAGCATGTGTGCATACAACTCCAGTATATATCCTTATAAAGAGAGAAATCATATCCATTCAGTCTTGACTTGAGTACATTCAGCAAGCTTTTAGGGTGTGCTACAACCTAGGGAGAAGAGCTGTGCAAGCTGACCTCCCCAGGAGCCAGCTCCAGTTCTAGAAAGCCCTAAAGGTGCTTCAGCAGAGCATTGCACCTGAGCAAAGAAGTACCCCTGCATTGCAGACTACTTCAGTTGAGGTTCAGGGCTGCACTGATGCTGCTATTTCCACATCTAAGTGCACCATCTGCATGTACTAGCTTGAGCAGGTGCTAGCTCAAGGCTTTCTTTGTTGTACTTCAATATACAAAATAGATACATCCCCAATTGTTAGGCAGGCTCTCCAGGTTCCCCCTTGTCACCCCCGTGTCCTTTCCAGCACCTGTTTCAGCTTGACTCTGTTTTCCTTGAAGGCAAGTGATGAGAATTATACAGATGAGATTGTTCAAAACTCATCAGTGTTTTGTACAATGGTCTTAATACTTCCCTCTTTCTCCTGGAATTAATGGATCCTGCGACCACATATGGGGCTTCTGCCCATTCATGTTAATTTAGTCTCTTCTATTGTTCATCAGAGCTTTTTTCCTGCCTTAACAGCCACTTCTTTTTTTGGAGCAGTGACACAAATTATCATTAAGCAGGGCAATGCTCAAACCCTCAAGGGCTACAATTAGGTTTCGGGGTTCTGTGTGGGAGGACTACACCAGAACACTATAATCCTTTCTTTATTTTTTAATGATCATTACACTCTCAATGTATTAATAAATTTCATTTCCTGTCCTTCCGGATATGCAAGACAAAAGTAACTAAAACAAAAATTAAGAAGCTCTTCTTGTACATAATAATAAAAGTCCAAATTCAGCTTTCAGCAAAGCTCCAACAGCTTGATTCTGTGCCCAAAAAAGTCACTGGAAAATCTCTCTCTATCTCTAGTTGGGCAAGGTCAGACTCACCAGGAAGAGTTTCATACTTATATCCATAGGCAAAAGCTTCCCCCCTATCTCTCACTGTGAAAAGACCAACTTCCCCTCTTCCAGAGATTAGAATTTCTGAATGATTTCACTTCAGCTCTGAATGCTTGTGTGAGTTACCTGTTCTTGCTCTGATATCAATAAAATGGGAATGAAAATTTTAAGATGACATCCCATGATGACAGTACATCCCATGATGATATACTACATATCTTTTACAGTAAAATATTTCCTATTTCAGCATTTGAGATGTTCTCTTCTGTATTTTGGTGTCTCAGAGTTAAATTCTGTCATTTACTATATGGCCCACCAAGGACTGGGAGCTAGGCTGGGAATAGAAAAGCATGAACCTCAAACTCAGAGCTGGGAGGAGAGGAGTGTATAAAAAAAAATCTAAGCCCAAACTTATATGTTTCATGTGATGAAAACTAATTATAAAATCAGAATGCATTACCATAATTGTTTATATCTGTGTTTTAAGGAACTTGCTGTCTTCTGAATCTAATAAACAAAGGAACTGAAGCTTGACTGCTACAACAGTTTTTAATCTGTTTGGAAATTAGTCCAAACAATGAAGAAATGCTTTCCAGTATTACAAGAAAATGTTACAGTAAAGAAAAAAAAACAGAAGGGAAAGAGAAACCTTGGGAAAAAAAAACCCAACCAAAAAAACAAAACACAAAGAGACAAAACTGCTTAATTATTAATTGGGGATAATTAAGAGTAGAATTTGCCTGGCACACCTGAAGTGCAGGATGGGAAACAAATACACATGAAGCATTGCCCTTAGCTCTTTCGCCCCACACATCCCCAGCAAATTCCATACTTCCCAAGGAAGCTGGGAGCCAGGAGCACTCATGCACTGGCTAGGAGGGGTTGGCAAGTTATAGGCAGGGTATTACAATCCCACCCCTCACAAACACTTGTGAGGTCCTGTTCTCCCTGAGGTTCAGCAGCTAATGAATATGGTACACTCCTGGTTAGCTACATGTGAACTACCTGTCAAATATCACCATCTCTGTAGTTTTATCCATCTCAGCAAGGTAGTCTTCAAGCATCTGCTCATACCTCTGCAACTGAGGCAGATTAATTTAAAGGATAAAACACCAGATAGAGAATAATTGCTTAAGAGCAGCCAAAGCAGACAGAGGTTCAGTATAACTATGTTTAGCATTAGCACAGATCTTTCATCCTATTCTTGGCCATAAAAGAGAAATTAGTCTTTTTTCCCCATGTATCTCACTTCTACAGCTGTTCACTTCATCACATTATGCATATATTTGTTAGAGATGCCTAAGATTAAACAAGTTTTTGGCAAAGAATGCAAGGTAGGCAGTTTTCTGTCAGATGGGGAGGACTGTGTAGGAGGTTAATATTATCAGGCACACCCCATGAGAGCACAAACAGCACAAAGGCTAGTAAAATGCCCTAAAAATCAACAGCACTTTTGAAATTAATCTCTATCCAGTTTTTCACAAATACAGTCAGGAGACCTTCATTTGCTTCCTGGTGAGAACATGTTTATATCACCTGAGCTCAGCTGATTTCTCTAGTTCAAGTTCAACAAAGACTCCAAGATCTGAATGAGCAAAGAGTAAGTAAATGGTGGTTTTCTCCTATTCATGACCTGTTTTTTTCTCTTATTCATGTACTACACCTGTATTGTGCATCACAACACAACTTTACTTCCAATCATTCAAAACACCAAGGCATGCACAGCTTTAGGCATGAGTAAGCCTGCTAATTTCATGGTACATCTCATCTTCCTAAAGCTGAGTGTCACTGATCCCATGCATGGATGCTACAGCTCTTAGTCCAATATTTAGCACCCACTTAATTTTGCACAGAATGGTAAACTCAGCAACACTGCACTGTGATGTTGCAGGGACCCAGAAGTGCTCCAGAAACACTCTGAACAGTTGTATGTCTGACTCAGAAACAAATCCTCTGACATTTTGTCTGCAGAAGCCAGCTGAAAAATATCCTTTTAATCATGATTTGGCCAAAACAATCTTTGGCAAGGGTGAAACAGTGAGTGTCCAAACCTTGCCATAGAATGAATATGCACAAAAGCCCCCATGGTTTTGCCCAGCTGAGGAAGCAGTGTTTGCTGAAAGCAGGAGTCAGCTATTTATCTGCAAGGAAATGTAGAGTGATGTGAATTTCTCACACTTCTCAGTCAATGTAAAGGTTTTTTCCACTCTTTTTGAGGATGGAAGTAGCAGTTGTGGCTTGTTGCAAAAAAAAAACAACAAAACAAACCAAAGACCACCACCACCAACAACAAAAAACTTGCTAGAAGACATTCTGTTTCTAATTCAGCTTGCCTGCATCTCTTACACGTTCCTGAAATTTCTGTAGTAATAGGTGTTTGTGGTACTGCTGGATAGAATCTCCAATAGTTTTATAACAATACCTCCTTTGGTGTCTCATTGATCTTAAAAACAAACCTGTCTGGCTTTTAATTTGGTATAATCTTAGAATAAGGCAGAAAAAAATAATCTTCGTAATCCTAAACTATCTCTGTTTTTCTTAGAAAAAGGAAAACTATTTCAGATAAAATAGAAATCACTCTGAAAATCCATCAGAGCTGTTTGCTTTCTTCCCTTTTTGTTTCGAGTTTTGAAAAGGGATCTTCTAGAGACTGATTTGGGGTTTTGAAAATACCCCACTTCTAAATAATACAGCATCATGAATCTCTCAGATGGAGAATATGCTTTGGTTGTATGCTTAACTCATCTGCTTTCCTTGGGAAAATCTCACAGCTGGGATGTGACCTGCTTCTAGATTTTGATTTCATTCCTGAAGGAGAGCAATCCACCATAGTTTGTTAGTCCTTTGGGTTAGGAATTACCTGTTACTGGCTTGGGACAAGCACAATGTTAGTCATCAATAATAATAATGAGTTTTGAAAGGAGTTCAGAACTGGATTGTGACCTAAAGTATTCTTGAAGAGAAAAGGTTGACAATATTCTTGGAGATAACAGCATTATTTCAGGGGAATCTCTCTATGTAGCCTGTATAAGAGGAATTTGTCTCCTGCAGACCATACCACCAACTTTCTTGTTGCCAGCACGTACTTTAACTTCCCAGTCATTTCTTCTTCAAACTGTTTGGAATCACTGACTTTTTGAAAACACAGACTCCTAGGAGCAGTTTAGCACACCAAATAAAAGAATTAAATGTAATAAAATAAACTATGAGGATAACACTTAATGCAAACCTTGCTATTTAAAGAGTGCTACGGATTTTGTTGTACATTCTTCCTGCTAGTACATTATAAGTCATCACAATATTGCTGCCTCAGAGAATGCAATTTCAGCTGCTTCCTGCCCAGTATGGTGAACATCCAAAAAAATCCAAGCAGAAAACATTCCAATTTCCTAAATTTCCTCCAGGTGCTTTGCATAGAGGCTTACACAGTTTATTCTGTCTGCTTTAACAAACTGTTTGTTGTTGCTACAACTGGAAGCACTTGTGTGAGAACGTGAACACCGTGGCTATACCTCATGCATGGGAAGAAGTACTCTATTGACCTCTTTCAGCCTCTCAGTCTCTGCATTCTCCTCATCAAAAGATTTGTACGCTGAAATCATCATGCACAGACTCAGTTTCTGCATTTGAATCATATTTATACATCAGCTTTCTCTCCTCTCCCCAGTTTTCTTTTGTACATCTTCTTGTGCCTGTAAATGCCCAGAAAAAGCTGTAGAGTATATCCTTTTGGGTCCCAATTAAGATTCTGAACTGCTGTTCTCTGTATGATAACAACCTGAAGTGCTGACAACACGCTACCTGTCAACAGGCAAATGAAGGCCAACCATCTGTTCTACTATAAATTGTCTCCATTACTCTCAACTTGAAAACCCACTTTAAAGACTCCCCAATTATCTAGTAACCTGCTCCAAATGATGCAATGTTATTTTAGCTAAAATCGTCACTGTGAACAGGAAAAATAAACATAAAAAGCTCTAAACAAAGAAAGATATTTGAAAAGCTGGTTTATACCTGATTTTGTATGTACAGCTCTGATGTGAGTGCTGGAGCAGCTTGGAATCACAGCAGCAAAGAGCAGCAGACTACTGCTGTTTGAAAACCTGCATTTCAGTTGAGAGCATGGCAGCTATACACTCCTGCTCAGAAGCCTTTTGTCTCAAAACACTGTAATTACAAACCTCCTGCAAATCACTAGACTTCTCTTGGATGTACAGGACTCACCATAGCCAGGCACCTGAGGCTGCCTTAAAGGTGCTGCTGGCCCCTGGGGACTGAAAGCTCACTTGTGCAGCTCCACACAGAAGTGCACTTTGTGATGTAAGGTCATTGGCATGTCAGTGCAAGAAGTTCAGAGGTGAGACACCAAAGGAAAAGCCCTCAGGTTTGATTTGGGCATACATTTAGTTGAGCTTACATTTAGTTTCAGGATTTTCATGTCCAGAAGTAGAGATCAGCAAAACCAGGCTCTAAAGGAAGGGCTCAGCTCTTGCCTGAATCTCTAGTTTCATGCTCCTAGAACATCAAGCCCTTGTATTGCTTGCTAGCTTTTCTCTTTTGTGTGTTCCTTCATTTCCATCTCACTGCATTATAGGCTTGCTACAACTTTCTAAGGAATGGAATTGCAAACTTCTCTTTTCCTCCCACACAGCGAGGAAAACTTGACCTGGCTTGCCTAGTCTGCCAGAGACCCTAAAGTGTGCCTAGCATGTACCTATGCATCACAAACTGCACAGAGCTGGAACTGGTGATGTCCAGGGACTGGTTTGCCTATAATACACTATCCCAGATCCCTTTAGAAGAGCAATGGTACCAAATTCCATTACCTTGTTGAAGTCTGCTGGAGAAGGCTGAAAAAAAGGAAGAGAGTAAGTTTAGGACAGGTTTACAACATCTTATTACATCTCTGACACCTGTATGGAGAATGTAAAATATGACAAAGAATCAGAGCTTATATATAGATATAAATGAACACATACACTGTGGTGCTGACAATCTAGCCCAGACTTTCCCTGTTCAGTAACCAAAACTCATACCAGCAGCTGGTTCAAGCAAGACCAGTCTTACAAGTTACTTGCAGGAAGATTTACCTACTGAACCTATCCCCAGATCCCTGCACATAATAGCACTCAGGATTTTGAGCACAGGACTCATAGCACCTCTATTTTAGTTGTAGAGCCAGAAAGCAAAATAGTGTAAGAATCACTGTGTACAGTGAATATGTTTTAAATCTCCCCATAATTTTAAATGCCTATGGATTACCAATAGTAAAGATATCATTGACTGAAGGGGAAGTAGTAGAAAAGCACATGGGCTTAGTTCTGCAAATGCAAGAATTAAGATCTGGGATTCTACTGGAAAACCTGCAGCCATCTTCAGGATAATCTTCAGGTGCCAGTGGTAAATTAAAGCTTCAAAGATAGCAAAGAAGAAAATCCAAAATAAAGAGACATAGACATGTAAATGTTTTTGTTACTGTGATGAGCTTTACAAAGCCCTTTGCCTGTATAATGCCTTATTGAGAAGGAAATTGTTGCAATTTTCAATACTTAAATGACACAGAAACACTCTGCAAATCTCTAAACTACTTACAGATACAGTGCTTGATCCTAAGCTGTGGTCTAGAAAAATTAAATAACTGTTTTGTACACAGCCTTGTGTTCTGGAATAATAGTTTGTGCTGTGTGGTACTCACTAGAGAAGTTACACACAAGGGAGTCATTGAGGAAGAATAAGATGAAACAGTTGTCTTCATTATGAAATGCATTTTTGAAGGTTCATATTTCTTCTTTCATACAAAAGAAAGGCAGGAATTTATAGACAGTACTAGATACGTCCAAGAAATTCAAATGAGGCAAACGTAAAAGTTGGTTTAAAGAATCAGAATCATATCAATGTGACCATTGTAATATATGAAAATGAGGTAGGAATTTGCTTTTGACATGGCCCTTACAACATTTTTTTCAATTTATGGACTTTAAATTGTTCCTCCTATGAATTTCTGTGTAAAGGAAAGCCTGCCTCCTACTTTGATTACTAAATTATTTTGGGTGTTGCTGGCTGGCTAACCTGATGGGAGGGTTTGTTTGTGGTTAGGTTTGTCATCCTCCTTCACAAAACCTGTAGCCAAGATGCATCCAGTACAGTTCTGTTTGCCTTTTCACTAGCAGCACTATACAACGGTATGCTGTTGGCATTTACAACTCCCAACTGCTGTAAATAGCCCTAGGAATCAATGCACATATCCCTCCTTAGATAAGTATTTCAAAATAATAAAACACAGCACTGTCTGCAATTCAGCCAGCTTCTTCATGTTATCCAATGCAATGTGGAATCTAACTGCACATACTCTCTGACCACCTCCCTGTAGTCAGGAAATCCTAAGTGAATGGTCAAAGCTGGTAAAAGTTCATTAAGCAGGTGAATCACTGAAAAGCTGGTCTACCTCCAAATAAACTCTGTTATTAACTTGAGCCAAATTGAATTAATATCACATTGCGCTAAAATATTATTAAGTCTGCAACAAATCTGAAGAGAATATGGGAAAAATATTTTATTAAACTTGTACTGAAGTCTTGAAACGGGGACTATTTTACACCTTCCAAGAGATGGCATGTGAAGAGTATCTTTTCTTTTAGTCTCAAACCAAAATAAGGCTAAATCATGAACCAAATCTAACCCAGAGAAGATGTCACATCCAGACACCCAGAACTCTATGGGATTTCAGATCTACATTCAATACTTACTTCTCTAGTCACCAGTTATATAGAGATTTGGGTCAGAGGGAAGGTTACCAAGGATATGAGTCTAAACAAATAAAGCCAAGAACTTGTTTGTATGACATGATCACTTACTCTGTACACTACAGCTACCTCATTTCTTGTTGCTCCAGTCAGAAACAGTTCATGTAAGAGCTGGATATCATCCCCTAAACAAACACACCACTACAGCATACCAACAAATAGTGAAATACCTCATGTATAAATACCTATTAACTGATGTAATGTGCAATAAGGGGAGGAGGAAATGTATGTTCATCTATGTGACAGGTATTTCTAAGCACCACATAATTATCTTTGTTTAGTTATTTTAATTTTGTTTTTATTGGCAAGATGCAGTATGAAAAAATCTGCTAATTAGATAGGAAGTTCCCCTGAAGACATCTATCAACTGTTTCCATTAATACAGGCAACTGTGAGTAAGTAGGTAGGAAGAAAAAACATTCAGAAAGAACTTTTAGTTAATTAAATTGATGTTTGGATGCAAAATACTTTTCTCCCATCAGCAAATGTTCAGTCATATTTCCAAGAAAAATGGCTGGAAAGTTTTTTTTCAGGGTGAAAGATAGTCCTAAAATAGATTAGACTTTTAATTTCCATCTACTTCCTTTCCCATTACTTCAACACAGTAACACTAAGTATATTATCTCTAAAGACTGCTGAGCTCCATGGAGAAAGCCACTGTTACTACTATCAAGTGGTACATGCACAATCATAGTGTCAAGGGTTAGGGCTGGATCAACCACCAACCCAGGGACAGATATTCTCTATTATCCCCCTTTTCTCCCATCCAGGGAGGAAAAGGGAAAATTAACAGAGAGAGAGAGAGAGACTTGCAAATTGGTAATGAAACTTGAACTGCTTCAATGGAAATAACAGCACGAAAATGAAGAGTATATACACACACACAAAACCAATAGCAGAACCAAACCCCCTTCGATGGTAACTACATCACCACTGATGCTGTGGCAGGAGGACTTCAGCAGCAGCTAGGATTCAGGCTCAGGAGGCTGGATCCTGGAACTCAGGAACTCTTGATTTGAGAAGGAAGGCTGAAGAGGTAGGGTCTTGCATGAACAGAGCTGGCTACTGGTGCTGTCTTCTGGGATTGAAGACAGAACAGAGAGAGTCCTGAGAAGCAGAACTGGGCTTCTGATCTTCACAGGGCCCAAATGCTCAACCTTCTGACCCAGGTAGAGAGACCCAGACCTCTCCTTATATATACTAGTTGTTAATTAGCTGCTATTTAGCTTAATTAAGCACCTGTTTGCTTGGTTTTAGTCCTCATGCAAAAGACCTCAAGGCAAGGCCTGTGCTTGATATCAAAGCCTAAGGGACTGAATATGACATATATGGCATGGAATACCTTATTTTGACTCAAACTAGGACACATAGGCATTACAGATGTGTAGGATGGTAGAGCTTTTTTAACACTTGCACTCTTTGGACTTACTTAGTTACAGGGTATGAAAGAATCACCAACTGCTGAGTCTGACTTTTCCCAGACAGAAAATTAGAATATTTTGTTTGTTCCCTCAACTCACAAATTTAAAAAGACCTTTTCTGATCCTCAGACTGGCCAGCCAGAAATTTGTCATGTTGCCATCCTAGTTTCTATTCTGCAAGCCAGGCTGAGGGTCAATTGAGGTTAAATGGTGTAGGAATGCATTAACGTTCCTCTAAAGAAAGATTTAGATTTGACAGGTTTCAGTAATACATAGCCATAACTTGAAGGCTGTGTCCTCTGGTCCTAATGATGTTGCAGGGTAGCAAGGAAGCAAGCATAGCAATAGCATATGACTTAATAGACATTTATGCAATATTTAGAGTCTTTTCTCTGTTCTGCCTAGGCAGCCCAGAAAGGGCAAAAAAATAGCCACATCCTCTTGACTATGTAGGCTGGAGCTAGAGCAATCCTCAGTGGCCCCTTAACACAGAGCCTACATAGATGCCTGGCATTGCATTAGCATCCCAATTAGAGTGCACACTGTAGTATCCCCGATAAACTTAGCTGGGATGCTTAGCTGTATGTGCTAGATGTGGAAATCTGCCTGGGCTTAGAGAGAGCAGACAGTATGGGCAATCAGTTTGGCAAGAGAAGAAGTAACATGGACAAACATCTAAGTAGCAGAGGTGATCTTGGATGCCAAGAGTCTGTAACAGCCTTGGTTGGGCCTCTGGGTTAGCAGGCAGCCTAACATGGAGTGTGGGTAAATTTGGAAGTCTGAGACAGTGTCTCCATCAAATATGGTACGGGAATTCCTACAAGGAAGGAAGAGTGCTCCTGCCATGGGAAGGGAAGGATGCAGAGCCAGTTACAGGGGATTGGCAAGGCAAGGCCTATTAAAGGACAATCAAATAATAGTCTGTTCTCCATACAGACATGATATTGAGATGGATAGGTGAATGTCTAAGATTGAAAAGAAACACTATTTAATTCCTAATGTTCACATATATAATGTAGATAGAGGTAAAGGACCAGTGAATTTGTTAAACAGCTAGAGCACACAGTCACAGTCTGAAAATCACTTGGGGTCNACGAGAGCACACAGTGCTCTATGTAGCATTTCTCTTCACATTTATAACTAGATCTCATGCTTATTTTGCTTCCCTTCTCTGTATCTAAATTCATATCCTTTACCACCTGCGTGTGCAGAACGGAATAAATAATGATTACCACTGTGATAGAGAACTAGTGCTAAAATCCCAGTAAGTCACCAAATGGTTGTTACGTACAAAGATAATGCAGTCAATAGCGGGGCTTTTTCAGCAGGGTTAGGCAGCAACACTCTATGTGCATGTTTTATTAGTTACAAAAATGGGTATTTCAGTATAAGCACCACATGTAGATCAAACTGACAGACTCCTTTGGGATTAAGCCCCATCACCTTCTGAATGCAAGACAAGCATAAAACCACTGCAGCAACGGGGAAAAAAAAAATCAGCTTGAAAATAATTAAACAGCAAGGCAGCCACCCATAATGATATTCAGCAGAACACATTAGGGACAGTTTGCTGGGAATGCACAAGAGCACTCCAGTTGTTTAATTAACATTGAAACGGCGGTTCCACAAGAACTAAAAATCCTGTTAATTTATGTGTCTCTTAATGATGCTCATTTAAATACTGTCAACTTTTTGCCAGTTTAATATTCATGATTTCTAGTCATTAAAACACCAAGCTCAGCCTGTGGATTCACTGAGAAACACAAATTGTTTGATGATGATGTCAGTTCTTAAAAAGTTCTTTTCCCTTTAAAGTGTCAAACTCTCAGTGTTCATCACTAGGGTCATTGTACTGTAGTCTATAAAGATTACTTTTATCATTCATACAATACAATAAACTACAATGTTCTCTCTTACCTTCAACAAAGAGCCCTGCTTGCATAGTCAGGAGTTATTTATGTGAAGGTAGTTATCTTTTTACGACAGAACATCTCACCTGGTTAATGTAATAGTTTTATATATTGGGATACTGGGCTCAAGTCCCACTTTACGTTATAAAAACTATTTTAATCCAGGGTGGGAAACAATACAATAAAAATAATTTTAGTGCTGGAAAGACACTTGCAGCTGGATATTAAAAGGATATTGCCAATGTATTCAGAAGTCAAATTTTGACCTCCCCACTTAGGAAACTCATGGTTTGGATGAACTCTTGCTTCCATGAAACTTTTGTTTACACTGTCCTTTCCCTGTGTTGGCAAGATTAGAGGCTGTGTCTTTGGCAGAAACTATAAGGTAGCTTCCTGTGACTGGGACTTACACAGAAAAATATTATGTATTGATCTTATACTGTCAGAGAAAAACCCTGAACTTTTTAGTAAATTAATTATACTGTTAAACTTCCACCTTTATCATGAGAATCTAGATTTCAAGGAAAAGGTGAACTGCTTTAGTAAGGCAGGGAAAGGACAAGCATGGAAAACTAAAGATGAACATTTAAATGATCTTCCTTTACAGGCTCATTTCTTCCTACTATTTTTCTTCTAAGTACCAGACCATAGCATCTTAATTTCTTGCTTTGTTGATGCCTTGTTTTCCTAGGCAAGATACTTTATTACTTTTACTCTTCTTCTTAATAACCCAAACAATTGGAAGTCTCTCTTATTAGATATCATACTTTTTTGTAAGTGGACTGTAAAAAATATTAATAAAGGGCACAGATTCAGTCTTAAAAGAGGTTATTTACAAAGGGCAATTGAAATCTTGTTAGCACACCAATTCCCAGTGCATACTTTTCAGACTTAGCTGAGTTCTCTGTCTTGGGGTTTTTTTATTATTCCTGTCAGATTTCTAGTACACATTGAAATGCAACAGTGCCATATAATTTTTCTGAAAGACAGTTTGTTTGGCATTTTAGACAGAGATCCAACACAACAAAATGTACTTTATTATACAGAGGGAAAATATTCTGTGAACCAGGCAGCACAGAACTTACACTACCCTGATTAGTAGCAAAGCCAATATTTATCACTTACTTCTACTCATTTCATTCTTTACATTTTATCCTTCAGCTTGTTTTATACTTACAATCTGCACTTCATAACTAAATAGCTTAATGTGGTTTACCTCTGAAAAAAACCCAGTTGTAACTAGATGGTCTAGACCTAATCTTAATTACCAAAATACTATCCCATGTCTGAAATGCTTTTATGCTGTTATTGTTGTTATTTTATTCCAGAAGTGTTTCAATTAAGCAAGTAACCTGTATTAACTTATTGTGTACGTATTTTAATGTAATATACCTTATTTTCAGCATCATTCATCCCTGAAGAGATATTCCTGTTTATTTTAGTAGTCTAAATGTTCTTTATTTTAATAAAAGAGTCTTTTTTCATTATACTTCACTATGGCCTAATTATTAAATGCACATTTTGGGGACCATAATTTTGGAATACAGCATGATACATGGTTCTATCATGAAGTATATGCCCATCTGTATTCTGCTTTAATCCATAGTAGATTCTCTCCAGTAAAAATGCATTATAGACAGATCTACGAGTGATGCAATTCTGGTGTCCCTATTGATTTTCATGCTGATCACAGAAAAACAAAAACCAACTTGTTAACAATTTTCTTGGGGAGAAAAAAGTTGCAATCACTGAAAAAAGATGAAGGTCTTAAGGCAAAATATATTAATTCTATTTATGGTAGCATCCATCTATTTATATCACTAAAGATAGATAAACAAATCTAATGTGGTATCTTATACAGCTCTTCTATTTTGATATTTTTACTTATATATATTCAACCTTTTTGACATTGCAATCAGAAGGCAGTTAGCCTCTTTTGAAACTTAGGCATTGTCTGTAAACTTGTTCCCAAACGAAAGCTTCCATTACATTAAATTGGTATTTTGTATAGCCAGTATGAAGTAATCAGCATATAATGTCTATTCCCAGTACATTTATTTACTAAACTTCTTCAGTGTCCCTAATCTTTGGCACTAATGGTTCAATAATTAAACTAATTATAAAGAACAGTCTCGTCTTAGTCCTTGTTTTTGAAGCACTTGAACCCAATGCATGAGGAAAGTCATTTCACATACAAATTCAATGTTGAAACCATTTTTCATATTCCTCCAACATCCTAATTAAACACAGACATTTTAACAAAAAAAAAACACTTTCTCTGTACCTATACATTGAGAGTAAGGCTCTGTTTTAGACTCCATGATGTGCTAAATGTCACAGAGGAATTTTCTTGTACATACCTAAGGGATGACTTCTTTTCTAAAGCACAGCTTGGTTTCCATCAGTGTAAGCTTTCTTGTCTCTAACTTCACCAGGAGGAAGTGGAAAATACTGCTTCCTATGGATGCAGGAGGTAAGTTGGAGGTTGGTAAGTTCGGTTTCCAGCCAGAGAAGAGCCCTCCTGAAGAAGGAAAATACTTAGGTCCCAAACATTTCAGAGAATTCTTCCCTATTTCACAATAAAATTATCATTTCTATGCCTGTGTCACCAGACTATGTACCTTTGTTACACAGTCAGATATTTTGAAACCCTGCATATTTATTAATATGCATTTTTGCAGAGATATGACACATGTTATTAATTCCTTTATTTTGCTTGACCTTGTTCCTGAGCACTCCTTGTTCTTACAGCTATCTCAGATCATCTATTAAAATTCAGCTATCTCATATCATCTATTAAAATTAAGTCTGACTGCTAATGTGTAGTACAGTTTCTTCCCCAAAGAAGACGACCACTTCTTTGCAAAGAGAAGACCTTTCTGGGGTTTGATTCTTGTTTTTTTCAGTAGAAGGTCTTTTGGGGGTTTGTTTTTTGTCAGTAGTCTCTCTACCTGAGAATGGATATTCCTTTTTTTTCTCTCTCATGAAAGTCTATCTCACTATTGCTCCTGCAAAGTGCAAACTTGTTACTCTAAGTCTATATGTTTGTGTCTATGTCATGTTTTTCCTAACTCCACCATGCAAACTAATATATATATGATTTATTTAAAGGCCTTCCTCTTAGGATTCTGAAGATAAATTCTACAGTGGAGTGCATAGCATATGATTATTGTGTAATTTTCTGTTCTATTCACACTTCTTTTCAGTGCCTCTTAATCTCCATCTTTTCTTCTGACATGGACTTTATTTTTGTGAATACCAGTGTATAGTCAGAGATACTGTTGTTCTAATTCTAAAATTAAGAATTTCACATTATACACATTGATATCAAATCACCTGGACTGTATGTTTGGAGAGATTCAGAGAAATAATTATATTCCCTTAAAATACAGAAATCTTCCAACATCCATCAACTCTGGGTTTTATAAACTGATTTCAACATTCAATCTTTTTCAGGGAAGGTTCTGGAATACCTGTCCTGTTTTGGGCTGATGAGTCAACTCTTATCTGTGAAGCCAGGACTCCTGCAAGCATTAATCAAACACCAGAAGTGGCAAGATCCTCCTCATTTCAGTAAAAATTTCATATGGGTAAATAGCACTAACAAAGTCATCTTCCTTCTGGATCTGGTTTGATCTTCTTACAGTCCTGTACTACCTGTGTAGACAATAATAAACACATAGTTCTTAACAGGAGCAAAACACTCCTATAGAGAGCTGCCAATGGCCTTCTGGTGCCATTAATCTGTTTTCTTCATGTGAGTTTCCTGATGAATCACTAGCCAGGTTTCCTTTTCTTGTTAGTTTTTTTGTTTGTGGTTTACCTATTAAACTGTCTTCATCTCAAACCACATGTTTTCTCACTTTTACCCTTGCATATTCTGTTCCCCATCCCACTGCAGGGAAGTGAGCAAGTGGCTGTGTGGGCTTTAGTTGCCAGCTGGGGTTAAATCACAAAAAACATCATGCTAAATTATATATAACTTATATAAAACTTTAAACTATGTTTTGCAACTCTGCTTAGTATCCATATTAGAAATTGCAAAATTTCTTAGCATTAACTCTTCCAGTTGTTACTTGTTATTTGTTGGAAATTTGCTCCTTAAATGTATCTTCATAATTTTAGCACAAAATCCATTGTATACTTTTTTGCCATCAAGGCAGTATTTTTTCCACAGTACTAGCACTGTGTTTTATTACATTCAAAAGTCATCCCAATTCCCTTTCTCTTACAGTTAATGAGCCCTCAGGTGAAATATACTTAACTTGAGTCTAATCAGTGCCTATTTGTTCTTGCTTCCAGCAATGAGGTCAGGAACTTTTGGACTTCCCTTGGTACACAGAAAGCATAGGTTTGACTTACCTGATACATATTTAGGGCTGTTGAGAACTCTGGAGCACAGTTGTCCTATGGAGATATTTGCAGATTTGTGTTTATAATAAAGTCCCCTTGGTTATGCTCCACTGTTGTCTCTTTTGATGTCCAGAAAACTAATCATGATAATAATGTAACACTTCTATGCCTGGATGACTTCATTTATTGTATTTTTGAATTTTACTTGACTATATCAATGCAAAGCTTTTAGGTGTTTGTGTGTCAAGTGACAAACTAGTTGTATGTCTGTGGCTACCCTTTCAAACACTAACATTGTCCTTATGCTCATGTCTTTCAGTTCTAACCATTAGGTCACAGATTTCCTCTTGCTCGTTCTCTCTTTGTCCCTATGACTCTTGCATAATTGGTTTTACATTGGCCCACTTTCAATTGGAGATGTAGAAGATATCCCTTGCTACCACTGTAAAATAGCCAATTTGCTGATAGGAAGAATATTCTCATTGAAAGTTGGAGGTGATTGTTTGAATCTCCTCAGCTGGAGCAAAATTTAACCTAGATTCCTTCATTCTGAGAACATTCTCATCACAAGCCTTTTGCTGCTTTGTCCTGTTCCCTCCCGTGTCCCTTGCACATTTTAGATGTAGGAAGTATTACCACCTTTGGATCCTTGGTCACAGAGTTCACTGACTACAGACCTCAAAGAGCTCCTTAAATACAAAAGAGGAAGGGTTTTTAATGTTTCCACTGGTACTGCATATCACCTAGTTCAAGTTTCCTCCCATTACTAGGTTTGTTGTTTTAACTCTCTTCAGCCCTTGTGCATAAAACTCAAACACGCACCTTTTACTCTTGAACTCTATTCCCAGAGGTAAAAACCTAATTTTAAGTAGTGCAACACTGAACATTGAGAACTCAAACCCCCCTTTTGGGACCTATCTCAGAAGTCTGGCATGTTATTGTCCCAGCTCCTACATCTGCTTCCAAACACTCTAAGAACTTATTCCTACCCTAGACATACCACTAGTCCCTAAGAAGCATGTCCCTGCCTAGTTCACCTGGGGACACATGGACCTGTAGAAGGAATTGTCACAATAGTGTTACAAATTTAAGTTTCTTGCACAAAATATCCAGTAAAAAGACTCTTCTTTAAAACAGTAATTAAATAATCATCCCCCCTTCCTCTTAACAACCTACTGAGGGGATATTTAAATAGGACAATGCAAAATCAACATAGCATAAAATAATGACATATTGTTTGGCCTGGGCAGAGAATGGTTCTACATTCTGGTAATTAAAGTATCTATTTGTAAAAATTATTAGAATTACTGCATGAGTAAATATTTAAGTCAAAATTCAGCAAAGTGCTTAAGCCCATGTTGAAATCACATAGACTTTGCAATCGAAAAGTGCAGTGCCCACATTCTTCTTGTATGCAGTAGAGTGTTTTGCAATTCTTGGCATGTTCATTTTAGTTTGTTTTAGTGGGTCAGAAACAGAAAAAAAATGAAGTGAACCTAAGCACACAACAGATTGGCACTGATATTTTTTTTTTTTCCCCAAGGTAAAAAATAAACTAAGATTCTAGAACCATAGGCATGAAGCTAAGGAGAGCACAGACCTTCATCTTCTGGACCAGTAGCCAACTTCACTAGGAGTCTCTTGCAAGAACAAACAATTATTTGATCAGCAAAGACTTAATGGGCTTCACTTAAAGCCCCATACTTAGTGGAAACAGACCTTGGCTTCCATCCCATTACAATGGTTAAGTATGTTCTGACTAAAAATAGGTTTAGAATGAATTCAGAACTATTTGTATAAAATGTCATGCAAGTCTCAGTACAGCCTCCTCCACCCCATGTGAGAAACTGGACTCTCACATTTTCAGGAGATATGCTGCTCCTGCTAACAGTCAATGCCAAGAAACTGCCTGTCAAGAAAAATTTCTGTGCAGACATAGTGAAGATTCAGAGATCATGTTTTATAAGGTTTTCACCATCTCCCTTCCACCCTTCGTGAAGCAGCAATGTTCTTTCAGAAGGAAAGATTTGAGTGAGAGGTGCTGTCTGGCAGCAGAACACCTGGATAGTTGTAATCTAAAATATTCCCCTGATAACAAGGCATGGTCAGACACAGGAAGAGTGTCAAAGTGTGTAAATAACCATTCCAGACAAGGATCTGCAAATTACCTGAAAATGGAAATAATTTCTAGAGGAAGATCAACAGCATAGCAATTTACAAACACATTTCATTTCAGTTATTTATTTAGAAAAATCACAGTAAAATGTTTACCCTTCTAATTGACCATAGGGAAAAAATATTTTGTGAATGTAAATTACAACTTTGATTAAAATATAAGCTGTTCTGAGGTTTGCTACAAGTAGCATTAACATAAATTCATATATTTTCTTATCTCTCCAAAACCACATTTTTATGAAAATAAGAAGTTTATTATTTATGATTATCCTGGTGGGAGCTGAGGTTTATGCCTCTATAAAAAAAATCTAAACTGTCATATTTTCTTTATCCCATATTTGCCAGGTTGCCTTGTGGTTCATTTATTTGATAAATGTATTAACCTACTCCAGCCATTATGCACTTTATAAGAAACTGTAGACTAATTGGTATTCATGTGTAGGGAGTATTCCTCACAGTACTGAAGTGAAACAGTGAAGTTTGTAACCAAAAATTGAAGTTCAAATACTGAAAGAGGTGAAGTCAAAAAATGTTGTAAGATGTATTAAGTAAATGTTTATAAAGCATTTTGTTCTGATTTCTTAAAGGACAACCAAAAGAACATGAAAGTAAAGCACTCCTGCTCAGACCAGTCATTCAAGAACCACATAATCCTGTTTCTAGCTATGTGCATGCGAAGAGCTTAACCCTTCCTTGAACTCCCTGTAACTCCTCAAAACAGCTTAAAACAACTACTATTCACAAATAACCATCTAGCTCACATATAACTTGACTCCAGCTTGGATCCCTTGGCCCTGGAAGGCTGTTCAAAGCCAGTCTTGATTCTGAACAGATCCACGCAAACCAAAACATAGCCAAGACTCAAGTTCTCAAAAAGAGCAACCTCTTGTTATGAGCTTTTTATATGAAAGTGTTTTCAAGCAGCAGTTCCTAGCAGTCCTTGCCCAAGCCTGTGACATTGACCAGCACAGGCCATGAGTTAAATACTTGAATATACTGAGAGATCCAATTTATGTTCTTTTATGAATATATTTCTTGCCTAGGGCCCAGCAGGATCAACAAGCAGCAGGAGCTATCGGTGGCAAACAGTCTCTCTTCAGAAGAACAATGTCTGCACTCAAGCCTCTGAAGTCACTTTATTTTGATCCTACCTTGTGCCCTGGTAAGTTGTTCATAAGTTGTCCAGCATCCACTCCTCTGATGCCAAAGGAGTTTTATTCTTCCTTACCCAAAGAACAAAGCCTTATGACCCCCTCCAATGAGGTTAGACACAGCACTGTGTGGTGGCTTGTGGCAACTGCCCTCCCTCCCCCCAGCCCAGTCATTTGAGCAGAGGTAAATGTGTTCAAAATGCCAAGATGAAGTCCAGTGACTTCTTGAACCTCTCCTCAGTAGCAAGGAGAGGGTTTCCATTAAGAGCTAGGTCATCCTTCTTTCTGGTGTCAAGTGATGAGTTTTCTGAGTGTATCCATGCTGACATTTGCTGTTACCCGTAGGAAGCAGAAACACAGAACAGAGTCACAAATTGCCTGCTGGCTAAGTTTGGTTTTGCTAATTGTCATTGTGTGGCTTTAGCCAGCAGAAATTATTGCTGAAGACTTTTGAACAAATACTAAACATCACCAAGTTTCCTGATGTATAAATAAACCTTGTGGATACAAGGAAAATCTTGTATCTGTGTTTACTTCTGCTTTAAAGACAGTTACACTAAAATTTGGTAATGAAAAGATGTCTTCTTACTTCTGTTAGCATGATACAGCATGTAGTGATACCCACTGTGTTGTGTACCCCGTTCTCTGAGGAATAAATTAATGTTGTTATTTAAATTATGGTCACACATAACAGCCTTAATCATTAACATTACACTGTATTTTTGTCATACAAGCACAGAATTAAAAACATCTCAGTTTATAATCTCTCTATTCTACAAATGAGCAACCTGCCACAGAAAAGCAAAAGAAAAGAAACCTGCCACAGAAAAGCAAGAAATATTACAAGTTAGAAGTGATGTATTTATTTTTACATCAAATCAGTTATGCATAAAATACTGATCTTAAAAATAAAATATTAACATATTAAGTGCTGCCTTTTTGGTTTTTCTGTGGCTTGAAAATGGAGCTAGTTAGACAGAGTCACCTTTGTCTCTACATAGATTCCAGTCAATACCACTTTCAAGTTTTCACAAACCTGTGTCCTTTACTATAAGGCAATCTTTGCATTTGAGTGATTTCACAGAGATTTAAACAAAAGCCAACAATCAAAGTAGTGTGACTTTCATTTTAGTTTGTAAGCAGCTTAGTAAAATTAATGTCGCATCTAAAGTTTAAGCAAAGGTGAATTCTTTTGAAATCTGAGAGTTTACCCGATTTCTAGGCCCTGCTCTGAGCCTAGAAAGGAGACTATATTTTGCCATTTTCCTAGACTTGCAAGAAAATCTCACAAAAATGTTGTCACTCTTGCTACAGACTTAATTACTCCTCATCACCACTAATAGAATTAGGGATATTTCTCTATGTGGTGGGCCCTGCAGTACAAAAGAAATAACTTTAAGAGGACTACAATAAGCTACAGGTAGATTTTAGAGGTAGTATGCATTAAGAAAAACACCTGTTTTGACCAAGATGTGTTTCATTTATAACTGGTACCAACAGACTCATCTAATTCACAACTGGCTCCAAGTTTTGCAGCTGAAATCCATTAACTGAGGGAACTATGACTCAGAGGCTCAAAAGTGTTGAGCTGCCTAACTCCCACAGAAATCAAGGCATCTAAATACCTACAAGGGTGATGGCCTCATCACCTCTTAATAAGAGAAAGGCTCATAAGTCTGCTACAGGTTAAGAACAACTAGAAGTTGCAGAAGCCAGCCAGCTAATTAACTGCTGCTTTCTGCAGATCTATTAGTACTCCTCACACCTTTGCTCCCAGATCTGCTCCAGTTGGTAGTTTTGATCATCAATGCTCTCACACAAGGCTGCAGCTTGCAGGTGGGTCTTGGATTCTGGGCTCATTCAGAAGCATTACCATGCTCTGAGTGTTGCACATATATCAGAAGTGCACAAGCCCCACTTCTTTGCAGTATATAACCTTTGCAGTCAAAACTGCAGAAAGGTCTATAGTGTAACTCCATGATTTTCTAGATGAGACAGTTCAGAAATCAAGGCCACATGCATTTCACCAGAGGTTTTACTTGTGCTTTGCCTGTCTGAGATTTCTCTTGTATGACTTTAGAAATTCATCCATTCCTTCATTTAGGGAGGGCTTAATTTATCTTTGTACTTCTCTTGCGCCTCGAGTTAAAGGACAGACACATTCATAATGCATGGCTTTGTGATGTGTGCTCCATGACAGCTACAGTCTGTGAACTAGGCACCAAAATTCCTTGAGCAAAGCACTTGCTGAGAGCTGAGTCCATAGTCAGTCAGATGTAACATCCCTCTCCGTTGTATACATTACAGGGTGAGGGTACTGTTTTCTACCCTCCATCCCATAGGTTTCACTGCTGACAAACTCTTCAGCAACTGCATATTGAGAAATGACACACAGACACACCTCTGTCCCCAGTCCATCACTTCTTACCTACTGAAACCTCATTTTTGGTTTAAATGTGCATTTAAATATGAGAGATTTGGAAGGATTCCGATCATCTTCAGAGTAGTGAAGAATTTAAGTAGCCACTACACTACAAAAGCATTTAATCCATTAGTCTATCTCATGTAACTGAGATCTTAGATTTGCTCCTTCAGCATCTAGCAGTACAGGTTTTCTGACAAGTCATCTCGCTTTTCCAATTGCTCTCATTACAGGCTCAGGAAAGAGTGCAAGTCACTTCAGAATAGCCAGAACAGCAATCCTCTTATATGAGCAAGCTGCAGCTCCCCTGAAACACAGATCACCAGCTGGCTCAGGAAAGCACATTATAAACCCTCTCCCTCCTTCCTCAAAGGCTCTCTGGGATGGGAACAGAGCTGTCCACCCACCTGCTACAAGTGTGCTAATGGGAGCATTTTAGGTGAATGATCTGTGTTCTTCACCTGCTCTGTGGCCCTTTCCGGTCTGCTTGGAGGTTACAGCTGTGATTAAAACCCTGAGTAGGGTACTTTTCCCAGCAGATCACAATGGCTGAAATCAATAGGAGATTTTACAGTAATGCAGTAATGGTCCATATAATGAGGCTCAGGCTGGAGAATTCCCAGTCAAGACCTGTGCCTGAGGAGTTATGTAATTCTGGTTTAAAAAGGGGAGGAGGGAAAAGGTTTCATATTTAGGGAGGAAAGGTTTCATATCTGAGTTTTACATGGCTCAGTGCAATGTTTCTCTTAACTTACACATCTCTATCACTGGCTACGAAATTTATCAATAATGTCATTCATGGAGGCACAAGCTGTAAATAACCAACCTAAGAATGAGACTTTAGAAAACGAAGAATGTGAAGCCCTTTTGGGTAGAAGAAATGTCCTTCTGGATTATGCATGTGACACTCCAGTGTTAAAATTAGAGGGTCTATGCGAAATACATTTCTCTCAGATCTTTCTCCTCCTTGCCAAGTATTTCAGAGAGGGTTATATTTTTCCTTTATGATACCCTGAGGAAATACCTCTCATGTTGGGTCAGCATCTTGAGCTGTCTACAGCATTTTCAAGACTAGCTTTCCAAGGCTTTGCCTTCTGAGAAAAAGCAGAAAGGAAAGCATGATGTGAACATACATTAGCTGGCTGCAATCTCCCTCTATGGCTGCTCTCAGTGCACAGAGTGGCTCCATGCTGCCTGGCTCCACTGGAGCTGCCCTTCATCAACAACAGGAAAAATCACTACAATGTCAGTGATGCACCGAGGTTTAGCTCCCCTGACCAAACTGACACTATTTTTGTATTATTTAGAAACTGCTGCCCAAATGCAGAGCCTGAGAGCCATAGTTTTCCCCTGAACGTTTCTTTATTGCTGGCCCATATCAACCTAAGCTCTTGGTTGTTGTCCAATGGCAAAAACCGGGAAGAGGCTTCAGCCAAGGTCCTCTCTAGTCCTCTGAGGTTGGTCTGAACAGCATGTGTTATGCCCAGATGTTGGCATACAAATAGTTCATGCAGAGATCTAAGAGAGGTTCTAGTGCATCCCTATTCCTTTGACCAGGGATATAGGCTGACCTACAATGTTTCCATTCCTAGCACAGGTGAGACCTTTCTTCGCCTTCTTCCACTAATTTTTCATTAGCGAGATCTCCTGAGTATTGTTCATAATAACTCCCCTCAACAGATGAGTCCATGACTTGGTAGTCACCCCTGAGAGATCTGTGAAAGAAATTAAAAACCAAATGAAACAAACACTTCCTGTGATGCACCTCACCCACTAAGCAACCCTGAACAGGGATGGAAGATTTCCTTCCTGATGTTCACAAACTACTAGCTACACCTTGAAGTTCTGGGCTGTATTTTATGACACTAATCATTATTTCAGTTCATGTAACACCAGACTACTAGTGATACCCAATGACTTTGGCACACTGGGAATTCAATCAAACATTTATACTAAGGGGGACTATTTACTTCAGCCCCTAGAGGTAACACTTAAAAAAAATTCCCTGAATATCACTAAAATGAATATTAAGACTTTATACCCTTATGTATTTTTGAGGATTTATATATGTTGAGATATCATTTTTCCTACCACTTATCCTCTTACATACTCCCACAATATCTCATCTGTGGCATTTTCCCAGATGGGGCCCACAGCAACGTTCTTGTAGCTTTTGGCTCACTTAACATTCTCGCTTAACAAAATCCTTGATTTGACGAGGTCTTCTGTGCTACAACACCCAGCTCTACAGAGTGCCAGACACTGCCTTTTGCTGACACATGTCCCTCTTTGCTGAATGACATCCTCAGTGCACAGCACACCCTGAAAGCAGCCACGGGTCTAATTCTCCTCTGTCCCACAGTCTCCTGAGCAAAAGGAAGCAGAGGGTGCACCCACGCAAGCCACTGCCAGAGAAACAGCAGAAATTTGGCATTCTGCATCTGTGTAGGCAACAAGACAAAGTGAAAGGCAGCGGATAACAGAGCTCTTTATTGCTTCTCTACCATAATTTTCCCGTTTTCAAAGGCATTCCAAATGGAACGACAGGGCTGACAGCCTGTGTACTGGCTTCAATGGGCTCTGCCTTAGATTTCTATTTCTGGGTATGAAGACCTAATTTTCAGAGAGAGATAATTTTTGAAACTGAGCCTATATCCCTTTCACTGCTCTTGGTTTACATGTGATTTGTCAAACAATACATGTGCATACTGTCATCACAAGGCCAAAACACTTCTTCTTCGTATTCATTTTCCCACAGGATAGGATTTCAACAAGTGAACTTATCACGGAACAAAACCCTCTTGCCACTCCTGAATGGGCCTTCCTTCAGTGGCAGGACAAATATTCACATGTGGTTATTTCATCTGATTTCAGTTTTGTGTACTCAAGCACAGCCTCGCATTTTCTTCTTCAGTTTCTTCCGCCCATCATGAACTACTTTTCTTCCTTAACAGCCCTTTAACTTCTGCTTCTTCTATCTAAGCCATTTTCTTATTTATCTTTGAACTGAGCACTAGTTGTGCAATCTAGAGGTTTTTTATAGGTATCTCACAAGCTCTCGACATTTCTCCTATTGCTCAAATCAGCAAACAGGGCAAAACACCTGCCAATTATTTCCCTCAACTAAGCCAGGTTTCCTAAGTCAATCAGTGTATTCCCACCCAGATATGTAATCATCCTCTCCTTATCTCAACCTGCCAATTCATGCTGCACTTCTGGCAGACCAAATTGATATTTAGATACTACTGAGCATCCCTTCACACAATTGTGTGCACACAGGTGTGTGATGAGGTTCTCTTCCCTTACTACAAATATGTCAGGAACCTCAGCCACATGTCTTATCCAGAACCTTTTCACAGTGGAGATAACAAATCATCTGCCACTCTCCCAGGAGGGAACTACACAAAAATGGTCACAATAAGTGAATTCATATCCTATACTGTCACAGACCCCATAAAATCTGTACCATAACAGTACTTTAAATAGTGGATTTAAGAAGAAAAAAAAAAAGGCAGGAAGAAAGATTGGGCAATAGGAAGATGAGCTAAAAAAATGTTTAGAGATTCATAAATAATTTCCTGCATATTAGACAATGTTCCTTTTACACTGTATCCTACTGATTTTTCTAGGAAATGTCAACATACAAGTGATTGCCATGTGTTCTCTGAAAATTGATGCTATACTTAGAAACACAAGAATATATAAAAAAAAAATCTGCTAATTAATGAAGAGCTTCCATTGCCAATTACTACAGCTGAGCTCTTTACCTACAGAAATCTTCCAAGATTTTTTATTTAAAAAAAAATCTAATAATAATAATCCTAAATAATATTAGAATTTTGCAATGTAAGTAAAGTAGGAGTTCTCAGATGTGCAAAGTGGCCATTTGGTCCCAGACTGTATCTCAAAGGCAATATTATTTCATGCAGTTTATACAAGACAAAGCTGGCTTCTCCATCCTGAAAATTTTTCTGCAAGTCTATCTTCCATCTGTGCCTTGGCTTTGTCTACCAATCAGAGGCAGTACAAGGCACTGAACTTCAAAACAGCAATTTTTTCTTATTTAGATGCTACATGTCTAATAAATAGCCCTTCCCTGTCCTTCAGTGATACTATGTACAGTTTCAGTACAGAAATGGATCACAGAGGACACTATCTAGACAGTGGCCTGTCAATGCACCCATTTTACTGATATGTATTTAGAGTATTTACAGAATATTTCACTAAATATCTAGTTCAGACTTCCTTCCTTATAAGAAGAACTCAATGCCTGGGAGAATTATAGCCAAGCCCCCAAAGCCAAGATCATAGCTGCAAGTGACTATCCTGCACAGATGATGTTCCAGCAGATATATAATATAGCCCATACAGCAAACATAATATCAAAATTCGACCTTTCCCCATCTTTTTATTTCATTAAAAATTACTGAAAAAGCACTTGCCCAGATACTGTTTTCCAAATATAGCTATTCTTCATTACTGGCAAAAGCATGTAACTTTTATCTGTCTCTGGTTAAGGAGGAATTTCCTTAACCACTGGAAGACATCTTGAATCCTTCTGCATTTCTACTATGAAGTGAGCTATTCCAGAGCAGGTTGCCATACAGTCTTCTGGAGGTGCTTGCTTTTCAGTGTTGACTGATGTAGAAAGGTCAGATCCCAAGGCTATGTAATCAGACCACATGCAAACAAGATCCCAATGGCCTCAACAGGTATTTGCATAAAGAAAAATTCTCTCATGGGCAAGCAAATAAATTTTAAGTAAGTGCCACAATTCTTGTGGTGTTAACCTTCTACATAAGCACAGAGCACCATTATTTACAACAGGAATACAGTTCTACAAAACTCAAAGATGCTGGCTCCATGCCATACCATACCATTTTGTTTCAAAGATCTCTGATTAAAAGTGAGCTTATGCCTTTGGTTACTGCACAGCCACACCTGAAATAATGCAGCTGCCTCTTCAATATCTACAGCAAGATATTCTGTATAGTAATTTTTATGACAGATGTTAACCTTTAGGGATGCCCAGTAATACTGTATCGTGTAGCACACTGTACCAAGAAAACATGAACACTCCCATGCACTGATTACTGCATAACATGTCTTTGTCAAACACTTAATGAAGCACATATTGGGTCTGCTGATTTGACTGTCAATTTATTCTAAATGAATCCACATGCCAAAGGGTTTACGTGCCAAAAGCTGGAAGAGCTTTCAAATTCAAACTGATTTTTTTTTAATCCTGACCATGATAGCTGCACAGCAATATGCTAACTGAAGTAATAGTTGCTTGAAAACTCAGGGTACCAGGTAGCTCAAGAGCATGGATTTCTGTGACTTGCCCTGAAATCACTCTTTGGCTCAACCATAACAGGCAGAAATGACAAGCCTGCTAGATCCCTTTTCATATTACAAAGCAGACACATTCATTTTGTGTTGTAAGCATAACCTATGACCAGTATGGGAAAATGGAAATATTATTTGTTTGGGTTTGTTTTGTTTCTGTTCCTGGTTTGCATAGCCCACATGCAGCTGAACTAGCAACGCTTAAGAGGCAGTAAGGGCCCCAAAACAAAACGTCATGAAGGGAAAAAGGTTGTATTTCACTGGCAGCAGATCTATTTTAAGATCTTCCCACTCCACTCCTGATCTTACACTCTTCTAGCTACTCATTTATGTGACACACCAAACCTGCCTTTCTGACCTCGCTCTCACTGAAGGACAGTAATGGGGGAGAGGGCAGGGAAGGGCATCAGTGAATGAAGACTGCCAGGAACGTGGGAGGCCAGGCTTTCTTAAAACAGAAATGAAAAGATAAACTAATTATCAAGTGTGAAACTGATAAATGATAAAGCAGACACCATTTAGCAGTCCTAGTGTTGAGCACAGATGTTCTGTGTGCATATATGAAGTGCTGCTGCTGGGCTTTCTACTGCTGCTCCTGGCTTCCCTCAGATCACTTCTGCTGTAAGCAAGGACAAGGCATTTATCTCAGCTACTGGCTTTTCCTTTCTCATCGATTAAGGCAAACAAGGTCAGCCACCCCAATCTGGCCTATAATGCAGAGCTGCCATCACTCAAAGCCTCCAGAATCACAGGACAAAGGTTCTTTAAAGTCTTCTCTGATACAATCAGTAAGGAATTTGTATATCCCAATGTGAAGATATGGGGTGGAACCACGATCTCCAAGCACCTTAACTGATCCTGGCAACCCCACTTTTAACAATGCTGTCAGAAGGCCTTGGCCCACCCAGACATTAAGCACTTGTGGATGAAAGATCTCCCTGTGGACTACATCAAGCTTAGCTTTGCAGCCACTGAGCAGAGTGGACTGCAAGGAGTTTTCACAGACCTAACACCAGAGAGACTAACATTGCATGGACCAAGCCCAATATGATAAAGGAATCCTTCTAAAAGTGTAATAAATCCCTGCTCAAATGAGAGTGAAACCCCAGCTGTGTGTTTAACACGAACCCACAGTTATTCCAAATCTTCATTGAAGTACTTCTAGGAAAGAATGGCTCCTCTGTAGCACTGTCATCAGGATGACCCTGACAACCCTGGTTCATAAATACACAGGTGTAAAAAACACAGAAAATAAAAATTTGCAAATCCATGTAAAGACAAAAAAAAATTCCAAAGGAAGAATCAGTTGCAGGTCTAACCTGCCAAAGATACATTAAATGACTCACTTAAACTGAGTGAAATTGGGAAAACTCCAAAGTTGGGCTGAAACATCATCTTTCACTTGTCCTCTTGTACCTGTGCATCACAGATAATAGTGCCTTGTCTTAGACGAGCCTCTGAACAGTGGGTGACCTTATGTACCAAGTGTGCTGCAATAACTAAGTACAGCAGGGGTGAATTGAAGATGACATTTCAGCCTCTAACTGAATTTCCCACATTTCTTCAAATTACGCCAGATCCTTATGTTATTTCAACTTATCTTTTCTCTGACAGCACACAAAGCTAGAAGTTCAGAAACTGTTACTCATACACACACACACACACAAACATGCACATACACACATTAATCAATTACTATATTACAAAGTTATCTACACATTCTCTCATTAAACATTTGTATTTCGAAAGACTTGCAAGAACTGCTCTTTCCCACACAGGACCCTTTGCAGCCTTTGACCAAGGAATCCTGGCAGCAAACATGTGGCCAAAACCCTGGGATTGGACTGATGATGCACCACTAGGAAGAGTCAATAATTTTGTATATCCAGCAAGCAATTGCAAGTCACTTCACTTATAAATAGCTTTTTGAGGGAATTTTTTTTTTTTGCATTTTTAATGCACTGTTTTCCAAATAGCTCTGTTCAACAAATGTACAGCAAATACTGGCTGAATTGTATATGAACCTTGACGTAGTTATGCAACTGACTTTTTCTAAGCACCAAATATTAGCAAAAGGAAAAACAGAAAGATTTACTTTACAGATAACTGCTGCAGGAAAAAAACCTACTTTTTACAGAAGTGTTTCAGCACTGTTAGCATGTTTGTACAGTATACACCTTGGCTGCACATCAGCTGTTATTGGAGAGCAGAAGCTGTATCCATCTGTAACTTTCATTAAAATAGAATGCCACTGCATAATTGTATTTGGATTTTCTTAGGGTTTTATTCTTTTTTTTTTTTTCCCACAGGATATCAATAAATCTTTCTCTGTTGGAATTTATACTATATATGAATTCTACGTTTACAGCTAAAAAAAGGTGCACAGCATCAAAGCATAGCATGGAAATTAAGCATGATAAAAACAGAACAGGAAGAAACTGAAACATCAAATGGCTCTTACTTGATATGTCTGCCAGTCATAGCATCTCAAAATTAGAAAAAAAAAAGACTAGGAGAGTCATGTCTGCTTCAGAAAAATATACATATCAGTATACATATCTGCTTCCAAAGCAAATATGAATAATTCTGTCTTCCCCTTGTTGCACAGAACGCAGACTTCTCTAGAAAGGCTGTTAAGTGAACAATTCAGAATAAAGCTCTCTACATCAGGTAGTGCCTAGTTACTAAAAGAATTGCCTTGATGTCTTAGCCTTGATGACCGAGGAGTAGCAGGCAGACAATACTTCACATTTTGAGCTTCAGACACTCTTGGAGCTGGCTCAGTTACAAGGAATAATTCTGATTCTCAGCAAGTTTAACACATTTTCATGCAAGAAATAATTTACTCTGTTGCACCCTCTAGTGGGATTGCTTTATAGTGTTCATATTCTCTCTACTTTGTTATTTTTGTATTCATAGTACACATGTTAACTAAGGAAAGACACAAAAGGACGTACCTAGATTCCCAAATTAATTTGCTTCAAGGTTAACTGACATTTCCTTATTGGAAACCACCAACAAAAAAGAGAATAGTAAGGCACATAGCCCTCTGTGATACATGCACATTTGAAACAATACTGCATTTGCTTCTGGTTTTTGAGCTAGGATCTATTTTCAGTTTAAACTCAGAGCAGAAAGATTTTCCATTTCAAGAAAAAATTACTCATCCTTTTTTTAAAGTCAAGCCTTGTGTGTAATAAAAAGAGATCCAAAGAGAGGAGGAGAAAATGTGGGATTTGTCCGTTATTAATGCCTGCTATCTTAGATATGTTCAGTAAGTTTTGCAAATTGGCAAGTGGCAAAAAGTCACTGTATTATTAACATTATTTTTTGACTTTGTGTCCATGTTGTTCCTACCTCAAAAACTTACCCTGGAAAAAATTAGACCCATAATAAATGAAGCAAAAGGTGAAGGAACAGAATTACCAGAACTCAAATTCTGGAAAGATTTAATTTACTCACCTTTGGCTGATGGGCTGAGCATGTTCCCATTGCAGAAAGATATTTGTCAGTCACATTAGAAGGAGCTAAACACAGCTCACAGATTCAATGTGACCACTATTAATACTTCACACAAACCATGTACATAAAGCATTTGGGGAAATCCAGGCCTGGGTGTTGTGTTCAGATCCTTGATAGGATATAGGTCTGGTAACAACAGCCAAGGGCTTCATCCTTGCTCCTGCTTTCTCATAGCAAATACAAAACCAGAGAGGCATAAATGTGTCCTCAAAACCCCAGATCTGGCCATTCTTCCAGTACTGGAGCAGAGGAGACACCTGCCCTGGCCTACACAATGTGTTAAGGGCAAACTAGAGAGCTTATTTAGGTGAGTGACTAGGACAGGTACCACAGTGCTGCTGGAAAGGCATCTCCACCTTCCTGCAGGCTGGAGATTCTGTTCACTGTTGCTGAAGTTCTCACCCTCTATGGTTTTCAAACACATATATAAAGATGTATGGAAGATCCCAAACTGCCTTCCTCACTGCCTTATGATTTAAAATATCAAGACACTTCCAGCAAGTCCTGACATCAGATGACAAGAAGCAGCAAACAAAGAGGTCTAGCTTATCGTTTGTGCTTAGATGTATTTTATAACACAGTATAAAGGAAATCAATACTCCCATCATAAATCTTGCTTATTCTCCTTATAGGGGTGATAGCTGACTTCCATGGGAAAATGTCAAAATAAAAGCACTTTGCTCTCCAAAAGACTTCGGTTCAATCAGAAATAATAATCATATTACAACCCTGATGTAAATAAATGCACAGAGAATGCAAACATCCACAGGAGACAGGACTGGTAGAGTCGTCTTACTTCCATCAGGAGTATCTACCTATTGCCTAAGCAGACACAGGAACATCTCATGGTTGCTGCTCACCAGAATGAGCGAGGGCTTTGTAATCTGATGAGTGGTGATTTTCTCTCATTCATTAACGTTCAAAATGATTTCTTTCTACTTCCTTGCATCTCCTTAAATGGTTGACCAAAACATAAACAAGAAAGATCATTTGTATTAGTCAGAAAAATCTGACTCTGGCTCCCTGCCTGTGTAACCACGATAATAAGGCATTCTTAAAGTGGTAGCAATGTAAGCTGCCTTGGAAGAAGTGAATCTGTTCTGGTGAACCCTTGTGACACAGCTATTGCTCTTCTGCTTCCGTGTGGCTGACACAGAGCACATCAAATCTGTTATGACCAAAGTGAAAACAAATAGCTTTTGCAATTTTAACTATAAATATGTTAATGAAACTATGTTTATGTGCTTCAGATTGAAAAAGAAGCAGCACTAATAAATAAGCTGAGAAGGGCATTACCATTTCACATAATGAATTACCAATAAATTATTTTCAGGAAATTGCTTCATTGTGAAATCAGGAAACTGGAAAGAACAATATTATGTATATAAAATTAAATTCTAGCAAATCTATCTGACAGACACTAAACTTGGGAATTATGTATTTCCAATAATGGGCATTGGCAATTCACAATAACTTTATCTGGGTGTGTATCTGAAATGAGAAGAAAGCAGAAGTGAAGATTTTGTAATGAAGTGTTGATAACAGAGGTAACAGGATGAAAAGAAGGAAAATAAAATTGCTTCCAGTAACCTGGCAGCAAAAAAAAACCAAAAACACAGTGTCATCAATATCCATGACATCTCTGAACAGAGTCACAATGCTAAAAAATCATATTTCATTTCCTCTCTTAAGGTAAGTCCTAGGATCTGACACCTCTGTTTCTTGTTATGATGTTGTCAGTGGGTGAAATTCATGGGACAAGGACTGCATGTTACTTATGTCCTACTTAAGGCTACACTTACTCGGGGTGTGTACTGCAATCTGTTACAAATAAAAGATTCTTTAGATCATTGGCATTTCATTAAACATGATTTTGATCCAAATACTAGATGTATTTTATTATTTCAGTGATACACATGTAAAAGTGAAACCTTACAATACCATAAATTTGAATTTGAATTTTCATACAGAGGAATTTCTTTTAGTGCTCCTCATTTCCTGCTTCTCCTGCTGATATTAACACCTGTACAAGCTGAGTGTATAACGTGGTCAAATCACATTTCCCCAATCACATCAGCAGTGATATTTTGCACCTGCTTGGCACAGATGCAATTTATTAGATGAGATTAAACACAGTGGTGAATCAGGTCTGCTGTATTTAAACCAACTGCACAACAATTCCCCCACAGATACCGTCACCACATCTAGGCATGGATGGAAATAACATTTTGAGCACATTTAAATTCTCATGGATCCCTGTAACTATTACCAAGTAATGATGTGGCTGGAAGACACCGTTTAGGAGCAACCCAAGAATAACAAAGTTGTTATAAATCAGGCTAGATAATGCACAGGCATGGCTATGTCAGACAAAAATGTCACAGTGCATAGCTATTACAGATCTCTTGTTTTTGGAAATATTAAATATATGCAAAATGTAATGGGAAAATGTTTTAAAAGTCATGATGGTGTAACTACATAACACTGTAAGGAAATAGTGTAACCCCAAGTTTTAACGCTTCTTAAACATTGCTCATTCAAAGAGGAATAAAAGCTGTTTCCAACTCTGAAAAAGACACTTCATAAAAAGGTTCCCTATATAACGTGAACATTGTGTGTAATATGGAAACTGTATAATGGAGGAATAAATTATCAGCAAATTAATTGGACGTAAATAGAATGTTCTTATGTGTTTGGTTTTAGCTGTCAGCAGATTAGCACTCAGAGCTGATCACAGGTGTTGTTTTATTCAATCAAATAAGACCCTTTATATTATATAGTGTTCTATATTCTGTAACTAGAACTATTATAATTTGAGCTGAAGCAGTTATCTTTACTACCTTGTGAATACAATCTGAAAGAGTTACAGAAAATGCTGATATACTTAAGATGACCTTCTTTGGTTCAGTGGTGTTACAGGCATACATTTTTTTCTTTTTTTGTTACTAGGAAGAAGAAAATTACATTGGGCTAAAATGAATACTAATGAAACTCCTTAGTTAGCTTTCTTTGTGATAAGAATAAAAAATTGGAGCTATGTTCCTCCAGAATCTCAAGCAATTTTTGTCCTTTATTCTGATAGAAAGATTACTGACAGTGGAGAAGGAGAGCAAAGTAATTTCATAAAATATCTGCATTTTTAAGAATGCTTTTGTTGCAAAAATGTTGGTGTGCAATTTCTTCAATCTACTTTTAAGGCTGTAAAGAAAAAGTACCTATTTGTTCTGCACTGCAACAATGCCAGCTGCATTCAATCAACTAAAAAGCTGCAAGCCATAAACCTTCCTCCACAGCTATAGAAGAAAAAAAGGCAGGGCCATAAAAATTCATCAGGATAATGTAGAGATGAGGCGCGTTTGAATCACCATCCCTGCAATCAACCAATCACTCATCCTGTGGCATTTACAGCACATCTCATTCCCCTGTTCCTTAAGGACAATTGATTTTCCTGATTCCATTAGCATAACGGCAAGGAAAATGACTGCAGTGCAATATTTCTGGAAACTTCCAACAAGTATGCTGTGTGCTGGAGTGTGACCATAATAATAAGCTACCTAGCTAGCAACTGTGTGTGCTTCTGCTGCTGCTGCTATGGTATCGCAGAGGGAAAAGGACACAGACTAAGCAATTTTGGGTTCACACACAGGGAAAAAAAAAAATGTTCTCACAGAATATAAAGCAAAAACTCACTTAAGCAAATAAACATAATTTCAAGGCGAGCTGATCAGTAGGCAACATCTAGCAGGCCTTGAGCATTATTGTGTTATGGTTAATAATTCCATTTTCTGAAACATTAATAATACTTTGGCATTCCTCGATGGCTTTTATACTCTTGGTTTTGCTTAGGTTTAAAACAGAAGAAAATGAAACTTTAATACCACAGTTTTCTTATAAATATACAAGAAGAATGCATCAGTGGATTCCCCAAAGAATTTACAACCATTCACAGCATTACATAGTCATCAGCACTAAGCAGGGGTCTCCACATTTTTCAGTTTTCTCTTTAAGTTCAATGATAATATCCACACTAACTTAAATTATTCACGATGATGAAATTTTATTGGTGAACATTCACTGCCTATCTTTAAAACTGTACATTATTATCTTGCCTTGTAAATGTATTTTAAAGATATGTTAAGCTTTTTGAAGTGTAATTCAGAGACTACAGTATCTCAAACAACATAAAATACTTTTCATCTTATGAAGGATCCTTTAGACTTCTAAGGTCCTATCTCTTGTACATTTTTAAGTCCCTTTATAGTTTCAAACCCAGTAGGTTACACATGTTAAATTCAATCCCTAAATTGAATTCAAAGTTGATATGAGCCTGCCTACAGAACTAAAAAAATATTATGAGTACCAGAAGTCAATATTTTTAACCCCTCACTGATGTGCTTTTTTCCTTATACTTTATTCCTATAAATATTCCACTACTGCTCAAAATAAGGAAAAAAAAACCAGATACAATTAATTTCAATTACACCTTATGACATGACTACCAGCACTGCCCAGATTATTACAAGAATTCTTACTATTGTGGGTTTTTACTATTATTTTTTTACATCCTACAACCTCTATTCACAAATACAGAACCTTTCTTCCTAACCATGGTAGAAACACAGAACGATTACAGAGAACTTAAAACTTCTATACAAAAAAGTATTTTAATAGATATAAATAGAAGATGATGGAGAGGTTTTGGCTCACAAGACTAAAAGTGTCCCAGTACAGCAGCAGCCTCACTGGTGGAAATAAATTCTGACATTTTAAAGTGATAGATGGAAGAAAAAGGACAATGTTTGGAGTAGGTGACATGATTCAGTATGGAAATGATAGCTGATTTTTACTTGTAGGTGGTACCATTGAAGGATAACTTTAGTCACATGATCACACAGAAAGCACCATAACTACTCACAGGTACAAAACTACCTCAGGTATTTCAGTGGCACACACCACAGCCTGCAAAGTTGACTGGGTGCAACAGAATAGAGTGCAGAGAAACATCCTGACACCCAGCCATGTGTCAGAACTGGGATCATGAAAAGGAAATGCAGCCAGTAAAAACATAATTCCACAGCACACTGCAACACCTCACTGTGCAAGCCAAGTAGTTCACCAGGATCAGACAGCAAGCACCTGATAGTCCTACCTCATGCCTTGGTAAGGCTGAACTCATAGCAATGAGAAATACCCAATACTTGATCCCCCTGAAAATCACCATCAGTTTAAAGTGCCTTCTGCATAAGAGCACCCCATTATCCAAGTGCCAGGCAGGATGCCTCTATTCATGCCCTACAAAGCATGATATGGACCTTCAGAGAGCAAGTCTGGGAGAGACAGGAAAGGAACCTGGCAGAGCCCATGTCTCAGGACTGGACCCTTGTCCTTGTGGTACTGATTGATGACAGCTGCTTCTGAACAGAGTGAAATCTTGTGCTCTACTTCAGTTCTTGCCCGAAAGTTCAGCAAAACCAATGTGAGCTAACAAATCTACCCCTGAAGCTCAGCCTGCTGCACCCAGTGTTTCCTGTTTGACTGGCTTCCACCCTCTGATTAATAGCACAGGCAAAGCAAGCACAATTTTGGATGTGCTTGAAACATTTAGCTTTCAGAAAAGACTTTTGTCATCAATTCTGTCTATCTTACAAAGTTAGAAATTCCCTTGATATGCTGTCCATGTCACTATGCTAAATAACAGCAACCATTCTTAATTAAAAATGATCACTGAGTGTAGCTTTCCATCTTCATGGCAGTCTACAAAGAACCACAGTAGGAGGATCCCAATGAGAGAAAGAAATAAACCCAAATCTCTCCAAGTGTCTGGCCTCCTACAGATCCTGATGCTCTTTTCTTATATATGCATCATAAAAAGTCAATGTCTCTGAAAAACAAGGGTTTGTTTTCATTGCATACAGTGTGTTATTTTGGCCACCCAGATGAGCCCATTTTGGCCCTGGCTGTAATGGTTTAATGTCTCTTGTTTAGATCTCAGCCTAATGTTTTTCATATTGCTTTAAAGCTGTCAGGAGCCAAAGCATTTTGCAAGCTGAATGCAAATGTCAAATAACCTTTTCAACAGAAGTAAAATGGCCTAAGAGACAGGTCATGGGCTCCTATTCACAGCAGCTCTTGAGTTCACACCCCTGACTTACACTTAATGTACAGATTCAGGCAAATGACCTAGCTTCTCTCTGCCTCAATTTTCTTGTGTATATAACAAGGATAATGATATACCATTGCTTTTCAGAAGCCTTATCAATGATTAGTTGATATTTGGGAAAGAGTGTGACACTATGGTCAGTCTCTTTAAGAGATTATCTGTGGCAGTAGGAGAGGGTCCATCTGCTCGTTTTCTTTGACATGCACTTCTGAAAAACAAGGTACTAAATAACTGCTGAGCACATATTTGTCACCACTGAAACAGTCATTCCAGAGTCTGCTTAACAGAGAACAGCAAAATACCTACTTGATGTAAAAAGAAAATGAAAAACACAGCATCTGAATCTCTGTCACTTACTGTCAATTTACCCCACAAGAATATCCTAAGCTTGCTGGCATCAGTACCATGCAATGCTCCCAGTGACCATCAGTACAGGTCTGCCTGACAGTGAGGTCAGCCCCGCAGCCAGGATAACAAGGAGTCATCCAGTACAGGAGGATTGTCAGGGGACATGGAATTAGCAGAGCACCTTTACAGGCTCTCCTCCTCTAAAGCACATTCAGGTTTATGTTCTCTAGCTGCAGTGGACTTTTGGCAACCTACATAATTTAGAGCCACCTGGATGGATGTTACACAGGACTCAACACCACACTGTCCCCAGAGCAGGGCAGAACACCACAAAAGTGGCTTAAAGCCATCCTTTTAATATCCTCTTGATTCACGACATGAACTTGTTGATTAGCACCCAGGATGAGGGCCACAAGCACAAGGCAGATACACTGGTTTAAAATTTAGACATCCCAAACACAAATATTATTGAAAGCAGAAGATGGCAAATGTAAAGAGGAAGGAGTATTTTGTGGGGTTTTGTAGCTGGTCGGGAACTCAGCTCTTCTGTAAAAAGGCACTCTCAGCAAAGGCACCCTACAGTGTGAGGGCATCAGCTCTAAACTAACTCAGAGGGAAATGCAAATCTATTAAGTCAACACCAGTTGTCTCTGACCTATTTAGTCTTTATCTGCCCAGAAGCTTATTCTGATTTACTTAAAGCAGTTTATCTAGGATGAGCTAAGCCCCTGTTACTAATTGGCAAGCATCTTGTTTCACATTGGCCTAAATGTCTTAAACTCAGCTAAAAAGTCTAGTTCAGGAAGATCAAAGTGTCTACGCAGCTATACACACTAACTAAGGTCTTTTTAAAATAGAGTTTTAAATTAATCTACATTAAATGAATCCTTTTAATGAAGGTGCATACTTGAGCCAAAGATATTGTCTATTTGCGTGTTGACCAAAGACCTGGTTTACCAGCATGATCCAAAGAAAATCCATTGAGCAAAAGACACCTCACATCCCAAATGTTTCTTTTTTTTTTTGCTTCAAGGCATCAGAACCATAAAGCCTCCAGGTCCACTGAAGTGTGCTGAACCTTGATCCATAAGTGCTGTCACACAGAGTGAAAATGAAGTACATGAGAGCATGAATAATATATATCACATTGCACTACATAGCTCCGTGGCATGCAAATGTCAAGAACTGGGTCGTCAGCACAATATTCAGTCCAGTTCACAGGCTGAATATAGCATTAGGTGCTGTTTATTTTTTTTAATTCAATATCAAAAATGTCCCTCAGGCAAGTTGACAGTTAAGGTCAAAATAGTAAGAAATACCCACTGCCTTCAGGAACCAAACCAGGGTCAGTCCAAACTGGGCCAAGGAATTCTGGCTCCATTATAAAGCTTCTGTCTCACCAAGACTGATGCTGACCAGACAAGCAGATTCACTTCTTTCTCACTCCTTGCTCATGTTTACCAAAGCTGCTGCTAACAGCTCCACAAACTTCTGTATTGGCTTTCTGCTACACACTAGTCACTCCTAGATCTTTTCAAATCCCTCAGCAATGGCACTCCTGCCCACAGGAGAGCTCAGGGTGGGAAAATAAACAGCAGAGCAGAAATTTACAGGAAAAAAATGTGGGAGAGGGGGCAGAAGAGGTTCCACAATTTTGCTGATATTTGTTCTGTGATCTGATTTCTTGAGTCCTGACATGTCTTGTTCCTCACCCTAGCTCTCCCTGTAACCATTGCTTATTCCTAGCTCACATGAGTACTCCCAGCTTGCAGGGAAAGCTAACTTTAGGGACAAACATTGTCAAGCTCCATACCATGAAAGATCCTAAATTATATCCATACAGAAGCCACAAAATTGTAGAAAAAGGACCCACATGTCAGCCCTTGATCCCCACAAGATTAATGCTACCTCTGGTTGCAAGAAAGGGTCTTTTCTCTTTCTCAGAATCACAGAATTGTTAATGTCGGAAGAGACCTCTAAGATCATCAAGTCCAACCATACCTATCACTAACATCCTCTCACTGCTAACCCTAGAGAAGAAACCTACCCCCATCTCTCTACAACCTCCTTTCAGGTAGTTGTAGTGAGCAGTAAGGTCCCTCCTGAGTCTCCTCTTCTCCAGACTAAACAACCCCATTTCCCTCAGCTGCTCCTTGTAAGACTTGTGCTCTAGACCCCTCAATAGCCTTGTTGCTCTTCTCTGGACACACTCTAATGCCTCTATGTCCTTCTTGTACTGAGGGGCCCAAAACTGAACACAGTCTTCTAGGTGTGGCCTCCCCAGTGCTGAGTACAGGATGATCACTTCTCTAGTCCTACTGGTCAAACTATTTTTGATACAAGCCAAGATGCTGTTAGCTTTCTTAGCCATCTGGGCACACTGCTGGCTCATGTTCAGTCGACTATCAACCAGCAACCCAGGTCCTTCCCTGCCAATCAGCAATCCAACCACTCTTCCCCAAGTCTATAATGTTGTATGGGATTATTGTGACCAAAGTTTAGGACCCAGCACTTGGCCTTGTTGAAGCTCATCCCATTGGCCTCAGCCCTCTGAGTCAGCCTACCCATGCCCCTCTGCAGAGCCTCCCTACCCTCACGCAGATCAACTCTCCCTCTTATCTTGGTGTCATAATTCTCTGTCACCTCTCAGTCACTCTGACCAGCTGCTCATATTTCTTCTTTCATTGAGCATGCTCCTAAAAAACTGGTTCATATGCACAATGTTGATCTGCAGCTCCAGCATCTACCTTCTCCTTTCACCTGCAGAATCAGATTCCATATTCAGGTACAAATTCTCCCTGCTCTTCTGCGAGCATCAAGGGAATCCAGAAAGAGAAGCTAGTGAGAGTTCCATGTACATATGTGACGTGATTTGTAAAGGAGCAGAGTGAACTCAGCAGTTTCCAGCCTTCCACTACATGCCATATATGACAGCAGGGCTTGAAAGGTTAGTGTTGAAAGAGGGAACCAGGAGAGACACACTGTTAAGGTGACCTGGAGTCTATCATCTTCCACCTTGACTTAGGCAAAACTCTGTTTAGAGGAAGATGTCTATCTCTGGAGAATAGACACATTCTTCAAGAAAAAGCCTCCTGTTTTCCATTTGTAATGTGCATTTTAACAGCTTTAAATTGCCCTGCACATTAGTCAGGTACATAATTAATAAATAATAATAATAACTTGATGCTGGTTCCATCTGGCATCTGCTGCAGAGCTTAGCCCTCAGTGTGGTTTGGTAATGTTCTCAGCACTTACCAGTCAGACACCATCAGACCACTCTAGGGCTGGTGGTAAGAGACAGTCTGGAAAGCACAGGGGAGGGGTTTATTGTTTAGAAGGCTGCTAGATTTATTTAGTATCATATAAAAGCCCTTAGAAAAAACTTCTTCCTTTCTCTTAACTGCCTGCCAAGAAATTACTTGGGGGAATGGGGAAAATGCTCTTTAAAAGGCTATTAAATGTTATTGTTAAAAGAAAAAGGTGCCCATAATGTAATGCCTTCCCCAGAGCAGTTTTTTCCTCTCCCAGGAAGAGCATCTTAGCTTTCTGTTTGTTTTGCACCACCAAACTGAAGTTGACACTGTGGCTTCTGATGAATTGGTGCTTGATGTCATTGCCAATGCTAATAGTTCTCCAAAAGGAGACTATTTAGTTTTATAATTGCAGCAGCAGCTACATCAGGCACTCAAAAACAAAACAAACAAAAAAAAATTAACCCTTTCATTATGTCAGAGGAAGACAACTCCATTTTTCCTTTAAGTATTTGAGTGAGAAACTTGGTTAAATAACACCAAATTCCTGTTCATTTATCACTGCATATACAAGGAGAGTGATCACATTACCTCTAGGCAGAGACTGAGCTGTGAAGATGAAAGTTTGCAAGAATGGTTCTTTATACTGTTCAGAACTGTTCAGAGTCATGAGCATTACAGGCTACTACAGATCATAACTTCAAAGCAAGCTTCCAGTATTAGTTTAATCATCACCTCCCTCCATCATCATGTCTGGGGAAACCTGAGTCTGATCTGAGCCTTGTATTCCTGGCCAAATCTATTGAGCAAGCTCTATACCAAGGAGATTATTCTACCTACTATGAGCACTGCTAAGCTCACCAGTAAAAGAGTAAGGCTGGACTTTGTAACATTTGGCCATTTTTGGCATCAGATATGTATGTGCATCAGTATGCAAATAGAACATATGTACCTACCTACACAAAGGCTAAAAAGGCTTTTTCCTCTTAGTCCCAGAACTTGGTGCCCATCCTACAGCAATTGGTCACCTGGCACCAGTTCCAACACTTGACTCAGATTGTAGCTGAATTTATTACATTGGTTTAAAGCAGACCAGAAATAACAGTAAAAAAAAACCCAGAAGGCCCTACTTTCACATCCTTTGCACTGATATGACACCAGGCAGTTCTTTTTCAGCACTGGTGTGGCTATCTTACTGACAGAAAAGTAACAAGGAACAGATTTTTCAATTATTTGATTTCAAAAGCCTAGTAATGTTTAAGTCAGCTCTTGCTGTACATACAGCCCCCAGGTGACATCACAGCTTTGAGGTTCGATGTTGAATGTGAAGTTATTACAGTGGGTGGGGAAGAGGAAAACAGTCATTTGAAAAAATCAGACTGGCAGCCAGCCCTCTGAGTGGCAGCTACCAGCAGCTGTCCTGGCTTTGAACTCTAACAGTTTTATTTAAAGAAGCTAGATCAGGAGTATAAACTCCCCATCCCACTTTAAGCTTTTTTAATAAAAAATCAAAGTGAAGAGTTGTCATAGCATTTTTACCTGAGTAAAAGCAATCTAAAGAGCTACAGTTGGCTACGAGTCTGGAGAAAGGAAATTTTCTTGTTAAATTTCCAGCAGCAGTGGGAAGAAAATGAAAAAGGAATGGAAAAGAGGAAAAAAAAAAAAAAAAAACAAACAGAAAAAAAGGAGTAGGTGAAGGGTCAAGAAAAAAAAGAGAGGGAGTAGTTCCATTTGTTTTTAGAGGACATCCATAGTTACTTGTGCAGAGTACCACTTGTACATACAGTAAGAGTGCTAATATCAATACAATCAAGTGAGCAAAGCCTGGCAGCCCTTGTACCCTCCAAGTGTGTAAATGGATTGTTCCAATTCCAGTGCCATGAGAAAAACCACAGAGATACCCTCTATCAACATTACCACTGGGATATAAGCTAAAGGGAGAAATTCCAGTCTAATCTCAGCAATTAGTCTTGCCTTTTCCTTTCACACCCCTCACAGTGGCTCATACAATGCAGAGCAGTGCAGGTGATCTGTGCTGTGCACTGCAGATGCCTGTAGGACTGGATGGAACTACCTGTTCTGGGAGTGGTGATGTGGAGATGTGGAGCTTGAATAGGTATAACATCTTCACTGCGAAATACTGTATGCTAAAAAAAGAGAAATAATGAAACCCTAGGGTTATCCATTTAACAACTCTTATTTTTTATTTGAAAAACTTAATCGGGAATTTTTATTACTCCCAAATAGTGTTTTAAAATAAAAACTAATCCCTTCCAAGGTGCCTTGGGCATACACTGCTGAAACTTACAGATGGAAGGCATTCTTGCAGACAGTGCTTCCTAATCCTGCCAGGAGTTGGAGTGGGGCAAAGAAACCTCCAGGGTAAAATAACGGGAGCAGAGGTCCTGTAGGACAAGAAGATGATGAATTCCAAGGGAGCAAGAGCAAAACATCAGAGGAAGAGATTCTGGGTTAAGGAAGCAGAACGGCAGCAGAGGGAAGAGTCTTATGGGAAAACAGAATAGCAAGAGAGGTGAGGCATAGCAAAGGAAAGCACAGAGTGGCAGAGCCATAGGGCCAAATCTGTAGATAGCTCTTGAAAAGCTAGAACCAAAATTGCAGTAAAAGGAGAATGATATCAACACAGCAAATTTGAGGGAAGGTTGTAACTAATAAATTACAATATGAAGTTTTCAGTAAGGAAAAATTTCTAAGACGGGATTTTCCATATAAGAGAGCAGCAGCATTGTCACAAACTACTTGAGATTCACTCTTGGTGTTAATAATCACAATATACAGGTATCCTTCAGTGTCTGCATGTAATATCCACCAGATTCTTGCACTATGTACACCACTAGTATCTGGGCCACCACAAGTCAGAACTAAATTGAGCAGATACTCCTGGATCAGAGCAGCAAAAGTTCTTATTTCACTCCCTACTTTCATCTAGTCAGTTTTCTCAAACTTTCCTCTTTCAAACTGTTGTTTTCTAAGCTTTGTCTCTATGTAAATATCAATGATTTTAGAAGCTTCATCAGAAATTATTCAAGTTCTGCTAAGAAAAGGCAGAGAGAAATGTGTATATCTATCTATAAGAAGGAAAAAAATCCAGCTTTTAGCTTTTTCCAGACAGATGTGGAACCAAACTAATTACCAAAGAAAGATGAGTTCTGAATTGAAAATTAATTTTGCTAGGAAAATTTGTCTTTAGGTATTCAGGTTAACACTGGCTTTGATTTGACCAAGTTATAAGACTATTATACTATAAAGCATGTTTTGTCTGACTCTTTACCAACCCTTTAAAACTAGGTATTAAAACAGAATCCATTTTGCCACAACTGGCTAAATAGCAGCCAAAGAGTAACATATATCATCATCCTGAAACAGCTTTAAATTAGCTGATATGATTACTGATGACAGTGAAGTCTCAGCAACACAGGGTGCAGTACAGGCCTGACAATCCACTTGAATCCTTGGCTAAGGTCTGCAGTGCCACTGATAAATGCTGTTTCAGGCCTAAACTAGCAAATTCCTGGCTGAAGATCTGTAGTGACAGCACAGACATGAAGTTTGCAAGTGAGCAAGTAATATGGTAGCCACACTGGCAGGTTCACTACAGGGCAGAGTTAAGGTTATCTGTGCAACCCAGCTCTTGAGCCTTGAGACTTTTGGTTCTGACTCTGACTTGACTTTGAGTGCAAGTCAAAGATCATGTGTGCGGTGATCTTTTGACCTTGTACTTTTGTACAGTGTTAAATGGTATGTTCAGAAGATAAATTCACTGGCTGTACCATATGTATGAATATATAAATGGTTATCTATCTAGTTACAAACCTAGATATAAGGCTAAGGAAGACACCAGCACATGTACAGCAGATTATAGATAATTGCTGTTCATTTACTGATCCTTACCCCCCACAGAACTGTGTAAGTTAATGAGCTCTGAAATATGAGTTTCAAAAAAAACTTTCATTTCAATAATACTGTACACCCTCGGGCTCCTATTAAACTTTTTTGCAACAATAACACCATTCAAACTAACATTCATATGTGAATTACAGTGATGCAGCACCACAGGAAAATACAGAGAAAATTAAACAGAAAAGAAAGCACAGGTTTTAGTCTGCTAGTTATCTTAGCCACATTCAAATTAATAGGCAACAGTTCCAAGGAACAGGTGAATGGTCTCTAATAAAATCAGAACCTGCTTGGCCTTTTACCATATACTTGAAAGGTGCAGCTGGAAAACAGCAATACCACAGGATTTATTTCTCAAAATCTCTACCCTGCTCAAAATGTAGCAAGCACTAGCCTTCCTGAGTGACTTTCTATCAGATTAATAATTATCTCATCACACTCCTTAAACATATACACACACCCACTCACATACTACTCATCGTCAGACTATGCATTCAAGATCCCAAGACTAGCCTTGACCCAAGTCCATACACACCCCAAACAGTAGAAGCTCTTTCACTAAACTATGCTGTTTCCATCTTCACCCTCACTTGCACTGAAGGCAGCTCTAGTGTTGCTACAAACACTGTACAGGTATGTTTCTCAGGAAATCCCACTCACTGCCTTGCAATTTTATGCCCAATACAAATGGATGAAACTTGCTCTCCCATCTTAAGCAGGGTCTGTTTTTTGAAGTTCTCTACCAACTTGTTCAATTTAGCTAATGCTTAATTAAATTCAAAAAGCTCAGTGGAAATCAGTCAGAAGAGGGTGGCCTGACACTTCTGTAAGCCAGCTACTGACATACTAACACCTTCCAAAATATGGCTGTAGAGCACACTAGAAAACTGACCTTGCATACCTTCTGCATCATTAATGTCCACATAGATTTGGATGCCTACCCAGAAAAGCTATAATCCAAGAATACTAGTTTCATGAGCAAAGATAACTAAAAAAATCCTAACATTGGACCCTTACATACCTCAGCTTCACAAAGTTTGAATTCTGATCCCAGTCCAAATGTAATCTGAGTTCATCTCTATACATCAACATCTATGTTGGAGCTTTTGCTGAATCCTTATAACACATCACTATAAGTAGAACCTACAATTTCCAAAGGCAACAATGGTAAGCCAAGATCACATAAGGAATTGAGATCTGGCCTCTAATTAGTGCCTTGAATTTTAAACCCTCAGATTATATGCCTGTGTTTTGTCTCTGATCCTGTAAGGAGTTCTGTGTGGTAACAGGAATTTCAGCTGTTTGGTGCTCATCACAGGACCTGGGTGTTTCCTTCCTATTTTGATTATTTGGCCTTGGATCTCTCTGATTCATAGAATGAAGTAAATGAGACTGAAGTGAATTTTAAAAGGCTCTGTTATTTCTGTCTAAGCCAATTGTGTAATCCAGTTCTGTGCAATAACAATCACATACGTTTTCTGTACTAGGTTCAGCCTTATACACAAAACCTTTTCAACACAGTGCTTTTAATATCCCTGTGCCTACACAATTCCAGTGCAATCCAACAGAGTGGGCTGGCCAACTCACAACTGGTGGCTGTTGATTTTTTTGTTTGTTTATTTGCAGATCATCAAGAGCATGTGAAGAGTGGGTATGTGTGAAAAGAACTGCAGACTGAGCAGCTTAAAATTGGATTGCTTGAGCAAAAACCACTCTTTTCCTGTTCAAAATTATTCAGGACTGAATCCTGACCTCAACGTAAAGCAATGAAAACTGAATTTGAAGAAGAAGGGATCCTCAGCCAGTTACAGGAGCAGGTTTTCCTTTCTCAAGGCAAAGAGCATCAGAATCCTTGTTCTACACTGCAGCCCTATAGCTGTTGTATCTGCATTATCTGTAGTCAAATACCCACTTGCTAAATGTCTTGCCCGCCCTCTATTTCACCAGATGCAGTAAGGACTATACTGAAGCACAGCTCTGTAGGAAACACTGTGAGTCACCTGTCAGGGAGAAATCTCTAAAGTAGACAGCCCCATGCAGCTGATCCAACTGTTCTGCTGGTTCTGCTGGCTTCTGCAAGCCTGGGGATTTGGAAGCCTCTCATCTAATACTTACCTGCAATAATAGGTGGTTGGAGAAGGACTGTGGCTTGGAGAGAAAAACTGTAAAGATTTTAAGGGCTTTTTCTTCCTAGCAAAGGCCTGTATTAGCTTTGCAATGAATAATCATTATGGTATCTCAGAGAACAATTATGAGCAAAGAATCTCAAAACTCAAGTGAGAGGGCATTTTTAGTTTAGAAATCCTGACTAGTCTCAGCAGACTTCATCTCCACTGACAGGTGAAACACAGCATGGAAAGCCCACTGGGCACAAGGTAAAAACTCTTGAACATTTACTTTCCACTCTGTATGCAATAGAACAAACCAGAAGCTAGTGTGGACGAAGAGCTGGAGAACATGTGCTGGAAGACTGCCACTTTCAGCCCAGTCCTGTAGTTCTGCCATCTCAGGCCAGGCACTCTGAAGAGCTTAGTCCCACAGTAGCATAGCAAAGAAGGTCAAGCTTTTCCCCATCTCTCCTCCAGCAAGTCCTGGAGCTGGAGCTAAGACAACTTCTGGAGTGCAACTACGAAGATTTACAGTGTGGACAGTGGGTGAGGCTTGGAAGTGGGCATTGGCTACAATTAACTGAGTGCCTGAGGGACTCTGCCTCAGTGAGAGCACGTTAATACAATTCTAAAGTGCAGGAGTGCTCTAACAGTGCTCTTTAATCAGGTTGAGATGACCTATCAGAAAATGTGAGATGACTGGATAAGTGGTTCATATGCTGAATACCAAGGCATTTAATGAAGAATTTCCCTTAATAGAAAAATTTTCCATGCTCAATACTTTTCATTGACTATTTTTTTTACAATTGTACCCATTTAATAGCAATTGTCATTAAGTTATTTTCTATGTAGCATCAACTGAAAATCATTTATTTCCTGCTCCAAACAGCAATTAATGCCAATTATTTTACACAGCACCATGAACTGCTACAGATTTTTCAATTTTCCACTCAGCTTCTCTATACAATTTTTATTTTTTTAGTTGAGTTTCATAATTTTCAAGTATTTGGAACAAGAAGCTGAAGTGGTAATTTCATTTTTTTCTGGCAAAAGGTAATTTAAAAGGCCCAACGATTAGAGCAGCAGGAGCTATGTAAACAAAAGAATAAGCAGGATGTACCATTGTCTCTCTGATTTTGATTTTAACTTAGGGAATGTCAATATCTGTAACAGAAAATCCAAGACAGGGCTGTATTATACTGAAAGGGACATATAGCTTTTTTTATGCTATAAATACAAGCTTCTTACATTCCTGTGACAAGGTGGCAAATTTGAGGTCCCAGGAATGCTTTCTCTCTTTGTTTTAGTAAATGCCACACCTTAAAGATTGCTTGACTGTGGGATCAAGCTCAGAGCTCTTATGTGAAGTGAAGAATCCAAGGAGTGATTCCAGAAAGAGTTAATTCTTTGCTTTGACTTAGCTCTGGTCTAACTTGCTCAAGGTTGAAGGACCAGAGCCATCTGAAAAATTTCTGAATGCTTACCTTTTTTCAATAAAATGGATTCCATTGTTACAGTTAATGGAAAGGAATTTCTGGTTTTTGAACATTACAAATGTTAGGTTTCTATTTTGCTGATGGAAATGAAGACATCTTCATTTTCTTATTGACTTTTTAGAGAATAAAAATGTATTTTCCTGGTTTGCTGCAGATGGATTTTGTGAATTCCTTTGCACAGCAGTTAGTGGTTGCTGACATTTTACAATCATTAGCTCTACCTTGATCTACTGTTGCCTCATCTAAGTCTGACAGACTTACACAAGGACCAGAAGAAAATACTCCATACAATGTCTTACACAGCAGGTCCTTTGAACTAAACACTTTCTCCCTGATCCTCATATTGCTTGCAGAATTTCACCCTCAGTCACTAAAATAGAAAAATCTCTCTTCTGAAGGTTCTTTTAATCAAACAAAATGGTAGACCCCTTTTTTATTCTGATGGCTAAAGTCCAAACACACACACTGTCAATGGTGTTGAATTTAGCATTTTTGTGATAAAGCTCTTTGAGCTTCTTTTCAAATAAACATGTAGAGCTTTAAATGAATAAATCATGCAAATACATGTTAATGTATACAGAAATTAACACAACATAATAAGGAAAACGAAGAAACAAGATTACAAATTTTCTGCACCTCCAAAATATGAGAGTGATATTTGCTTTAGAAAGAACAAACTCATTTAGAGGAAAAGCTTATATAGATCCAAACAAACCCAAATCACCAATGAAAGCTAATTTTATGTTCAGCAAAGAAGGAAGATGTGCTTCCCACTACAATAGACAAAATCCAATTAAATTAGGCAAACGTAAAAACACAGAAACAAAATTCAGTTTAGTAAATAAAATCTCAGAGTAGAATTCTGTTGTCCATTCCATGTTCATAACCCTCACTGAATGAATTAAAGATTCTAGGGACCAGTATTCAGAGTGTATAAAGAATGGGGGCAGTCAATAGGAGAATCTGCCTGAAAGATTTCAGATAGACTTTTCAGGCAAAGTATGTGTTATTCTTTTCTGTTTCTCACTATTTCCATTTCTCCTTTCAAACCCTGAATGTTTTTAAATTGAGGCAAAAAATAGCATTTGGGGAATACTGCTCAAAAGACATCATCTCAACACGCGTGCTTCATATATAAGCCCTATGCAACAGGATGAATTTTTCAAAGCACTCCTCCTTTACTTAACCCTGCTCCCACTAAAGGACACATTTCAGTGGAGATAGAATTATTCATTGTTGAGTTCTTTTGAAAATCCTGCAAAATCTTGCCCCATGCCTTGCCAACAAGCTGCTGTTACTACAAGGATCGTAAATCTGCGATTTGTGAGGTTACAACAAACTTCTCTCATTGACTAACAACCACAGACTGTAGCTTTCTAAGGTAAACTCAAACTCCACTGCAATACTGCTGAGTTTATAATGCTGCTTACAACCACTTATTGAGGGCTTAGTATATTAGTATCAAGCATATTTTGACAAATTCTATTCAGTTAACAAAGATCAGGTTTCTCATGAATTCTCTCTTCACAAGAATCAAATTTTATAATAAAGACACCTCACAGCTCAGAGATGTTCAACAGAAGCATTTGCTTGCATCAGCTGTCTTTGAACAACCTTCTTGAGAAGAACAGAAAATTCAGCCTAATATTCCCTAATAGTCCTTTGAAGATGGAAAGTTTTATCATATGCAGGCAGAGTAAAAAAGAAAGGGCACCTATCTGATGCATCTCATCTGTCTAATGCATTTGCCAGACCCTTATCACTGCACCTAGATGCCACTACTGACTCCATTTACTAGTCAGTTTTGATACATAAACTCATAACATGATTCTCCACATTACCACTTTAAATATCTGATTGCTTATCTGGAATGACAGCCCTGTTAGAACAAATTCACTCTTTCTAGTTCCTGGACCTTGGCTCTTTAAGCTAGATGAAGCAGAGCAGATTTTTGTTTGCAGCAGTCTTGTGCCCACTGGTACACTGCCCTTGACAATGTGTCAGCCTTAACATAGAAGCATATTGTTATCTTATGATTCAATTCAGCATCCAAATACAGGAAGTGGCAAAACTCTTACTATATGAAGTCCTAGCTGTTCAGATTCTGGTCTCTTCACACAGTGGTTAAAAAACAAACACAGAGAAGAAGGAATATCCTACTGCTCTGTCCTCCAAATCACCCAGATTCCAACCATTTCTTCTGGTGTCCAAGATAAATATTGACATGTCAGAAATATTAAGACATCCTTCTCCTTCCGTATAAAGAACAATCAAATTCCTGATTCAACTTCAGGACTGAACTGTCAACAAAAATATCAGTACAATAAAGCCGCAAAGTTAACAACCCATTCTGTGATTTCTCAAGATGTCAGTAGTTATTATAAATGACTTTCCAGCTAATTACCTGTTTTGAAAATTAAGGAGATTGGGGGTTCACAGCTGCTTCAGTAAGCAGCATCAGTGCCCGCCTCATCCCATTGAGTATGATAAATAATATATTCCCTACCACCCAGACTGCCAGACAGTGGCTGTGTCAAACTCCTCAGAGAGCACACTTTGTCTGCCATGTGTTACAGGCAACATTTATGACAAAAGTAGAAATTAGATGGTGGTTAATCTTGCTTCTCTGTGTCCCATGTGGGGCACAAGCACAGTTGTAGTGTGGCTTGCTGGATGACAGTCAGAAAAAATGATCTCAGCAAATTGTGTGTACATCAGGATATAGCACAAAGAATGGGCTTAGGAAATTATTTTTGGTGAATTGGGCAATGAGGTAGTCTCTTAAAAGAGAAACAAGGTGATGGAAGAGCAAATTTTATTTCCCCTTGAAAAAAAAACCCAAGCTTTACATTAGAGTTAGATCACAGTGAGGAAGAATGAAATCATACCGCTCTGGGGTTTTTAATTTGCTTCTTATTGCTGCTTAGACTATTTAGCTTGCAGATCGTAATAAACTCTGTTATAATGACAGCACCAAAAGATGGATCCAGCTTATAAAATTACTACTAAAGTAATAGCAGTAAGTTCTGCATTGTAGTTCCTGTGAAAAGCAAAAGGAATGATTCTCATTTCACTTACATAGGTATAAACAAGATCAATTCAATAGTCACAGAAGACTAACAAACTAAGGCAAGTGAGATCAGAACTGGACTTACATGTAGGCTGCCATCACACTGTAACAACACAGGACACAAATCAAAGTTTTGCCTGGAGAGAAACTCTGAGCTAGTCCCCAGTAAGCCTGATCTGCTTCTAAATGAGATTTGATTCAGCTCACAAAGTAACTTAAAGTCAACCTCCAGCTGTGATTTCCCTCTGAACACGTTTTTAAAAATGTAATTATACCATCAAGATCATAAGAGGTAGCATGAGTTAAGAGAATCACAATTTTCTAAAGAAACTTGCTGGCTAGGGTTAGAAATTCTTTACATCAAAGCGAAAGGAGAGGTAATACCGGTATCACTTCATTCCTTGACATCTCCAACAAAATCCAGTGTTTGTATCAAGGAATTGGGAGCAGTAGCTACACTTCACATTGGTGCAGTCTAAATGTCTGTTTCTGCCCAAGGTTTTTGCATTTTACTCAAGCAAATAAACACATTGATGGATCTGAACACCACAAGGAGCATTCTGTGCATAATGTAACAGTCTTCAGTATAACACCAAATTAAGCATATAATAATGAATGGGCCAAGAGGTGTTAACTCCTCTTGGGAGTTTCTGACAACTGCTGGGAATTCTTTCAAGAACAGGAGAATTTTCACTTTACTTTGATGAATTTTTTATTTCCTCTCTGATTTTTAATGAAATGCAGGAACTTTAACTCCTAAAAGTTGATAACAGCTGGCATCTTTTTGCTTTCACGCTTCACATCTTTTCATTCTTAAGAGCCTTGCCAATCTTATTTTGACCCTTCAACTCTATACTTTCTTCTGTCTATGGATGCAGTGACTGGTTTACCACCATGGAAGAATAGTCATGTAAGAGATCACTTGCCATACAATGAACTTTAAAACTTAATATTTCTTTACAGTATAGAATACTGTTATTCCTCAAACATACAACTTCATTTTGGCTAGGCTGGAATAAATAAACCAGCCTTCTGCATTCTCCTCTGAAGATTTTCAAAGATTCTCCGGCACTCAAATCAGGAATCACATTGATTTTCAGTAAATCCTTTCTCCTAATTCCTCTGAAGTATTTCAGGAAATCTCTTGCCACAAGCCTCAGAGAACATAAGCAGTGCAGTCTTAAGGACAAGAAACTGGAGGTGATGTTAAAAAAATTTAGTATTTGCTATATCGACAGTATGCTGACATAAATACCCAACATGAATTTCTCTGTATAAATATACAGTGTTAGAGGGCTATAGCTTTACCAATTTGGCCTGCTCATTACCATGAAATCTACTGATACATTTTCATTAGGTACAGCTATCTTTGCCTTTACTGGAAAGATCCAGAAATGAAAAAAAAAATTTTTCTTTAATTTTGCTATACAAGGCCTTTAGCTAGGATGACAATTTTGGTCTGTAAGACCGTAAATATTTGTCTATTCAAAGGCAGCATTTATCTTACAAAGGCACACATACCAGTTTTGCTTCTGACAAGTTCCTTGTTTATTTATTACTCTAATAACAAATAGACTGTCATCCCTGCTGGGCCTCAAAGATGAACTAAATCTGCTGACACAACTGATTGGGAGCGGCTGCAAATTATTTTATTACAAACTGTGCAATAGGAGATTCATGGAGGGGAGAATGTTTAAATCATAATTGTATTAGTGGCCTATATATTCCATAGTAACAACATTCAAAGAAACTAGAAACACTTTCGTAACGCTCATGTTTATACTACAGCTTTTGATTTTCATTTTGTCCAAACAGGAGAGAAGCAGTGAAGGGGAGACAGATTTCTTTTGTGTTGAGTGCTCTGTGTGCACACACACCGAGAGCAAAGCACAGCATCTTAATTAGATGGGTCCAGAGGCTTCAGCAGACACGGGAGAGTGACAGTCAGTGGACATGCTTGATAGCTCTCTCTAAAGCAGTGCAGAGACTTTCTGGGAAAAGCAAGACAGACCCATACATCTCCTGTTTTGAAGAGCTGAGCCAACCAGAACATGATAGGAAAGGACTAGAAGCAGGTGAGTTAAAAAACCCTCTGTGCAGTAGAGTAACAGTTCTAAGACAAATTATGGCTCACCAGGTCACCAGCAGTGCTGGTCTTAAGGCCCTTCAGCCTTTTGGACAGAGTGGACACTGGGGAGAAATCACATGCCTGACAGTGACACCTGGCTCTAGAGACTCAGATCTGAGGTGAGACAACCCAACAGAGACCCCCTCCACCCTCTACTGAGTACCAAGGCCCTGGTAATTACACACCAGCAGCTGTAAGAAGAAAATTGCCCAAGAATTACCACATAATAGCTCTACCTAGCAGTATCCTTAACAGACATTTCAAATGCTGGACACAGATGTTTGCACATGTGAGCACTCAGGTCTTAATGGCAATCATTGTCTCGACTCCCTCCAATGCTTAATGCCTTCTGGGCTGTTACAATAGTCTCGCCCAGAGTAAGCTTTTGGAGCAATGGAGATTTAGGAGAGGAACAAGAGAAAAAGAATGCATTAGGAACACACAAAATAAACTCAGCCCTTTGGTAAATCACCTCCGTATCCTGCAGCTGTGCTCCAGAATGAAACTCCTCTCCACATTATTGCCACAGAAGCTATACAACGTACCATCTCTTGCTCCAGACAAAGGGGCATATGCCTAGCTGGGCTGCACACCTCTTCTGATGGGTTTAGCTCACAGATCCTGCACACCAAACCCTGTGAGACATTACCACCTTCCCTAGTTTGTCAGCTTGGCTATGTTCAGTACTATTTCAGCCCAAAAGAGCCAGACTAGCAAAGATGTACTATTTAACCTATTTGAGTGAATCTGGGCTGTATGGTAAAGAGAAACTTCTGAGATAGGCATATCAACAATGACAAGAGTACTTTTGAAGACAGTGAGATACTTGTACACCTGGATGGACAATCAAGAAGCTGGACTGAAGGAATAAAATGCCATAAAAATGCTGCTCTGGTGCTTAGTTCAAGCAGGGGGCAGAACACTCAGCCAAGGCTTGCTACCTGATACAAAACAGGCAATATTACCAGCAAATATCTGTGCAGAACAAGAGCAAACCAAGAGGATGATGTATCAAAAGGTTATCTCTAACCAGATAAACTTCCTGGGATCAACCATTTACAATCAAGATGGTGCTTAAAAGCACAAATAATCATTAACTTCACTGAAAATGTTTTTATAGTCATGTCATTTATGTACTTGCAAAGAACTCAGATGAAAATCTCTGCATTACTTTGTCTTTCTTCAGTTTATAGTGATATCAGTGGTACCTTCACCTTATGGTGGCCTATGCACAAAGGAGAATTAATGTGATACCAATGTCCTGGTCATCTTCTCCTTCTTTGTATTTATTGCCTCCTGTACTGGACAGATTCTTACCCTGCACTCTTTCCTGTACTAGCTGTTATAGTCAACTGGTCATGTGGTTTGAGACATTTCCAAGGAAACCTCTCAGTAATTCCATCTGGAGATGGAAAGCAGTCTTTTAGCATGTCTTAGTATCTACTCTACATACTTTATATTACAACAATTTATTCTGCAATGTGATTACATGTTGGCATAGGCTCTGATTAGAGCTTTAAAGAGGAACTAACAGCAGTTATGTTGAATATGTTTTTCATCTGATGATGCACAATACCATTGATTGGATGTAGATTATATTCAGCATTAACTCCAGCTATACAAAAATATCACAAAGGAAAGTCTACCTCATGGCACAGAATACTCTTTAATTGCATGAATGATCAGTACATGTTGTGACTTCTGCTTTTTTAAAAAACCCGGTGCACAAGAGAAGTCATGCCTGTAAGAGAAATATTAATCCAAATAATTGCCAGACATTGTTTTCTTTTCCTTTTAAATTCTGCAGTTTCTTGATTTTCACCCAGGGTGTATCACAAAGATAAAGTGTGGGGAGAGAAGCTGGATATCATTGCCCAAAGATAAGTTTAAAGTTTGTCATGTCAAGATTCAGGAAAAACGTTAACTATTTCTTCCTGACTAAAGATGCATTGCAAAGCTCTGATATTTTGGGGAGGGTTTCTTCCAGAAACATCCCTTGAACCTCATATCTTCACTGCACTTTCTATTTCTGCCATCCTACAGTCTTAGAGCATCTTTAACAGCTCTGTACCCCTTGGAGATTATAAATGTTGCTAAGCATCCAACTTTTTGTGTCCATGATCATGGAGCTTGCAGCAGAACAGAACTGAATGAGGGCAGACCTCTAAGTTACTTTCTTAATCCCTGGAAACCTAACTGCTGTTGGTTTTCAAGAGCTGAGAAAGGAGGCTCAGAAGATAGACATTTCAAACTCTCCATTCAGATTTTACAGGGTGCACATAACAAATTAAGTGAAGAAACTAACACTGATATCACTACAAATTGAAGAAAAACTAAGCATTGCAGAGATTTCCAGCTGAGCTCTCTACATAGCCAAAAAGGAAGAAAATGCTGAAAAGGTAAGTACTAAAAAAGTACAGTCAAATTCATTTCTTGCTCAGCATCATCAAGGATAGTGAGGATTTGCAGCTGTGGAAAGAAAGGAGTAGAACTATGTCTTCAGGAAAGTTTTGGACCAACCTCTGCTTCATTTATTCCCCTATTGGAGAATTTACTCTTCACACCTTTAAGTGAAAATGAAGGAGGCAAAAAGTTAGGAAAGGTAAGAAAGAGCTGATCTTGTAGGGGCAGGACCAAGGAGACAAGGGGAGCACCTGGGTCAGTTTTTCAAGAAATACAAAGAAGAATTTCTGTTTCCACTGCAGTTTACCTACAGTGAGTGATGAAGCCTGTATCTTCCCTCAGGCCAGGTCTAGGATAGAAACTTGTACCTGTGCTCTATCATATGTAATGTCAGTTAAGTCCATGGGGTTTTTTATATTTCTTTTTTACATTTTTGAGTAAGTTAAAGCTCTTATATAGTCTTGGCTTATACTGGCACACCTGTGATTTTGCTAATTATGTAGTGGGTCATGTGTCCACCAGGAGGGTTTGGCACTATGTCAGCAAACCTTTCTATTTTAATTTTGGCCTTAAAAAATACAAGTTGGGGAGCACATCTTCAATAGGTGGAAAATAGTGATTATCAGTTGCCTTAGAGAATAATCCATCAGATTTGATCCTCTGAGTCATGAAGGTATAATCAGTTTCAGACAGCTGTAGAAATCAGAACTAAACCATTTAAATATCCCACCTAAATAACCCACCCAAAACAAGCATGGCCAAGAATAACTACAACAGTAAACAATATGGTCATTATGCACATAACAATCCTTTAACTGTGGGATAATACTTGTGTATTTTCTCAAGAAGGCTCACTGCCCTCTTTTGAGAAGATGCCTAGTGCTTTCCTAGATGTAGAGTCCTTTGCTAAAAAACGTGGCTCCATCTCACACATTGCTTCAGAGTCTGCTTGAAATAGCAGAAATTTCTGCTTTGCCTTTACTTACTTTGTTCCCATTTGTCATCATGTTCACATGATTTTAGTTACTGATTACATAAACATTCCCCTAAGAACCTGCATACCAATAAAAGACAACTCAAGTGCACTAGCAAGACAGAGAGAGATGAGGCAGCACATCTGTTGTTCTCAGAGGCAATGGGAATCCTACATCCCACTAAGATGCCAATTGGTTCTTTGGCTTTGTTTTTGCCTGGATGTTAAGACCATCAGCTTCATTTCTCATAAAACCAAACTGTAAGATCATTTTAATAATAAATGTTACACTGATCCAGTGCCATAACAAAAAATGGACATCAAAAACATATATTAGCTTTGAACAGGTACTGCTTAACTAAATATCTTCCTTTGCATTGGATTTAAGCAGCTCCAAGCAAGGAAGGTTTAGCACTGCTTATAGATTTACCCCCTCTCAGGCTGTAAAATTTCAGAACAAGCCAGTCAACAACAGTTTATGTCTTATGAGAAAGTTTGAAAGTTTCTTTTTATCCTCAACTCTAGTAAAATACTCATGGTGTTATTTTTGCAGTTGTAAATAAATGTTCTCTCCTGAAAATCACACACAATAGAAAGATAGCAAAATCAAACAAATAAATGGATGGAGAAAAGGAAGGAGGAGGAGATACAGTTATGGTACTAGAAAACAATTCTGCTCGTATACAAGAGGTTACAAGAAAGACAGGTTTTAACTAAGGGAGATTTAGGTAATGATTTCCATAGAGAAAATTACCAAATGAATATGCAGCAACAAGAGGAAGAAGGAATCCAAGCCTTCCCAAAATTATGCCTAATGTATTAGAAAAAAAACTAATGGTTGGTGAACAGTTAGCTGAAAGAATGACAGCACCTTTTTAGATGGAGAGAGTTTAATGCTGAAGCATTAAAGGTTTCAATTTTCATTGGTGGCATTGTGTCCACTCATAGTAACATGGTCAATGGACCAGAAGGGAATTATTTCATTGAGTTTTAACACAAGGCAAAGAAATGCCTTTGAAATTTTTATATGCATCTCTTCCAAGGTAATAAAAGAGCAAAAATGCAGTAGAAGAACAGAGGGCCTTGATGTACCTATCAAAAATAGTTCAAGTGGGTTATTATGAATAGGGTTCTGCAAGGATTTTAGCCATCATAAAAAGAGTAAGCATGGATAGGCAATTGCAGAAATGAACAGGCACTACCAGGATCCTGTTAGTTAGAGTAGGAGAAAAGAGACTGATATAATACTTGCCACAGAAGAAATAAAAGTATCATCAAAATAACATGAGAATGTGCATTTACTCTGTTGATACAAGCCCTTGTTTAGATGCTGAAAGCTGTCGATCCCCTGACAGCAAAATGCATTCCTAATCATAGAGCAGACTACACTGGCAGGTTTTCTACCAACAGAGAGTGACAACTGAGAGTACTCATCTACAGAAGAAAGAGGGTCAAAAGTCAGTGAATTCTCTGCATGCTTTCGTTCTGCGAATATTTATTTGTTTTACTTTTTCCTACTTGAACTGTAACAAGCACTGAACTACCTAGAATGTCACTTTAAAAGTGATCCTCAATATTACACTGACCCAAAAGTTTGTATAAAATTCTTTCCTTGTATTGACAATATTCATAGCAGAACAGATCACCGAAGATGACATGATCTCTCTACTTACAGTCACATCACTTAAAGGAAGCATTTTTTTTTTCCTAATAAAAACTTATCTAAGAATTCTGGCTACAGTATATCACCTTATTATTTATGTATCATGCCTAATACCACAGTGCTTTGGGGCCCTGTTCATGATGGCCCTAATCATCGACTGTGACAAGCAGATTTCTGTTTGGACTTGGATTTATTGCTGTAGTTTGTTGGTTACCTAAAGATTAAATTGCCTTCCTGTTTAAATAAAGGGCCTCAAATAGATGCTTTATATTGTAGCAGAAAGCTGAGTGTTGGATCCATTGTTCTTTGACATCTTCTATTCATTTATCAGTCATAGACTTTTTGAATTTAAGCACATCAGTTTTCTACCACTTCTTTCCTTATCCTTAGGAGATTTCTTAAACGGGCTGTATGATAAAAACTCTGTGTAATTTATATCCAAAATTTTGATAGCTGTTACATGTACATTGAGATACATGTACCACAAAGAAGAATCAGTCCATAGACTATGAAGGCAGACACCTACGGCTAAAATACATACTGTATAGTTCACAGTCTGGAAAATAATCTGTATGACAGGATACAAGAATTCAGACATAATGAATACCATTTCACAAATGTATAAATTACACTGAATTAGAAAGACATACCAAACTCAAAGGAATTTTAGAACGCAGTCTGATACGTGAATTATCTGACCTTTGCTTTGAATATATATACTGTATAATCATGAACACAGAGATGTACTTAGTAACATGGTTTAGTAGGCTTGGTGGTGATAGGTTATCTGTTGGACTCGATCCTAGAAGTCTTTTCCAATGTTAATGATTCTGTGATAATCACAAATGCAATGTTTAAGGAAAATCTGATTTGAGTCTTTGTTTTTGGGTCACACAATTCAGTTTTACTCTCTGCTTAAGGGGATTCAAACAAAACTAATACAAAAATATAAAGAATAAACTCTGAAGGGAGAGCAACTTTTCAATCAAAGCATTTAAACCAAAACTGGTAGGGTCACTAATCACAAGACAATGCCACATTACCTGACTGGACATAGAAATGTCATGATTTTGTAGGATTAGAATATAGCATGCATGATGAAATTGTATCACTCTGATGGCCTCACTGAAGGCAGTAAGCCTTTTTTAAAGCACTTTGTTGTTTATAGTGAGATATCTTTGAAAACACATACTTGGCCCACTCCAGCAAACACATAAGAACATCTGGAGATTGTAGTAACTCCAACTTCATTACTGACTTTTGCTGTTGAGCTCTATAACTTTGTCATATATGTGCTCAGATGATCATTTATGCTTATTTGTGATCAGGTCAAGTATCTTCACTATTTTAATGCAATAATATCAGCCTATGTTGTACAAGACAAGGCACTGTTAGGATTATATTACACTGGATGGATAAGATTAATATTAATAATGGTCTTTAGTGCTAATTATTGTCCTCTCCTTACTTGCATGACCACTTCTCTAAAATCTTTGTTTAAAGACATTGCTCATACAAAGTTTGTGCCTGTCTTTCGAAGGTTTGCACTGCATTCTGAAAATAGTTATCTTCTCTGCTCAGCATTTTATATTTATAATCACACTTCACTAAGCTTTTGTTAAAGATCACCTGCACCTATTACAAGTCTGTAGGAGCACATTCTTTATGAACTTCAAATAACAGAGACACACCAGGGTGGTTTCCATTTAGACAGAATATGGTAGCTACCTGGATAATACTACAGTGCTACGGATCATTTGCTGTAACTAGTATAGCTGGTCTAAGTAAAGGAAGTGCAATTGGTAAAACATGTCTTTTAAGGTTTTACCCCAAACTGGATTAAAATGAAGATTTGTGATATTTTTTAAAAATGCATTTTGAAAGGACTAAAACATGCCATTTTCCAGATTAACTTGGAAATATCCCTAGGAACCAACAAAATGAAAGGAACAATAACAGCCCTTAGTCCTGTTCAGTGTCATTCTGCTTAGAGCTGTCGTAGCCTTCAGCTTTGGGACAGGTTGTCTGGGCTTCTAGAGAGCCCTGATCTCTTTCTTTGCTTGACACCAAAGTAAAATTCAAGGTGAACTATCTACATGAAAAAGCTGCCCTGCAACCGCAGACTGGGAGCACCTCAAAAGACTCCAGGCCTCATGTTGGAGGTCATCCATCCTAAGCAGATTTTTTTCATACTCCTTGCTGTGGAGCTTGGCTGGTGGGTAAGCAGAGGTGCCCATGACTTTCACATGTCTGACATTGCAGAAGGGCACCTGCAAGCCCTGCAAGGCTGCACTAGAGCTGCAAGGTCTGGAAACACTACCTTCTTTAACCTTGCAACAGCTCTACTGTGTGGGGACTGCTTAGATCAACCTCAGTGTTGGCTTCTCAGGTCAACCCCAAAAGTTGTAGCCATATTATTTCCAGACTACCTGACTCTAGGTCAGTTCAAGAATTAAAGCACAGATTTATAGGCTTTGAATGCCTGCTCTGCATAAATCTATGAACCTTAAGAGACCTGGTCTAGGCTGCAGCTGCCATGGCTTTCACAGCTTCAGAGTAGCAAACTCAAACTACAGATCTGAAAGCACCTTTGGACCTGGGTAGCTCACTCTTCCTATATCAAACATAAAATACTTTCATTAGGCATGGATGCTGGGACACTGCACCTGACAGCTGCATTAAGAATGGTGGGGGATTTTTCCCCCCGCCTCGCTTTTTGAACCTTGTGATAGAAGGCTAGCTTGTTCATGCAGAAAACATGAAACCCCAGTTCTCTGTGAGTAAACATTTTGAAAACAGGGAACTAAATGCCTACTTTAAGGCTTTACTGTTTCAAACATCATGATGAAAAATAGAAGCAATGTTACCTCCTGCAGAAGCAAGACAGAAATAAATCAGGGGAGTAATTTACTTCAAAGGTCTCTATGTTTACCTCGCCCTGTCTCCTAACTGGGACACCAATCTTGCTGACTAAAACTAAGAAGGTAGTCAAGGGAAAAATATCCACAAAGTACTTGAAACAGTCCAAATGAATGTAGAGTCTGATGGGTTTAGAATTGGTTCCGACAGTTTTGTATTACATGACAGTTTTAGGGGTTAATATTCATTTTTGTTTGCATTTCCTGTCACAGTTAGGACCAAATCCTCCCTAAGCCAAAGACTTACTGGCACTTGCCTCTGATCTGCCGTAAACTGATGACAATTGCTGCTGGATAAGATGTTTCCCTCTTTCATGACAAGGCACGGCTTAGACCACAGCACTTGCCACAGACCCAGATGGCACCCTTTATGCCAAAAATCTCTAGATAATCTGTACCAGGGAAGAAAACAATCACGATATAGTGTATGGATCTTTGAGCCACATTTGGGTAGTGGGCTGCACCTGTTCTGCCACTTCCCCTTCCTGAATCCTGTAGTCATGCATGCAAACTGCTGTATTTTGCCTCACTCAAAAAGCAACATCCTATTTTAAGCTATTATATTTATTTCAGATTAAGAAACCAACATGTGAAGAGAGTGACAAGGGTTTTGTAAGCGAATACTCAATTGCCATGGAAGAGGAAAAGCCAGACAACGCTGAAATGCCATAAAAAGGACTTACAGAGGAGATTGCTTGTTAAGCACAGCAAATGGTAACAGTGTGCTTTTATCAAAATACATGAATTTTGAACAATGAAGTCTGACAGAGCCATCCAAAAACATTCAGAAGTGTTCTGCCTGCATTCCATGCTTACGTTCACCGTACACAATTATTGTCTGGCTCTGCAAGACAGAATGTTTAAAGATTAAAAAGTGCTGTGCACAGAAAAATGAGACTTGAGAATGACATCATCAAACACACCACAAAATGAGGCAGAAACACTAAAGGATTCCCTGGAGCAACCACAAGTCCTGCTGAGAACATTCCTGCTGGGGCTCCCTAATTAATGTGCCCATTTTCCACCTGTCACACAGCAGAATTAAACTCACTGCATCTCTGCTTTAATTCTCCACTCAATCAATAATTCAGATAACAGATCCAAAGTCCTGTAGATTCTGTGTATTGATCTTCTCCCACCTTCAATTTGCCAGTTGTCTCCACTAACTTTGAGCAGTACGTCACTGAAAGTCCATTTCATTTAAAATGTAATCACTTTGCCAATGCTGAGCTGCTTGCCAGTTTCATTAGTCTTCAGAAAACTTTTCCAAAATATAGAGCTGTGTGTAAATGCATTGAGTATTGCTTAGAAACAGAAATCAATGTCTAGTCTATGACTTCTGCTCAAGCATTAAAAACTGGTCCATGCAGATACATAGACAGAAATTCTATGTTGAGAATTAGGCTAAAACTTCAAATGTGTTGCTCTTTTTTTTTCCCTCTCCTTTGCAACTTAAAACCATTTTACTGATTGGGGAAAAAAAAGTTTTGCTTATTTATAATATTTTAATACAAAGGGTTTATAAACAAAAGACAAAAAAAATCTACCCTTATTCTACTAAGACATTATCTTCTCCAACCCCATAAAGACAGATCTCCAAGTCTCATGAGGTTCCACAGTAATTAATGCAAACCATTTAAATCTGATTCTGAAAGCTGAATGGACTAAACAATGGAAGGTAAATTACTTTTTGCTGTTTTACATCTTTTCAATTCCTCAGCAAGGGTCAGAGCTGACACAGGGAAGATTAAATAGCATACAGCACAAAACGACCCTTATCACTGCCTTTCTGGAAAATTTGTTTTCTCTGTATGTAAAAGGTATATAATGCTCTTGACTAAGAAGATACATGGGCATCATCACTGTGTTTATACCAAGTGAATAGAAATAGATCAGGAGATGCTCAGTTATTGGCAGAGAGATAGCAGATGAAAGTTATTAAAATACAGAGAATGTGCTGTTAGTAGCATCCAATGCAAGACAGATCCCTGCATTGTTTTCTGAAGATAAAATACACTGAAAAAAAGTTAGAAAAGTAAGTTTCTGAAAGCAGTGAAGTACCAAACCAGCTGTATTCCGTTTCTAAAGCTTGAAGTCTGGCCCTGGCAGTGCATAGTGATGCATTCTTCAGGAAAAAATACAGTGTCCAACACAGTGCCTTTCCTGCATGTCTGTGGTAGGGAAATAGCTAACATGGGAAAACTGAAAAATCTACCATTGGGTCAACTCCTTTCATTCTCCTAGAAAAGGCAGAGATTTCTGATCTGTGTACTAGCTTTAAAGTATTACTGGATAATAACTTTCTGCCTTGGTCTACTGAGTTAGCACACCACCAGCAGCCTATTACCTTAGAAGAAATACAGGAATAACTTTGAAAGCTTCTATTAAAAGGGGAGTGAAAGACATGGAAGAAATTTAGAAAGGCTTACTAGCCTAGTCAAGGCTCATCATGCTGGCCTGACTCCCAGTTGTACTCAAGATTTCATGAACATTAGCAAAACAAACAAAAAAAGAACATAAATCGCAACAGTGGATAACCACATGGGAATAATATCAACCACTGATTTGTTTTCTGCTTTGGAATAGTCAGGTAAGTTTTGAAATTCAGGTCTCCTGATGTCCTAGGCTTCTTAAACCTGTATTAGAAGTGGTCTCAGAGCCATTAATGGCTGGCTTTGGAAATTAATTGTAGACTTGCAGTAGGAGAAAAGGCTAGATTTTTATTATATTTTCCATTCTTTGGAAAGAAGTTGAAAAATTATTAAATAGCTCAATTTCCTAGAAATACCTGGAATTAAATACACTTATTATAAGCACCTGCAAGATGATAATAAAAGAAATACATTACACCCAAAGACTTTGTCATAAAGTAGTCTTGCCAAGAAAATATGATTTACTTGTTAACGTAACAGGCTTTGCGGATAAGGGAGAAACAGTTACCATTGTACCTTGAATCTACTAATGTTTGCCATATGATCTTATATGATAGTCTAAAAAAGGGCTAGGAAAACATGGCATGACTGAAACTGCTGCAGGTTAGGTACACAACCGCTTGGATCATCATACTCATAAATTATATAGTTTTTCCGTACTTAGGCAAACTCACTACTTAAGGTTTCTGCAAAGGATTTATCCTGAATGTTGCTCTGCTCAATATTTTCTTTAACAACACTGTCACAAGGCACGGAGCTATCACCCTCAGAAAGTTGGAATTGATTTCAAAATCTCTGTGACGAACTAGAGAAATGTTCAGAAAAATGAGATTAATTCCGTAAATTACTATACCTAAGAATAACCAACTGTAGATGTATACAGTATAAAATCACTGGTTAGTTAAGAGAAATTAAGCCCTGTTTCAGTTAATAGAGATTAAAATTATTTAGGAGCTGAAGAGGAATAAGCAGTACTGTACTGCTCTAAAAAAATATGCAGTCAGAGTGCATGCATGCATGCATGGCTAGGCTTCGCGAACGAAGATCCAGGGAGGGCNCAATCATTCCTCTCTCTCTCTCTCTCTCAGCTGGTATATTGTTATCATCTGCTTCAGAAAGATGTGGACAAACATGAATCCATAGCAGAGCCTACTGGGTCACAATATCAAAGAGAAACTCAAAAATGTGACCAGTTAAAAAAGATAGAAAGCATTCTAATTGTTTGATGCTAAGGAAGAGATACCTTAGAACAGCTGCAAGTACTTAAAAGACATTCCTGGGGGGAAAAGCAGCCAATATGCAAACAGGAAAGAAACCATTTATGGCCCATGTCCTTGAGAACAGAACAAGACATATTCAGCTAATGCAGCAAGAAATAGCCATGTTAGACTAAGAAAAACCACACTAGCAAAAAGGGCAACAGAACAGGCAATGCAGCATTGGAATACAATTCTTAGGGCATGCTGTGAGTTTCCCTCTATAGGAATCTTTAAGAACAGGCTTGACAAAGACCTGCCAGCAGTAACAGGATGGGGCTAAGTAGTGGGATGAAGCTCATCTCAGCCCTCTCTATCCCACCCCTCACTGCACTGCTGGGCAAGCACAGTTGCTCCTAGCTGCACATTTGCATCTCAGCCAGATGTTGTGCAGTCAAGAGAAATGGACACACATACAAGATTCCTATCGCTCATACAAGAATGGGTTTAGATATCACTGCCCAGCAATGGAAATATGACTGCAGATTTTTATGAAATACATTAATGTCTTTCCCTGCCTTGCATGAACACTTCCAAACTTCTGCCTTCCTGAATTTGGAAAACATGTTTTTTTTGCATTGGAATTTCTGAGTTAGCACGTAATTCCAGTTCAGCTATCAATGAGATAATGACAGAAATAGATGGGATTTTTTTCTTACAGATGCATGGCTACACACAAACTGCAGGACCTGGGAGCCCTTCCCAGTTCCCCAGGCCAACTCTGTGTTTCATGCACCTCCTGAATCAAAGTGAATCAGGTGGAAAATGCCATTTTCTTACCTTATGCATGTTGTTGTCTCCATGGGGAAGGAATTCAGGCATACAAGTCAGGGAGAAAGCGAGTCACCATTCTAGCAATAGACTAAACCTGCACATAGCCAATATATGACAAATAATGCTGACTTTTCCAACTCAGATCACTCTCCAGGATTAAGCTGTGATGTGTTTGCAGAAGACTCTGGAATTTGTTTTTTGATGTACCATTTTGTTGCAATAACTGTCATACTCCATTGCTCAGATAGTCTCCACACCCAATCTCTCAGTGATTAACTACAATGAATTGAAATCAATCAGTTGCATGATTCCATTCAGTTGCCACTACAGGGGGGAAAAAAAGGAAGGAAGAAACAAAGGAAGAAATAACAGACAGCTGACTCAATTATAACTGTCCTGTTCTAGTCATTTTCTATGGATCCAGTGCTACATGAGTTGATCTTGAGAAGAACTTATTTCGCTAACCTGAAATATATCCACTTATGTTTTGTGGTCTAGGAGACAAGGAAAGGGAAAGAAAAAAAAAAAGAAAAAACCCAAAACACCTTGACAGTATTTATTAGTAATGAGACCAGTAACATTAGTGGGGGAGAAGTGCTGCAGAAGTCACATCTATTCCACAGCTGGACTGATGAAAAGAGCATTTTGCTTGCAAAAATTGTCCGTCATTTAGTATTCAAACAGAAAAATCTCATAATATATTAACTACATTTGTAAAGCCTACAAAGTCTCAGTTGCATTGATTTATACCAACAAATCCACTGTTTAAGTCATTTATTCAAAGGCTGTGAGAACATTTCATTCTTAGAATAAATGCACAGGATGTGACAAATACTTAAAATTCCTCAGTTCCTGTCAAAAAACTGACTTATCTTTTGGACCCACTGAAAATGCTACAATAGGATGCAACCTACTTTGTGATATCCATTTAATAATGCATTTTGGATAGGTGAACAGAGAAATCCATGGGAGGTGTTGAATCAACTGTCCTTGACAATGCAATGATGTTACCTCAGGTGTGGCACACTACAAATTGCAGTTGCATAGATTTCCCTCAAGGTCCTGCTGGTATATACTAAATACCTATTTGTGCAAGAGCAGCTCACTCTTAACAGCCCCTATATTAAGATTACAAAGTTTGTTTTGTCCTTATGAGGAGATTTTTGTCATGTAACCATGTATTATTGAATATAAGTATGAAGAAAATTTCATGGTACTAGGATTTTAGACTGTGGTCTATCCTGCAATAATGCAAGACATTCTAGTTGTGGATTATATCAAAACAAACCTTGAAAACGAAACCTTCAAGCAGTGGTAGCAATAAGTTCTTTCTATTTCAATAAAAGCTTTCCATCTCAAGATCCTAAAGAGCTTTTTAAATATTAATCAAGCCTCTAAGCAACCCTGGAGATGTTAAAATACTGCAGTCAATGATCAATTAAACCATATGCAGTTTATCCAGTTCATAGACAAGGCATGGTACCAGTGCAGAAATACCCAAATTTGCTCTGCAGAGAGCCAGATCAGGCTCTCCTAAGTGGATGGGAGGCACTTTAGCATCTGAAACATCCTCTTTACTCTGTCCCATGATAACTGTACTCTCCAGGTTTGTCCATTTATCCTAGGCATCCAAACTCCTATTAGAGGAGAAGTGACTACTACTTCTATTTTATCATAGATGAATGACTGAGATACAGGGAGATAAATGATTTGCCCAAGGTCACACAAGAGGCCTGTGGCAGAGAATAGGGTATTGCTCAGTATTCCTGTATCTTGTCAAAGCCCAAGTAGTCTCTTTTTCTTTTCTTTTTTTAACACTTCCTTTTTAGCATAGTCCAGAGTGTATTGACTCAGTCTGAATGATGTGTTACCCTGGCAGCATGGAGATTTCTTTTTTAATAGTTTTGACATATGCAATGAGTAAAACATTCTGTAGTTGTAGGATTATTTATCCTCAAACTTTAACTGTAACATTCAAAAACTAACACTGACTGCACCTTTCAGAGCACATGCAAGGGTAGCACGTTATTTGTCAAAGCTCACAAAGGCATTGCTGATAGTGCAAGCTTTGTTCATGAGACAGAACTCTCTTCCCCTTTTTATGCTGCAAATTTCTGGGCAATGTCAATACCAGTTTAAGAGGTCTCCCACTCTCTAAGTTCTTTCTGTCGCATGTTGACATCTTCTAGGAATCAGCAGATTTTATGCCTCTATTCAATTCACTTGACCTGCCTCTGAATATGTTCCCAGCATCTGAAAAGCCATTCCCCACACAAACATATGATGAAGTCCAGATCAATAACACAGGATAAAAACAAACAAGCTAACTAAGGCAAGCCTAAAGTCTTAAAGAGCTATCCACAAATGCTGCTATCTGGACTGTTCAATATGATGTTCTGAATTGCACACAGCAGGATTTCATTTGCTACAAATAGCTTTGCACCAGCAGCATCTTCAATAATTTTATCATGCAGTGTTCCCTAGACAGAGCAATATTTCATTTGATAAACAGCAAATTAAAATAGCAAATATCGTCAAAGACAAAGCATGAGTAGATTTGCTTCAGAGTTTTAAAGAGAACATTGATTTTTTTTTATTTTATTTTATTTTTTAGTGTTTCTGTAGTTGCTCATAAGGTCACCTTCATGACAATTCCAACAGGGGTTTATCTTGTAGTGCTCACTCTGACATACAGCCTGATGATTTATTATTGCTTAGTTCTTGATACTGTTCACTGCACAATCCAATCTAAGAGAGACACATATTTCTCAATTCAGGGACTTCTTCTATTTTATGAAAAATCAGCTTGGTGCTTTGTGGTAAAAACTAGACTTGGCATTTGATCTTAGTTTTTTCAAGTATTTCTTTCTATTCTGTGTATCTCTGTTGTATCTTTGATATATTCCAGGATCATTTTTTGTTTTGTTTTCCTTTGCATTTCTTCTCTCACTCTATTTTAGTGTGGCTACACCCCAAAGTAAAACCTGCCACAGTGGCAGTTTCTTCCAGCCACTCTTATCTAGATTTCTGTTTCATACTAGTAGGCGACATGGTGATAGATTTCATGGGTTTTCTCTCCTCATTTGGGAGAAGGAATATAATTATGCAAAGGAGGGTTAGATGGACAGTAGAAATATATCACTATTAACCCACCAGAATACACGCAGTTTCACTGTGGTTATGTGCTCAGAGGGGAAAAAAAAAAACACCTTTATATGCTAGACAAAAGGTTTTTTCTCCCCTTGTATTAATACCAATTTAAGGGTAAGTCAACAGTTCTCATCATGTCATTCCTGTATCTATGGCCTTATGATATGGTCCTATTTAAACTCTGCTCAGCTGCAAAGCTGTCTCCAAGTATTCCCATAGACTGCCTAAGCCATTTGGTATCATTAACCCTCATGGGCCAGGCTGCCCACTATTCAGCTACATTCCTATAAGTCTGCCAGTCATTAGCTGGTACGTTAAGTAGCTAATGGTGCTCTCACAATATCTGCTGCATCATGCAGGTGCAACAGAATAAACATTTTTTTCCACTGGTGCATTGTCCCAAATCATTAAGGACCCCAATCCTGCAAAGATTTATGACTGTGAATAAGTTTACTCACATGAGCAATCCTGTTCCAAACCCTCTTAAACACATGCTTGTAGGGCCAGATTCTTGACGACCAAACTCACTGTTATGTACATGGCTCAAAGCCTTTTTAAGGACATGTAAAACAGCATCAGAAAACACCAACACACACTTTCTGTTCTGTACTTCTTACCAAGAAACATTTACAGTAATTTTTTTTTTCAGGAAAAACAAAGATTAATAGTCACACCTGCTACTCTATAACCTCCTTCATTTCCCACTAATTGATCAGTACATGAAAAATATATATGAAGGCAATATGAATATTCCCCAACTAATTGGCTGCTGGTAAGAGAGATTAACTGAGGATATGTAAATTATTAAAGCCATAAACTGCTTCTGGAGCCTCCTCACTCTCCTGGGTCAGGTTGGGGAGGATCAGCTGGCTGTCCCTAGTGGGGCTAAGCTAGAGCAAAGTCAAGTAAGCAAGCCACATCTCTGTGTCTGCATCTATTAGACACCTTTGCCGACGCTCTGGCGCCAGGAAGCCAGGCGCCACACCCTCCACACTCACAGGAGCACAGGAGGTTGCAAATGGTAAATTTAATACCGCAGCAGGAGGTGCCATTTGCAGTCCCAAAGGAGAAGTCTCCCCCTCTTCTCTTTCGTGCTCATAGAAACAAATTGAGGCTGATGTAATTTTGAATCCCGTTGTCCTATTTTTAAATATGTAATTTCCTCTTTATTTTAACATCTAGACAGGGTAAAATTAAAGATTTTTTGTACACATGACTGGTGGTTAAACTGCAATGAGGATTTGTACCTTGTGAAACCATTAAAACACTGATGAATAGAAGCAAAAAAAAAAAGGACAGAAAAAATTGGGGATTTGTCAGTAAAAAACAATTGAAAAGAGAGGGATTAAAGCACCTACACAGTCTTGTCCTTATCTCAGTTTTTAAAAAAAGCAAAGTTTACCTCAAAAAAGACTATCAAATATTTGTATAATACTTGCCTGTTTTGCTACACCTATTGTATCTATTGTGACATGCCATGCTCTGGTTTCTTTCATTCTTAGAATAATGTGTTTAAAAGGTTAAAATCATGTTATATATTCATTTTTTTGAACTGACATGTCACGAGGCACTGTTTGGAAAAATAAATATCTAGTGAAAACTGTTGCCTTATTAATTCAAGGTATTCACTGTGTATGTTGCTAGAACAATGCAAGAAGGCATTTTTGTACAATCAGACATGAAAAAAATAATATTTACCATCTGTATTGGAAAGAAATTGCAAATCAATATTTTTGCAGAGGCTCTTTAAGATTAATGCAAATTGGAAAAATGCAAGGTGAGGGAAATACACAGCTTCTAACACTAGATACAGAGTACAAAATTATCACATCTGAGGAGAAGATTGACACGTTTTCATAGATCTGGGGGGATCCAGAGACCATATCCATTCCTCACTCCAGTTTCCTACATAATGTTGGGCAGAGAACTTCTCTCAGTGATTTCTGAATCGTACCAAATCATGTGCGGTTGGACTATATCTTTTTTAGAAGGATGCAAATGCTAGCTTTAACTGATAAAATAATCTATTTTCTTTCCAGGCAAACCCTTGCAGTCATCTGGTTAGTCTCACTGCTAATATAAACAGGGAAGCAGAGGTAAAAGAAGAGCCCTGACAACTGTGAGTGACAGGGTAAATGGCAGAAATAGGAAAGGAGAGAGATGGCAGAAAATAGGCCAAAAATGCATCTAGAATTAGTAGACCAGAGGAGTGGGCCAGCACATTAGCAGGAAACGTCAAGTATTTCTCTTGTCAACGTAAATACTGAGACATTTCAGTCATAAATTACATGGTCCATGACAGGCCACAGGGTCCTAGCTTCTGTTCCATATTGTATTACAGCACATCCATTAGCATCGAGTTAGATTTATCAGCTAAACTGTTAAGCCTACAAGAAGCGACAGATCGTCTGACCACTGCCACTGCGGAAGAGAGAAAATGGGATCCGGTGCGGTTTCAGCTTAGTGTCTTACAAAAAGCAGACTCAGGGCTGTGCACTACAAATGCAGGCATTCAAACAGTAAATAATTAAATACAACATTGGTTCAAATAAGGAAGAAGGGAGAATCTAAGGACACAAGGAATGTTTCACTCTCGTCTCTGGCACACAAACTGCTCGGGGGGGAAGGGAAATAGTAAAGGCACACAGCCTTCCAGTCAGCTCAGTATTGCAGAACATACATACCTTGAGCACAGGCTACAGCAACATGCTCATATTTAGCTATACAGTCTTACTACCTTCACTTCCCCCTATATGTACTTCAACCATATCAAGCCCTGTCGCTATGCATAAAAGGTGACTTTAACCCCTTTTTTTGACCTTTCTCTCCCATAGTTAAAATGCAAGATTCATCTCCACTTTCCTATTAGCGTAAGGAAAGGCCTGTATTTGGATTGTCTTTGACACATCACAAACACATGGAACGTTCATTAAAGATTTATGACAACATCAAACATTCTGTTTTACTTTCCATTTTTGTCACATAATCCTCATAAAACAGGGATTTAGTCATATCCGTTAGAATTACTTGTCACTGCTGAGTCCTTCCTGTATCACAACTGACACACAAATACATAAATCGGTGAAGTCAGTCTCCATTGGGTCTGTCTCTTTGGGGAGACTTTTAAGCATGCTTCTTCTGCTGGAATCTGTAACTACTACTCAGACTGTTCTCTATATAATTTAAGCTTTCCAGTTTAAAAAAAAAATCAAGAAAATCAAAAGAACTCTTAAGTAATGCATTAGTGTAATTCTTATCTAGAGAAGGCTTGTGGGACTAAGTGAAAAGATAAAGGAAATAACAGAGACATATGGCACTGCTAATGTTAATATTTGATTAGAAATATTCCAAGCAAGATGTCAAGACAAATTCAGCTCTTGTTATCAGCATACATCCAGCTCATCCAGGCTGAAGTTGTGTATTCAGAAATACAGTTTAAAAGACAAGTAATCTGAAAACAGCTTGTGTTCATAAAATGAAGACACAACCTAAAAAAATTTAAAAAAAAATAAATCACCTAACCCTTCTAATGTAATGCTCAGAATTAATTCACAAAGACAAGAACAACTAAAATCAAATTTGTACCTGTTCTTCCATTATTACATATTGCTTAATTTAGAACAACACTATGAGCAACATCAAACCACTTGACTACACCTTCCCAAAGTCTTACATTAAATAATGGATATTTCTGAAGTCCTCATACTTAACACATTTTCAATTCTCTTTTTGACCACAGTTGCCACAGGCATAATCTCCTGAAATTTAAGTGGTATGACAGCACTGTTCTGTGCTACATTACATTAGCTTGCTCCCGTTTTCATGTAGTTTAATATATTCATTTGTTAATTGTAATTGCTTCCATATAAGACTTGTCTATTGCAGCACAGAAGAAAACAGAGTCTAAGAAAACAACCTGCCTCAGGTGGTAAGTCACCATGATGGTGTCAATATTGTCATTGTTGACAATGACATGCAAGGAGAAGATGGAGAAAGAAAGGGATACAATTAAGTTTAAGCTGATGGCATGATACCTAGAAGCAATTGTCAGGGAGAGAAACAAGAAGATAGAATTGGATGTAGACCAGTCAGGAGCAGAGAAATAGAGCTGCATCTCAGTAGCATAAGGATAGCAGGTGAAATTATGCAACTGGACAAGATCATGCAGAGACAAAGTAGACAAAGTTATTTTAGAAGTGGCAAAACCATTAAAAATGAAAAACAGAAAGAAGAAGGTGCTAAAGAAGAAAGAAGTTGCTAAGTACGGTCAGGAAAAACAAACATTGAGTGCCAAGAGAAGCTTCTCTGTTTAGAACACTTAAGAACAAAGCAGAAAGATAAGGAAAGCTGGATGTGGAAGTCTGGCCAAGGAATGGTTACTGGAGACCTTAACAAAACTCCACCAGAACTCAGCCCTGAGCCAGGATGTAACTGCAGAAAAGGAACTCAGAACAGAAGTTCCTGGCTCTGCCATGGCCTCCTCAAAAGACACTTCAGTTGGACTCATGTTTTCAGGTGTATCAGAGGATTCATCCGTTCTCTCCATCTGAACACTCCAGTTTCATAATTTAAATAATTCTTTCCTGCATGGAAGTTCTGCACAAATTGGGAATGGAGGCAGTCAGTAATGGAGCTATACAAAGCATAAGATCTGTGAAAGCATTTCAAGAAGAGAGGATGGTCAAGGATGCATTTCTTGGTGGTGGGTACAGATGCCAAAGGTTAGGAAGAAAAGACACACCCAAGACAGTGGGCAGAAGGGCTAGAGAGGTGTATCTATTCTATATCTATCAGGTGTATCTATTGTGGACAAGGAACACTGGTGATTTAAACTAACAGATGTATAGCAACAGGGCTAGGATTACCTGTGTGGCCTCCCCCCTTTTACAGCTGTATATTTCCTGTGCTCTTTAAGGTATCTTCTATAGTAATTCCTATCATTTCAGATATCTGCCCTTATTTCAAGATGTCTGCATGCCATCTTTAACTCCTCTATCCAAGGTGTTTCCCACTATAGTCTTAAGGCAAAAGAGAGGGATTAGAAGAGGGAAACAAAAGCCACTGTACCAGTAAAACTTAATTAGACAGTATCCAATTATTTTCTGATCTATCAGATTGCCTGTAATAATATTTTGGCCAGTGAAACAAAGAACATGTTAGATTATTTCTATCCAAGAGAAAGCAACTCGTTCATAATTTTTAAACAGCATTATGGCACAACAGTAATAAATGAATATAAGACATTCAAATACAGCTGTACAGGAATTCAAAATGTAAACCACAGAACAGTTTGTGGTGTGTTTGTTTCAGCTTGCTTCAAAGCAGGATGAGCGTTTCTTAAAAAAGAAAAGGAAAAAAACCAAACAAACACACCACAACAAAAAACTGACCTTGGTTTTGCTGAGGGAAATCATTGACAAGATTTCATGGGGAAAAGACAGACTCATGAAATACAAATTCTTTGTATATTAAGACATGTCAAGTTACATCAGGCATAGTTTTGGACTATGCAACTGTATTTTGTCTCCGGCACTTGCTAAGCTTAACAGGCTGAAATAGACAACAGTAGAGTTGTTAAGATTTATTATTTTGTTCAAAAATGTGTGTGTTTGGTTTTTGTGAGCAAGGGGATGATTTTCCCATCCTAAGAAACACTGAAAAAGGCAGGATTTTTCAGTGGAAGCTAGGAAATGGAAATTAATGAAAGATACTTGTAAATCATTCATCAACCTTGGCAGTGCCAGGCATTTTGCATTTCAATACCTCCATGGTTATAACAGCATAAGGTAAGTTTATAGAAATCAGACTATTTCCTCATCAAATATATCACAGATTTACTGAAAGGAGGATATTCATCTCTTCCATCCCCTGATTAGTGAAAAACCGACCACTCCAGCAATTCTCTTCTGAAATGTTTCTGGCATGCTGACAGACTTTTTTCCCCAGCAGTATTGCATCCTAATGAGGCAGACTCCAGCCTGCTATAAGAGCTGTTTCTCTCACTTCCCAGGCAAGGTTTTGTGCACATGTATGTGACTCTTCTGAGAATAAATTGTGAGCACTGCTTTCCATGTACAAGTACTTCATTTCTGAGGCACTGCATCTCCTCAGTGGAGACATTCAGCTTCTTCCTAAGGCAGCAGGCTACTGGTTGTCACATTATGTTTCAATCTTAGATGACAGCATATTTTTCAAATGTCCCTGCATTTACCTTAAAGTTTCCTCTCTCAACAAAGTTGCTTCTAAACAAGCATGAAAATGTCAGCTAAGGGATCATACCTTTTTTCAACAGCCTTTGCCAGGTCTTTGCCCTCTCTGATCTTTTTTTTCTTTTTCTTTTCTGGGGATGACAGGAGGTTAAGATGGCACCACTTGCCATTGATATGTGCTCTCCACAGCTTGATGGAGTAGGCTCCTTCTCTCTGCTTGCTTGTTTTCATGCTTCTCTGCTTATCTAATAAAGAAATAGTGCCCTAACCCTACGGATTTTATTTATGTTTCAATGCAGAGAACTCAAAAGAAAAGGGATAGTGGACAAACTGAGTAGATGACACTTCTCATCATGCCCTTAAACAAGATGGATTTGGGACTCTGGCAAAGAGACCAAGAACATTACTTCAAAGCAGAAACCCTCAAATAACAAAACCCTATTCAGTTTGTGGTAGCTTCACCTCACTGACTGAGTGGTAGATCTTTATTATTACAGCAGGAAGAAGAAAAGAGGCAATAACAAAATAACAAGATCTTCAGATACAAGCCCAGTTGATAATTACAGCTGAATTATCAGCTGTAAACAGAAGTTACACTTTCAGACCTATAATAGAACAGTATGTGTTTCAGAGGTTATGCACTTGAAGCCTGAGGAGAATCTCACTTTAAAGTCTTTTTTCTAACTCAGCTATTTACTTTTAATTCCACTGCCACTGTTTGGGGTTGTTTTTTCTGGGCTATCAGAGTTATCACTCGCCCAAGGACTATGCTTCTAAAGTGCTGCTATGTTTATAAATATGAAATACAGTAACTATCCTACAAACTTCAATCCACACTTGTTGAAACACCAGAAAATGAGAAAGACCTCAACATCATTTCCCAGACTTTCTCATTAGGGAAATAGGTTCAAGAGAAACAGCAACAGATGAGAGCTTTAGGGCCTACAGCTCATGTCTCCTTCAAACTTGGTTGAATACACATTCTCTAGAAGGCCTGGAGCTTAGCAAACCAAAGTATTTTGGAGGGTAGTTTCCATAGTTTTGCCACATTATGTTTTTGTTATTTTTCTTCCATCCACATTAAACAACTGCACTGTCACTTTCCTATTGCTTACCATTAGTATTGCTGATAGTTCCTGTAACAGAAGTCATGCAGTGAGGTGTAAGCATCATTTCTGTATAGCATCATTAAAAGTTGTCTTTTAAGAGTGCTAAGAATATGCCTTATGGATACTGGTACCTGCAAGAAGATAGAAATGTGATATGGGAAAGGAATGTGAAACATGATTTCATAAAACCCTCACACTGCTTGCCAATATCAACATTTAGAAAGTGTAAATTAAGTTTTAAAAGCCACATCTATTCTGGTAGAACTACAACAAAAATGTGAAGAAGCAGAAATACTCCAGCTATAAGAGCTATGGTAGAAGTCTGAGGACTCACTTAGCTTAGTTACAGCATATTCCATAAACATGATTGTGCCCTAATGATACCACTGTCCTTTAGCAAAGCCCTGGGGCCACACAAAGCATTCAGTGCCATGGACAGCAGCTAATGTTTTGCACACTGCCTAAGGCCTAAATAGGCCTTTCATATACAGGCCAGATGTTCACTCTTTCTTAGGCCAGCTTAAGGCTAGAACAAACCTTTTCAACCAGGGCTTATCAGAGTTTCTAAATTACATACTGGGAAGAAATTTAATTGGTTTAATTAAGAAAGTTTATTTCATGGTAATTCAGTTTTGTTATGCTGCAAGACTTAATGTGTCCTCTGGTAGGAGTGATTTGTTATAAATATTCATAGCAACCTCTTCCCACCCAAGTCAAAAAAAAAAGTATTATTGAAGTATAAAGTTGCAGATTAAAAAACAAAACCTGGAACAAGACTGATCAAATCTCCTCACAATAACATCTATGTTTATTTAAGTCAAAATAATTGTGTCTTTGTATAGCTCATACCATGCTCACAGATTCGCTCTGTTTTCCAACAGGAATGTCAAAAGCAGCAAGGTGACCTCTTGACTGCTTTCTCCACAGAAGGTCATTACTTTTTGTAATTTTTCATTACTAATGGAAGTCATTGCTGTGGATTTCCAAATTTTAGGGTTGATTATTTTTTCTCTGAAGTAACATAAGAAAAGCTATTTATTATCATTCACAACAAATCTTAAGGTCGATTTAATGTGTTTTGAAGACAGCCCGGCTCGATTCAGATACCTAACAACATGCATTACTGCACCACACATCCAGGGTTAGAAAAGCACTATAAACTAGAGGCTATTCCACCTGCTAAGGTCATGATTTAATCCTTCACAGTTGAAAGACACCATGACTTAGCTAAAAATCCAAGTTCACAGGCATCCATCACTACAATAATAGGCTTGTAGGTCAGGCAAGACAACAGGAGGAAAACTAATGTTGATTCAGTTAGGTTCTTCTGAGACACAGGCATCCTTCACACTTTCTTTTTTTGCCCCTCATCACTAATCATTACCAAAGTGAGGAAACTGTGAGGAAAGTTCATATGTTGAATGTATAGCTCTCCAGTTGCAGCACAGATCTATACGGATCAATAATGGGTTCATTCTTTCACAGCAGCAAATTTAGCACAGGCAAATGGTACCCACTGACAGCCCTGATGTCTTCTGCTCGTAACAGGTACTGCGCTGGGACACCAGAACAATTGCTGCCTGTCTTATCACTGTACCCCACAAGCCTACCCAAATTGTCAGCATGAGACAATAGTTCAGCCCTATAAATCAGAGCGAGAAGGAAGTCTGCAATAACATAGACCAACTGTCATAGGACAACTCCCTCAACCTTTGCTATCATCTTTGTGTTAGACTAATCCACAAACACTACATTTGGGACCCTGGCTGCATTTTGATAGCTGCTGTTCAAACACAGGTAGAAAAAGCATTTCCCAAAAGAACAAGTAATCTAGAAAACACAAGAAAAAATAGGAAGAAAGATGCATGCCAGAATGTTATACACTGAAGCGAGAGGGTAAATATTTTTAATTAGAAGAAAGTGCTCAGTTATTATTATGTTTAAATCTATTTACATTATTTAATGCTTTTACATTAAGAAAAAACAAGTAATACACAAGGGTTTCCAAAAAACCTTATGTGCCAGTCACAGCATGACTCAGAGTCATTTATTCTGTGGGTCTCAGTTTGGGCCTGAGATAGAGGGGATGGGGGGGGTTTTGTTGTTTGTTGTGTTGGGTTTTTTCCCTTTTTTTTTTTACATATATTACCAGATTTGCGTGATTTCCTCAAGACAAAAAAACTGCAGTTCTCAGATACAAGACACAGGTATCTTTTCAAATATTTCTTTACAAATACTTTTACATTTCTAGGAACTTAAGCAATGAAAAAAATATGAAAAAATATCAGGATTATTTACAGTGACAACTGAAGTCAGGAGTTATGCTGAACAGCCAAAAAGAAAAAAAAAAACAACCCCCCAAAAAACCCAGAAAACACACTGTGCTCCAAGTCTTTTTTGGCTTGTATGATTTGCAGCATCCCAAGCACAACTCTTGATTCTGTATCTGAGGTGAGGGCTGATGTAGCATCAGACAACATAAAAAGACCTTTTCACACCATTTTAATTGATTGTAATCTGCTTTCTCTCTCTCTTTTTTTTTTTTTTAAAGAAAGAAAAAGAGAATGATCAGCAGGAATTTCAGCACCAGCAATGATAAAAAGAGTTATTTTTATTATCTATCAGTTAAACCACGTTTACAGGAAAGGCCCTGGACTGGTCTCACTCTGTATGGCCAAAAGAGACTCAGAGTGAGACCCAAGCACAATTTTATTTTAAGAGATATGTGCTGTTTATCACCTAGTCCCTAGAAAAGCTGCAGTGCTTTCAGGAATGCATGAAAAAAAATTTTTTTCAGAATATAAAATCAAACACCAACCACTACTCTTTAGCAGGCAGGTCAACTTTTTCTCATCTGGTTATATTAGTAAAGTGATGAGTCTTCCCTAGGTTACTAAAATCCATAAATTAGATATGTTGACAACACCTCACTGCCAAATCATAGCAAGAAAAACAAATCCATTTACAAAAAGACTGGATTGATACAAATGGTATTTTCTTTTCAGTTCCCTTGGCTATATGAGTATTTTAAGCAACAAGGAGGAGGAATTAATATCCTTTAATACTGCAAGGGACATATTTCAGAATAAACAGTATTATCCATCTAGTCCTCTAATAGCAAAACAAAAAGCATTAAAAAGCAGCAAAGCTGAGTGTTATTGTCAGAGACTGCAGGAATGAGGAATAAGATTTTGACACTAATGCTGAGGAAGAAACAACCTGCTTTCTTGGCTGGCCTACCAGCATCCTGAGGTTTGCAAAGTACAGTGAAGGTTAGAAAAGTGTAGTTTCCTTCTACAAAGTGTGCCAACCTGTCATAGCACTGCAGACAATAGATGGCTCTGTGACTACTTACTCTCTATCTGATCTTCTCCAGCTCATGATGACAGCTCTTTCTCTTAAGTTTAACACATCCACATTGCCATAATGGCTTATGACAACACACTATCTACATAGATGCACATTTATTCCTTCTGTTGAAAGAAACAGAATACATTTTTCTGAATCCACAATATAGCTCCCTACAACCTAAGCTAGTGGAGAGCTCTCAAACTACAGTGAGTTGAGCAGTTTTGAGAATAAACCATTGGAAGAAATGTGACAAAAGCATCCCAAATTCAAACATCCTCTTCCCAAAGAAAGAGGGGGGGGAAAAAGGGCAAAAAAAAAAGAAAGTCTTGATCCAGAGAGTCATCATCTGATATATGGGCATCAAAAAAATGTTTTCCTCCTGAGTTCAGAGTCAATTCCTGTATCTGAATGTAATTTTTTAATCATTTGTTTACATCTGTAAGACTGAGAAATGGAACTATAAGGAGAATCTGGTTGCTAGAAATGTCATCTTTTTGGATGAGATGAGAAATTCACTGAAAGTAACATAAAAATGAAGTGTGGGGATGGAGAAAAGGGGAACATTGGAACACAAAGCTGTGGGGACCATTATATGAATTTCCAAAACTGTATGATAGACAGAGGCAGAGCTAACAGAGGTGACAGCTCACAGCTTAGACAGATGTGCTCCTCACTGGGCAAGGAACTGGCTAGATGGTCAAGCCCAGAAGGTTGTGGTGAATGGATTAAGGCTACAGGTCACAAGTGGTGTTCCCTAGGGATCAGTTTGGGGGCCAGTTCTGTTTAATATCTGTATAAAATACCTAGGCAAGGGAATTGAGGGCACCCTCAGTAAGTTTGTAAACAATAAAAAGTTGGGCAGGAGTGTTGATCTACTTGAGGGAAGGGAAGCTCTGCAGAGGGATCTGGACAGGCTGAATCAGTGTGCTGAGGCCAATGGGATGAGGTTCAATAAGGCCAAGTGCCAGGTCCTACACCTGAGTCACAACAAGCCATTGAGCTGCTGGAGCATGTCCAAAGAAGGGCACCAAACTGGTGACAGGTCTAGAACACAAGTCTTTTTTGAGGAGCAGCTGAGGGAACTGGGGTTGTTTAGTCTGGAGAAGAGGAAGCTCAGGAGGGACCTCACTCTCTACAAGTACCTGAAATGAGGTTGGAGCAAGATGGAGTACAGTCTCTTTTCTAAAGTAACTAGCGATAGGCCAAGAGGAAATAGTCTCCAATTGCACCAGGGCAGGCTCAAGTTAGATATTAGGGAAAATTTCTTCACTGAGAGAGTGGTTAAGCATTGGAATAGGCTCCCAAGGGAACCAGTGGAGTGACTATCCCTGGAGGTGTTCAGAAAGCACATAGATGTGGCACTTTGTGAAATGGTTTTGTGGCATGGCGATGTTGGGTCAACAAACTCAGAGGGCTTTTCCAGCCTAAATGATTCTATGACAGCAGAAGTAAGAGGTTTAAGCTTTAGTGTTATGTGCAGAGAGGAAGAGCCCATCAGAAGCAAAGTATTCCAGATGGAGGACATAATTTCTGCTATGAATTTAATACATCAGAGAGAAATGAGCTGTGTGCCAAAACAGTCAGAAATTAAGAGTCACAGAAGACTAGCAAAAGACACCAAGGTGAGAAGCTGGACTACAAAAATCTGAGCTTTTATTTTTAGACAAACTTAGCTGTCCTTCAATAATATCCACTTGCACACCTATAGCTCAATTTACCTAATTCACCTCTCCCACTATCAGTTAAGTCACTATATGAAAAATTTACTGTTAATACTTTCTGTTCTTCTAGAGTATAAGCAAGCATGCTATATATTACTTTTAATTCACCTGGAGATTTATCTGGGAACAAAAAGATTAGTTAAAACAAGTTATTTTAACATTTTCCTACACTTCCACTATTGCTTTCAGTGGAATTTGATATAATGTATAGTTTTGGCTATGCATTCTGTCAGTCTGAGCACAGACACTCTGTTCAACCACAAATTATCTCTGCTTCTCATTACTAATATTCATTCACTGCATGCATTCCATGCGGGAACTACACCTTAAAGCAACATCAGTTCTCTGTGAAATTAGAAACTGAAGACTGTTTCATTAGCCACTTTTTATTTGATGCCAATAGTGCATGAGTTTTAGACTTAAGTTCATAACCTGTTCATAAGCAGTATTTTTTCAGTTCACTTGCTACCATGGAAAAGAACCAAACCAATTAAGAATGCTAAAATTGCCATTTCATTTTCACTAAGGAAAGAGAGAGATTCTGCTAAACTGACAATAAAGAAAAAAATATCTCAGAGCTACAGGAATTATCCAACTTGACTAGATAGGTCATTTCATTAACTAAAAAGTAACATCTTTAATCAGTCTTTCTCACCTATAAATTACCATTTTTATCTCTTCAAATCTTTAATTCACTGTTGCTTTTCTTCCCATTTGCTACCAACTAGTGCCTCTGAAAAACTACCATCGACCACATCAAAAGCAATTTTAAATAGCAGGGAGTTCATTTTCAAATGAACTGCACTTGGAGTATTTTCTTCATTTTACCCCAACTGCTGTATTTTACCATAAATTTACTTAAACTAGAGTGGCAATATGTCATTCATAGCATGCACCAAGAGTCATAGAAAACTGTCTCTAGGTCAAGTAAGTCTTGTCCAGTTAAATCCTCTCCAAGCACAAGGAGCAACATGAGAAGCTTTTCGCTATGCAGAGCACAAGGCAAGTGAACACAGCCCCACAGGAACTTGCCACATGAAATGGTGCAAATGGTGAAGGGAAAAACAGAGACACATCAACAAGGTAAGCACAATGCCCAGAAAGAAACATTAAGAGCAAATGTATGTATGTATTCATGATTTAGTGAATGAATGCATACATAGCTATATATGTCTACACATATACAAGACAAACAGGCAAGTTAAAGCTGCTTCCAGGAAATCTGAGCTTATGGAACTGAAAACTCATGCAGACATTGACCTTGATAGCACTGGGACCCTGGTACTAAATACCAGACACAGGTCACCACTGTCATCTCTTCAGAAAAGTTTCTATCTTGTTACTCGTCTCAAAGGAAATTAAGATTGGTTAAATTAAAGCTGAGAGCAGGGACTTATGAGCTGAGGTCCCTGTCTATGAAATTCCATGTGTTCAGCAGAGTCCCTTTTTGACTGTCTTCAAAGCTCAGACTGAGACCTTTTTACTGAAAGGTTTCATATTTGACTATTTTGCAGCCCTTTCTTTTGTACTTCCCTTTTTTTGGCTGTTTTCCCCTGACTCTCCCTGCTAAGAAAGGCTAATCTCACTGAAGCATTGAGTCCTCCTCTTTTCTGAGGTTTTACTTTCATATCTGTGCTGTGTGTCCCAGATACAGACAACCAGAACAAAGTATCTCACAGAAGCTTCCAGCAGAACACAGACATGGCAAGACACTCCAGTTATCCTTTAATAACATTTGGAAAATAATCCAGAAGCAAGTCAGAATCACACAATTACAACATTTGTAAGTCCAGTCTCATACCATCATTAGAGATATTAACCATTGCTCTCTAATTACTGTCAAGGATTTGCTTCCGTTTATGCTCACTGTAGAAAGCAAATAAGTCTACTGATACTCTGCCCTCAGATTCTGAAGAGCTTCCACCAGAGGCCTCGACGACATCTTTGGTAAAAGCAGTACAACAAAGCAATGAAGTAAAAGGCAAATTTCTCTAAAAAGGTGAGAAAGGTCTTTTTTTCCACATAGAAGCCACTGAGGCAGAGCATCACTACAATTTACTTCTCCATTGTAACAAATTGGTTCCTGCGTAGGAGTGAATATCAATTTCAACTTTTCAAAGTACTACAGAAAGAAAGAGTCACTTGATTTATACAGTGCCTTTAAAAGGCCAAGAGTAGACATATGCACCAATGACCTACACTCAAATTAAAGGAGATTTGGACATGCAAATTTCCCTGAGTTATCTAACTTGTGTGTATGCTTTATCTTTCATGCAATGAAGACATTATCTGTCCCAGAATAGTCAGATACTCATAAATACCACCCTTATTGTGTACATCCAGTCCCATTCCCCAGGTTCTACTCTTCTTCTTCTTCCAGAAGTGTCAGTATGCACGTCAGTTAAATCACTAATAAAATAGATCATACATGGGGCACAGTCAATGTAAGAATGGGTTTAAAAAAAAAATATTTCACCTATCCAGAGGTCATTTTCTAAGGCTAGAAAGCTGCTCTAGCACTCTCTTGGAAGATCAAGTCTATTTACCCTTCAGCAAGGAATCATTTTTCTGTGGTCTCTGATCTCTTCAATATTACATGACATAACTGATACCATGCAACAATTTTTGTAGCTCTTACCACTGGCTCAGTTTTCTTGTAGATATAATGAAACCTAGGAAATCTGTATTTTATCCTGCTTTAGTCTCATTGTCAGTTGAATAGAAGATCATATGTAGATCATATGAAATCAAACTTTTTGGTAATGTGATCTCATATGTACATTAATATCATTTCCAAGCAGTACTAGTATTCAAGTAGATTACCACACCTTGTTAGCAATGCACCTACTAATCTATCAAACTTTCCCTTTGCTTTATTCTGCTGACAGAAAGGGTTTCTCCCCTAGCTTGAATTACTTTCCACCAATATCCAAGCAATTACAATAAAAGCCAAACAATTAGTAATACCACCTGGTATTTGTTTCAGATTTTTTTTCCATGTAATTCAAACATGTCAAGACACTGGGTAACCATTCCTAACTGCAGTTTATAACAGATAGAGAAAAATGACTTCTCCAGAACTGAAGCACTCTGTCATGTGCCACAGAGCCTGCCAAAAGCATAATGAGGAGCAAAACACTGAATTCCAGTCTCCAAGATCAATGCTTAATCCACGATGAGATTGTAAATGGTTGTTTGCCTACACAAATTATTACAAAAAGCTACACATATCAGTTTGCTAGAGGAGGCATTAGGAGATTTGAGTTCTCTCCTGGCCTCTGAGGTTAACTTACTATGATCTTCAACAACCAAAAAAAAACAAAACCCAAAACAAACATACAAACAAAAAATCGCTATACAGTTTGGTTTCTCAGCCTGTAAATTTGGGATGTCTATATCCATTCATGTTTTCAGCACAGGACTGAAACTGGTGTTTTCTCTTGGGTTTTCATATAGTACATCATGTTAGTTTTACATTTGACTACAGTATGAAACTGTTTAATTCACATGGGATCTAATAGGATGTGAGATACTGAGCTGAATTATCTTTCAAATACCATTCAGAATTACAAACAACAGCACCAGACTGCTGAAAATCACTACATTTAAACAATGTCAATGAAAACAAGGAGCCAGGGTTTGTCTGCTTGCTTAGATGCAGTACATGACTCAGTGCAATGATACCTGAGATTGCAGGTCGAATTGGAAACAAATTTGCTGATGGACCCATAATTTGCAGGAGGTTTAGAACAAATCTTAAACTGCATAGATATTTTAAATCACACAGAGGAAAAGGCAAATTTTTAAGTCCTTAATAAATATCAGGTGACATCCCTGAAACCTAGTAGAAATATATTTTCTCTACTTCTGTACTTTAACAAAACTTTCAAGAGATAGCTGCTCCTCTAAGTGAATCTTATAGCTGCTCCTCTAAGTGAATCTTATTTCATGGTCATGGCAGCTATCAGACATATCTTTGTATCATTCCCACCTTTATTTCTTATCATAGCAGTGAAACAAATTAAAGCAGTGAGAATGCTATCTAGATAAAACCTCTTCACACAGGGAACAGGTAAAATACCAACTCTTTCTGCTGTTAGCAGACTTGCACTAAGAACCTATAACACATCTAGTAAGCCACTTAAGTGTCATATTCCTCCTCTGCCTTTAAGTGGAGCAGTTTGTTCCAAGCATGAAAGGACCAAGCACGCAGTTCTATTTGTTCTGTTCCCAGTTCTGTCACTGCCTGTGTAAGTTGTGTGGCTTTGTCCTTAATATTCAGTTGTCTTTGCCCTCATTTACAGACCCATGTTATGTGTCTGTACAGCAATGTACAGCAAACCTATGTAAATTACACCTGATTTTGAGACACTATATGAATTATCATTCATGTCTTGATAATTTTTTGTAATATTTTACCTAAATACAAGAGAAATTCTGTGTATTTAGAAACAAAAACACACTGATTTTAGTGTTCCATCCAATGATGAAGTTGATAAAAATATGACATGGGAAAACGTAAGTTTGTGACTTTTGGTCCTGCTCTGGAGGCAATTAAATCAAAGGAATTTCCAGACTGCAACATGGTCTCTCACATAAACTCATGTTAGGTTTCTTTTCCTTTATTTTTTTTTTTTAAATAATGTCTTGTGTGTTATATCAGAAGGCTCAGTGTCATACTGTAATTTGGTTTCTGCTTGCTTCCTTTATTTTTGGAATATTTTATACACACTATTCAGAGATAACGTTTAATTTCCTGCATGTTGTCAAATTGCTACATTCATAAAAAGCAGTGTCACTTTTAGAGAAAAGAAAAAAAAACACACACACAATAAGCCCACAGACCTCTTACTCTATGTTTTTGTTTTGCTGAGATCTTGGTATCTTTTGTTAGGATGCTGGACTGGCCCTATGTCATTAGTCCTAAAACTAGAAACAGTTTTCAATGAACAGCTGTGAAATGTTATGTATTTCTTTTAAAGATAACTACTTCTTTGATTTAATACTACTACAGTCATGAAGAAATGTTTATGTAGAATACATATTATTTATATTTGACTCATCATACTGTTTATGAAAATTTAGTCTGCTCTGATTTAGCACCCAGATCTATGCCTTCCATACTTCTCATTTGTTGAAAAGTACTATGATTTGTATTTTACAGTAGAATCACTCTCTCTCCGAAGCTCTCTTGTACTTTCTCAATTTTCTTAAGTGCTGTGGAAAGAATGAAAACTAAGCTCTGACATCCACCCTACTGAAAAATCTTGCATGAGTTGTTTTTTGGTAGAACCATAGATTGTCTGTCAGTCAAGCAACAAAAGTATATTATTCAGAATGTATTTGTATCCATTTCCAAAAAGCTGCTTGCAAATATGTCCAAGTGTAATAAATTTCTTGTGCTCCTGTGTATTTATGGAAGTGTGTAATCAACCCTTGATTTTAAACGAGCTGTTTTTAATTTCATGTCTTCCCCAATTTCATTCCAGCCTTTGCCAAAGAGGGAGCTACACCAAACAGCATCATTTTATCACACTGCAGCTGCCAGCAACTCAGTGACTTAAAAACTTGCTGATGGGGGAGCAGGGGAGGAATAGTACACACATACCCTTTTTTTAGTCCATATTTTTAAAATACCGCAGGGAATGTGTTAAAAATTACAGCAATAAAAAAAAAGATTAGAAGATAAGCCTAGACTAGCTCCAGTTTCTCCCTCTCCTATCACACTCCTTTCCTCTCCGTGCCCCACAATCATAAAATACTGCTTCGCCTTCCTCGCATGGTTGGTCTTGACCAACTTTGGAGCAGAAAAACCCTGCCCTCTGCAGGTGGAGAGCTCTTGACAGGCAGCAAAATGCAATCGCTCTGCTACACACAATAAGCAGTGCATATATAGAAGAGAGCTCTCTGTGTCAGTGATTCTTCCTATGGATTCAGAAAAGAGATGCATAGAAAGTCTCTGAAACGCGGGGGGAGGGAGGGGAGGGTGTGTGCGCAGGGAGAGTTACAACTTCTTCAGGAAATTATGAGCTGTGATACAGAAATACCCTGGAACAAGCACTCCTTCCTTCTCCACACACATCCCCAAGGTCTGCACGAATCCAGTTCACTAACCTGTACAGCTGACAAGGGTTTTCATCCTTAGCATCAGGTTTCAAACTCATTGCGAACATGAATATTGCCACGGAGTTGGGTGTGTGTTGGCTCAGGTCCATCTTGCACAGGGAATGACTTTCTGAGGGAGATGGCTGGGCCTGTAAAGGGAAATGTGCATCAAATGTAGATTACTATGAAGTAATAAGACTAGGAGCAATTGACCAAAACGAGAAATCCATATTAAATGGAAAAATTATGCAGCATGCAGCCAAAGTAAAGGACTTAAGGACAATTCCTAAAAGCCATAATCCTAGCTTGGGGCTGAAATTAAAGAAAGAGAAAAAAAAAAAAGAGAGAGAAAGTGGTAGGAGACAAGACACAGAAATGCATTCAGATCTTAGAAGAATACAAATCATGTAATGATGTCATTGCTTTACAAGGTACCAGCTGGACCCTCAGAAGAAAAGTCACCATTTGTCACTGGTTTAGAGAGCAACATCTCACAGTAACTGCCCTAGAAGTGATGCAGTAGCACCCAGCCAGGACAAAGCAAAAGTACAGAGGCTGAATGTCCATGCCATGTTCTCACATATCACTAGCCCTGCCAGCTCCATGTCTGCTTATACAGCAGAGGAGCTTTACTTTTTCCTCCCAATTCTTTCATCATCTAAAGTAATCAGGATTCCAACCAGGATAGAGAAAATAGGGCTAGGACCTCTCAGGCTCTTTCTATGCCTGACTAAGATAAAAATAGAAAGAGCAACTGTGTTGAGCTAAGTAGCTTTTCCATTCTAACAATCTTCATGACCTTGAAATTTAGTTTGAAATGGAGCAGTCTGCTATTTCCACATCAAAAATCAATACAATCAACAGGTTAAAACATTCTCAGTTACAATGAAAAAGTATCTGGGGAAATAATACAGGATACATTAACAAATGTGTGAAAATTTGAAGGCCATCAGAAAATAGAAAATCTCTTTGTTTGCCCAAGGCAACGGGATGGTACTGTAGATGAGCACCACATGAAAACCTGAGGAGATATCGGGTGTCTATTCCCAACAATGCCAGCTATCTGCTCTGTGACCTTCAGCAAGTCACCTAATTGTCCCCTGCCAAAATGAATTTATAAAGTCTTGCTAACCTAAAGTGGCTCAAGATCTGTATGCAGAAATAGTATTTCTCTTACATACAGTAATTATTACCCAATTACGAATCCTCTAAACATCAGAGGTAGACACACAATATAATAAATCAAGGCCATTTAGCACAGGGCTGTAGCAGAAAAGATCTTCCACAGAGTCTGTCTCTGACTCGCACTAACTCATCCAAATGATACTTCATAAAATATTGTGCACCTATGGTAAAATACTGATTTTTATTCACATGAAACAGAAAGGAAGCAGCTTAGCACAAATGCTCTTAGATGAATTACTTTCCCCAATCAATTTAAGAAAAAAATAACGTTGATTTTACAAATCTCATGCTAAAATATTGACAATGGTCTGGTTTAAACTCCTTTCTTAATGACTATATTCCCAAAGCTTCCAGCTTCCTTAGAGGTCTGGGCTATCACACAGCTCACTGTATTTCTTAACTGAATATCAACTTCTGACTTACATGATGGAAGGACACAGTTGTTTCTTTCCCCTGCTCTGAGACAGTAAGTGAAAGACAATTGGGTTTAGGATTGGTTTTAAACATTTTTTTATTTGACCTGTTTTTGTGAAATGTCTAGCATGAGGATATGAGAATGAGACTTTTCAAACAGTCAGTCTGCTATAGTATAGATTATAAGCTCTAGGAATCCCATATACATCTCTAGGAGGGTGAGTGGGTGTGTACGTGTGTGTAAATAAAATGGCCTAGTTTAAAATGTCTTTAATATTTGGCAAGTTGAACCAAATGGGTGTGAGCTCCACCTGCTGACTCTCAGCTAAATTAAATGAATCGTCTGCAGATGCTTTCGCAAACAGCTTTGATATTGGCTCAAGGTCAACGGAGCAGCCCAGTATAAAGATGTTAATTTAAGCATTGTTAGCAACACAGATTAAAAACTAGCAATAAGAACATTCTGTGCTTTATTTTCATCCTACTGGGGTACTTCTTCAGTGGATACCAATACAGATTTCAGCAATACTACTCTTGATTTACAGACTAACAGAATAAAACAATTTCATACAATCTTCATGCTTCTAAAAAATATATACCAAATAAAAGATTAAAAATCAGATCATCACAAGAATATGTAATATTGTCTTTTACATTTCTTCATGCCATTCTTACCAATAATTAGGAGAAGATTGTCAGTCCTCATCTACTGGCTATATTTTACACAGTTCCTGATTTTTGGAGAAAATGTTTTCATATTACAGAGAAGTTTGGATGTGAAAAAGCCAGTTCATTTACTGCTGCGTTTCCAGTGTCATTTCAAAAGGAACTGCTGACATCTACTGGTTCAAATTATAAAATACTCAGTTTACAGTTTTTCTTCTCAGATAACATCTAATGGTTCTGATTTCTTTCTCAGATGACAGCCAATGAGGCAATTCAGTTGAAAGTAGCAGAAATAAACCTATTCTCTCCTATTTAGCAGTTCACCTCCTCTCTATCCTTTCTTGCAGATACAGAAGCCTAGAATTATACCTGCTAGGCACCAACAATTTTTTTGAACATGGACAACACAAGGACAATTTGGCTATCACATGAGGCCGTTCCACCCAGCACAACACAGAACCCACACATTTTGTGCTGAAGATTATCAAACGATTCTGGTAATCTGATGAGGCACAAGATTAGCATCTTCATGCCCACCCTTCTCAGAAGAGACCTAGTTTCCACTCAACACTACTTCTGAACCTTGAGTGCTGCTCAGAAACTCCTGTGGCAAGCTGGACACTTAGAGTCTCCATGCAATGCATGTGATGCCGAGGTCTCAGGGAAAGTGTGGAGGAGAGTAGTGGAGCTAAAGTACTTCAGTGAGTGATTTGATATCTCAGACCAAGGGGCTATAAACAGACCCACTCCCCTTGCCCTTCATTCACCAAGCACCTGTTCTTCCACAGTACACCACTCTGGCCAGGTCAGCTGTTTCAGGTGACTGCCTTAGCACATGCAATACCCCCCTTATTCCCACTCTGTATTTGCACATGCCTCCTCATCACTGTCCTTTTACTTAGCACTCTGCTAAAAACAAGAGTTCCAAAACAGGGAACAGCAGGTGCCAGACATGCTCTGAGCACACTTACAGAATTGCACACATTTACAAGACAGGCATTTGCATATGGGACTCCAGAGAGCTAGTTTAGGAGCTCTGGGGCTTTGGCTTGAATAGGAACAGCAGGTAGCTTTGGTAGTGGTGGGATGACATTACTACACAAGCAGCTTTGCAGATGCCAGCCCAGGAAACTGCAGGCACTTGTAAGGCCTGGAAGAAACTCTGCTTTGAAAATGTTTCATAAATGGAAGTCTGTGGCAATTAGAGACAAAGACAGGCACATGAAGGTGTTTGGAAACACAGGTCAAGAGCCATCTATTTAGCATGCAGTAAAACTAGGTATGAGACAACTTCCTACAACAAGTCTTAAAGTTTTATCTCAAAACAAGCCTTCTCTTCATACTTCTAAGGTCAGCAATCTCATTTTTTACTACTTCTCTAGATATCCAGAATTGTACTGTTGTCAGCTGCATGACTACTGGCAAATTGGTACCTTTCACTCATTGCCAATACCTGGCCAAAGCATCAGACAAGCAGGAGAGCAATTAAAATATCACTCTGCTCCAAGGAACATTATCAAAAGCACACAGGCTTCAGTGGAACCATTTAACTAGGCTAACATCAAAATACTGCAGCAGATCTAGCTAACAGAAAGTATCAGGCAGCTAGATTGGACTTCTCTTTATGTGATTCTTTTTCTTCTTCACAAATCAAAACACACATCTATTCTGCATAATGCAATTATTGTTCCAGATTTACAAGATCCTTACTTCTGTATAGTCTTTCAAAAACGCATGCCAGACAAAAATAGTTCTCATTGCTGTCATTTTCAACCCTTCTAACAAGCTCCTGAGATAGTATGTTAGCATGAGAAAACAGGAAAGCACCTAATAACAGCAGGATTGCAGCAGTTTGGGATGTCTGTGGAAAACACAAACAGAAAAACCCAAACCCCACCCAGAGAAAGATGTGAAAAATAGATGTGAGACAGAAGGAAGAAAGCTTTAGCAGAGCCCAGGCTGATTACAGCAGCAGAAGCACAGGACAGTGCCTTCCCAAGTCAGTTCTGCAGTACCTGTACCAACAATAGCAATGTAAAAGGGGCTGACTAATGGTCTCAACTCACTTTTTTAGATTTAGTCCTTCAAGAGAGGACCTGCAGGACAGAAGCAGTCACTACAGAAAGTTACTGCAAATAAGAGATGAATGCACTTTAATGACCACACAGAGACCCATCTCAAACAGTACTTTATATGCTTCTTAATGCTTATCAGGTCTCAGCCAGCCAGTAGAGGATGTGCTTGACATCCTGCAGTGAATAGAAAGGCTCAAGCATTAATTAATACACACTGAGATGTGCCCTGTTCTAAGGATATGCAGTTTAAATTGGACAAATCTAGAACACAAGAGTAGACAAACAACACAGGACAGAAAAGTTGAGTGGTATAAACTAAGCAAGTCATACACATTTTGTGAGGTTTTGTTTAATATTAGTATTTGTGGTAGAGCAAGAACAAAGAACTAGACAACACTGAACTAACAGAAACAAAGAGATGCCTTAGATGCCTGACTTCATATTACAACTCAAGGTGCTTTGGATTAGAAAAGTGACTTAGCCACAGAAGTGAGAAAGGTGGGGAGAAGTCATTTTTGATGGTAAAATGACATTTTATTTCCTGACAGTGGTTCAACAGCACCATGTTTATTTACCTATGCAGGGACATACAACCATGCTAAAGGAGATATTCAGTCATTTCTGTCTAGTTTAAGTGGGAAAAGAAAGCCCAAGATGAAGTAGACACAAACTTTTCTAAAGCCAAAGACAATTTAGAATTTATAAGTGAAAACAGTACACAGAAAAAAAGACTAGCTGTAAAAACCAAGATCTTGACTTGCATTGTCCAAAACTTTGATCCAATCCCGTTCAAAATTCCAGGGTATTTGCTGCACATTTCTGTGATGGTGATAAGAGAATATGGCTTAAGATCAGCCCTCAATTAGATAGATTGTCCTCTGTTCAGAGGCCCATTAAGCACAGATACTTTTGCCAAAGACTTAATATCCAAACAGCAAAACTGCTAGAAATGTTGGAAAGGGATGAAGTGGGAGGCCTTAAAGAATAAATAATATTTTGGAGAACTGTACTTGGATTTAGTTAAAACAGAAGTGTATCTCCTTAGATTCAATGTACAAAATCTTGAGAGATTGTGGTGCATGGCCAGGCTCTAGGGATAATGTAAGGCAGGTGCTGTTATTAATTGGCTATTTCAGTCTTTTATTCAGTTACTTTTACAGACAAATGTTCTTATGCCATTTGGCTGGATCCATGGCAAGGATAGGAGATTGTCATCATTTCATCACACTAACAAGGCAGTAATAAAAAAGAACTGGCAGTCTGGAAAGAAACTGTAGAAAATGTTAATGGTGGATCCACAGCAGTGATGCCAAATATTTCCAGTAAAGGGGTATAATTATTTTCAGGTACTTACTCTATGACAGGAAAGAAATGGCTAAGAGCTTTCCTTTTTGGATTGTTGCTCCTAAAGCAGTAGTGGCAAGATGTACCATACGCCGAAAGCAGGGAGCCAATCTTGGAAATTCTGCTTCTGGCATTTGGAGTTGGAGTGACTTTAGAGACCAGGAGATTATAAAGCTGCTGAGCTTTTCAATTTGAATCACCTGATACTTAACACATCCTTTAAGGCCAAGCATATGGCTAGGAAATTTTGAGCAACTCAAAGTTTTCTCTCTTAATTCTTTGGCTGACTTGTGACAAGTGTCTCAGGATTAATATAACAGGACATTGAGGGAGAATCCACTGAATACAAATTGCCTAAGAGAGGCTGCCTAGCATTTCTCCCAACTTTCAAACAAAGAGCTCAGCACTAATGTTTTGAAATTTGCCTGACACTTCCCTGATTCACCAAGATGTTCAATTTCTACAAGTATTTAGCAAACCAGGTGTTTGTTGGTGACATCTCTAAAGTAGGCAAGTTACCTTAGTGCCAAGTAGATGTTCACTACCTGCCCCAAGAGGCAGTATATTCTTTGAGCAGGAAGAATAGCAGGTTCGTGAGAATTCTGCATTCATGTGGAAAGCAAAGCAAACCAGAAATAAAGGGAAAAAACTGAACAACAACAAAAAAAAGACAAAAAAAATTCTGCTATAATAAAGTAATCCTTAATCAGATACTAAAGGTTCTTTTTCAGAGCATGTAGTATGCAGACAAGGAAATATCCTTGCAGTATGAAGAGCCTTCCCTGCTAGTTTTCAACAAGGTTTGCATTCCTTTGCCTCAGTGAGGAAACACTCAATTTTTGAAAGACAGGAGCAAACAGCCAAGTGAGACTGAAAATCACTAGAGTAAACTTAATAAATGTTACTCAGATGCCCTCAGGCTTAGAAATGGAATAATGCAAATCTCACCCTAAAAACACTCCCTGGAAATTCTCTGCTAGTGGCAAGGCTGAGTTTATCCTATATTTAGCTTTGTCAGACTTTCTGAAATAATGGGCAAACCACTTCAAGGCTACATCTCTGCTTCTCACCTGTAAAATAGGCACACTTGCCCTTTGCACATAGTACTTCAAGGCCTGATTCACACATTCACACACACTGTTAAAAATATTCCTAGTCCATCCTTTTGAAACACTGTTCTATCTTAAAACTTTCAAGTTTCCATTTCTTTCCAGGCCATCTGCAAAAGTATGCATGGTTATAAAATTTACTCCTGAATAGTATGAGAATGGTTGTGTTCAGAAATTCATCTGGAGTCCTTTACTTGCTCTCCTTCCTCTACAGCTTCCTGAAATAAGTATAGACTATGCCTCATGAAAACAAAGCTATTTGAAAAGAGAACATCTGCCATGGTGCTGAGTCAATACAGACAGACAAAATAAAATAAACTACACTGCATCTGTGGCAATGTGGTTTTTTCCCCCATCACAATATCCCCAACACATAACGCATTGGCAACAGTTTAGTAAACAACAATTCAAGCTTGTGTTTCAAAGAAATGCATCCAAACACTGAAATCATTAAAACAATACACTAATTCCTGCAGTGGGGCATCCACGCAGCTGGTATTGCAGTACTTCACTTTGGAAGTATTTACTCTACCTCAGTCAAGTTCCTCTTGGTCATCAGCCTCTAAGCACTTACAGGGATGGACTGTGAAGAGGTGCAATGGTTATTTATTGCTTTTAGCAGCAACAATAAGGGGAAAAGTGCTCCAAAAGCTCCACTGTCTTTTGCTAGACATTAGTAGAGAGGCACTGTTCATCTTTTCCAGTGACAAGAATAGGGTTATGAAGAATATTCATCTATGTTTTCACAAGATAAGTTTCTCTCCACTGCAGCTTTTTTCTCAACATAGTACAGAGTTATCTGCACTTAGAATTTATGCTGGTAAATCACAACTAAAAGAATGCAAACCAGAACTTAACCTCAGCCTACAGGTAGACCATCATATTCATGACAAACATAACCTAAGGAAGAAACTAGAAATGCTTACTCAGTGTTAGGATATTAACTGTGACACCCCTCATTCAATCCATTAACTGCATTGGAACATGTACTGATCTAGAGGATACAAAGCTACAGTAAATACAGCCTCAGGAACATTCAGAAATGGTGAATAAAACAAACAAACAAAAAAAGCACTGGCAATCTGGCCAAGGAATTCAGACATTTGGATCATCCCTTCAACCTTCTGCTTCATTTGAGGTTGGAGAGTGTTCTGTTTATCTAAAATACATCTGCAAAAAAAAAAAACAAACAATAAAAAAAATCCTGCTTTTTAAAGTGAGAAAACCACACCATGTGTTCAGAAGTAAAGTTTAAAAATGGCAGCTTTGTGAATATTCTCAACCATAAACTGGTTTTGTGAATATTATGAAAAGCAAAATGTAGACTAGCAAATTGCAGCATTCATAGTCTGTGAAAGAGAATTTGTACAGCTGTAGACCGGTACATTCGATCTGCACAACTTCAGGAGAACAGTTTTTCATTGCAACAAGCCAAATTCTATTAAAGTCTTTCTTTGCTTTGGGATAGGGCCTTTTAGAAACTATGAAGCTTGTTTTTATTGTTCTCCCCTTATTCTGAAAAACATTCTCGTGGATGTAAGGACTTTTCACTGGGGCATAAAGCAGAACTCCAGGCGTGGTTGAGCTAGCACCTAATAACACTAGCTCTTGTGCAGAACTTCTTATGACTTTGCATGCTGTCTTTTATTCCCTACACCACTGAAAAGAAGGTAGAGCACTGTTTCAGCCAGTTCCCTGTAATTCTTTTGGAGGCTGAGGCATTTTTTTTTAGTGTTTCCACTGTAATCCTCTGCTCTGCACTTCCTGGCAGAGGGAAGGGTGGATGGGATCCTCCTCTCTGCAGTTTTCTGTCTGACTGCATGAGTGAGTTTTACACAAAAATCAAACCGAAGGGGGGAATAAAGAACAGGAAAATGTATTTTATGGGCACAGATTAGGAATCATGACACTACAGATCTCCACTTTATGAGGTAGAACATAATTTAGATGTCAAAAAACAATAAATTAGCACCAAAATAGAGCAATCTTTTTAATTAATGCTTTCCTGTCCATAAAGAACTTTTTTTGTATTAGAGAAACTTCTGGTACAATAAAAGAACAAACTACATTAGACTTGAATTACCATTTATATCAGCTTCTTTGCACTTTTCTCGCACCATAAAGGAATCTACACTGGGTACAAGTAACCTACATTTAGCTTTATCTGTTGATACTGCAGAAGTGGCAAAAAGAGGTATTGTGGTTAGGATCATACTTGGTAGGTTCACAATAGGTTTATCAAGGGATGAACTTTATTAATGGCATGAAACTGTATAATATGTATTATAATGAGAGGAAACCATGGAAAGATGTTTAAATAAGCCTTTGTATGCCTGTAGAACAAGAACCTCTGAATTTTGATCATGGTATGTCTCAGCTACTGCCTCCTAGGAGGTATTCGATGGTGAACAGTATGGGATCTGCATTCCCAGCTCTAACCATAAAAGCAGAAATCTTCGTACCAATGGAGTAAAAACCTCAGTTTTCCTTAGCCTCTCTGAAAGAAATCTCTAAGATACTTCGGTAAATGCATCTTTTAAGTCCCTTTTGCAAAGATTGGCTATAACTAAATGCATGGATTATAGCCTCGGAGTTTTGCTTTCATTTCAGAAAATCAATTATCAGCATGGCTATTTCTAACAGGATTGTATTAAAATATTTGCTTAAAACTTTCCAGTTAAAGATGGGCAATGACAAGGCACCCTTGCTTCTTACTGTTTTATCTATTAGAGAAATATTTTCTTTGCATGCTAACCAGATATCTCTACAATGGGCTTGTTATAAATACACAACATTTCTATCCTATATTCTTCCTACACTGCAAGTACACAAGCACAAGTAACTTTACTCATACAAGAGTCAAACAAGGCTATTCATCAAATATATGTATACACTGTGCATCAAATTCTTGTAGGACTGAAAAGCTGATCTAAAATATTGACTGAAAATAGCATGCATTTGTTCTGGTTTGAAATACAATAAAACAAATAAATAATTGATGACAAATCGCTTGGCTATTTTATATATGGCTTTTCAGAAATAAAATCAGATTTCAATGGTTTTATTAACATTCCTATAATTGTATGAAAATTCTGACTAGCAACGTATTTCCAAAAAGTGAAGGAACAAAAAACCCCTCACTGAAAGTAACAGAAACTCTTAATGAAACTTGACCTTGAAAGCTGTAAGAAAAGTACACTGCTGAGAAACCACTTAATCATCATAAGAGAAATAGATTTGGTATTTTAAATACCTACTTAGATAACCAGATCAGTGCTCTTTATGGACTCTTCATAGTAATTGCAAACTATTCCTATTGCTATCAAGAGCCCACATAAGGCAAAAAGCCTGATACATCTTTATTTTAAAGAGGTGGAGATGTTTTAGCCATTTTCTTTGCATTAGCTAAATGCCATCTTGTAGATATCACAACTTAGAATAAAAGTGTGACCTGAAAAGGTATGGTAACAATAAAAGTACATTATTTAGCTGCACTGTCACAACCAAAGACATTCTAATAAAAGTCTGAAACATTTAGACTCATCAATAAAGACAGAACAGAGCTCTACCTGCCAGCTCTGGGCCTATTCAAAGGTTAGGCTCAATTTAGTGTCAGTTCAAACTCATTTAAAATCTCATCCACAAATTGAGTTTACTGCCCTTGCACCTAGGGTAGCTAAACAAGGAGAAAGATAAGAGCAGAGCAGTCCTTCAGCTATCTTAACCCGCTGGCTTTGTGCATACAAACTGTATCAACTCATATATATATATATATATATTTAATAGTGAAGAGGTGCACAAGGCCAGGATAGGCTTCTATTTTCAGCTAGGATCCTGTCCCACTTACAGTGAAGTTAAATGCAAGACTTCAGTCACAGAAGTGTTGGGTCACTCCAAAAACTTCACTTTGGTGTTATATATCCTCACACAGTAAGAAAAATAAGAAAAAGAATCTACTGCTTTTTTTATTTCTTTCTTTCCTTATTGTTTTGCATTCTCAGGAGCACAAAATCTTGCTAGCAGATGACTAGGCAAAGCAGACACAAAGCTGTAAGTCATTCTGTGTCTTAAACTAAAGTAGTGGAGCAAGAGGCATCATTAGCATAAGTGGAAGAGTCAACAACTTAAAGTGGCTTAAAAACCTTATAAATTTAGCAAAAAATATTTCACAGGGAAATGAAAAAGGCACATAAAATCCAGAAAGCTATAACAATGTCTGCCAAAATCTAGATGCAAATATATTTAGGATTGGTTCCACTTTATGTTTGTTTTAGTTCCGCTATAATGCTTAGATTTGCCTGGAGCTGACTCACACTGCTTATGAAAGCGAACAAAGTTTAACATCTCAATTGAAGAGTGCAATCTGCCCAGAGACTGAATCTCCATGGCTTTTACTGACCAAGGAAAATTATCTGATTTAGAAAATGTTTGACATCTATAAAAGCTTCTCTACAGGCCCAAATGCCTTGCCTAACCTGAATTAGCTCTAGCAGATAATTCTGCAGAAATGTTTAGCAAGCTTATTAGGCCCCTGCCTATTAACATAGAGGAAAAACAAACAAAACAAAAACTATTGCCATGGCTATTGGATCCTTCATGTAAAATATGTTTCAGTAAAAAGGTCACAGCAGAGTGCTTTATTGTTTTTGCTTCTGTCACTAGCCTCAGTTTAATTCAAAGTCCATTAATGTAAACAGGAGTCAGAAATTTAAACTCCTAAAATGCAACTATTTTCTACATTTTCTTGAAATGGTGCTGCAGAACAAGGTATAGCTTCTCAAGAGAAGTTATGGGCAGGCTACATTGGTTCACTGTAAAACGTAGCTCACTCTAAAGATTTCTAATTGGAAAAAAAAATGTATGAAAATTAGAAAGAAAAGCATGTTTAATGAGAACAACAAAAAGAAATCCAGTTTAAGGTCTAAAACAGAGTCTAGCCAGATAAGTACTTTCCTACTATTAGAGTGATCTCAGCAAGACTCAGAGCTGGGCTCAGCTGGACATGTCATATCCCACCAGAAATGCTCCTGGTCTCTGTCGCCTCTTTTCAAGTTCATAGAAACCAGCACCCTCCCTAGTGTTTGGCTTTTAGCTGTAGGCACCCAAACTCACACACATTAAAGCAGTCAGAGGTTATGTCTTAAACTGCTATGTTGTCAGGCCAAGAGGGAAGGCTTGCTCTGTAGAAAAGTTTCAAAAGTTTCACAAGGCCCTTTCACAAGTCATCTCTTCCAACCACACGTCTTACTCATTTTTATTTTTGTCAAAAAAAAGTGTAGGAATACTCAAACTTAAGTGATAGCATCTGAAGGTGCAGATGGGTGCATCTATTTGTCTGTCACCACCACTCCAAGATTTCTTCTCCTGCTGAGGATCCCATTAACATGTAAATCTTCCCCATCCTTGCCTGACATCTGAATTTTTCAAAATAATTTAACATCCCTTTTTCTCACCTGCAGAGCAACTCTCTTCCTTTTATATGTTAATTAGGCATTTGGTGGCTTAGCCTAAAGTGTTAAATTCAGAACAATTTATCAGTTTCCCCTCACTTCTCTTCACACCCATTCACCTCTCAAACATCATTTTAGGGAATGTCTTTGGTTCTCCTCCATTGAGAGTTCTAATCAATAACCAAGGATACTAAGCAATATAAAATATCCCTTGGGCAGGTGACAGGAAGGTTTTTGTGGTGCTTTTGGAGATGATCTGTACACTCTCATCCAGGTTTACAATTCACAGTCATCATGAGGGTACTTGGATTCCGCTCTACCCTTGTAAAATGGTAACAACAGTCATGAAGCACCACATCCACACAAGTACCAATCTCATGCAGATCAGGTTGTCAGATATTCTTTGCATACTTTGGGCAATATCTTGGTTCTGCTGCTTAGCAGCTTTAACAGGGTGAGGATTTTATCCTGTATGTTTTGCACATTGCCTGTAATATGGTAATGACTCACACCGCTTCAGAGTTTGAATAGTTCCTTTTAATATATTTACCATGTTTACACTTTGAACGAAAAGATGCCAGGAGCTCTTGTAATATCATAAAATCTGACGGCTTGAATTTGAGTAGTGACAAGCCTACAGATATCTCTGCTGAAGAGCCCTGAGTAAGGCCTCCTTCAGCTTCAGAACTTTTACTGCACCACAAGAAAGGAGATCTGGACAGTACAACCCTGGCTAGCCAAAGTCAGTGCCATCCAGCTGCTCCTTCCTGGCAGAGGCCCACAAGTAGAAAACAGTATAAATTGAACAAGAAAATTAATGTGTGTTCTGTCAGCTGCACCTGCCTATCAAATCATACTGCCCATTAGAGGTTATATTCCAAAATCTCTTAACTTAATAAACTGAGCAGACACAATGATATCTATGCTGCTATAAAAGACTACAGCCTGTCAGTGCTGAAATACTTAACTACCAAATCTACCAGTTAGCTCTCATCTCCATAGGATCTGAACTCATGGCAGAAGTGAATTGGAGAGGCAGATGTTTTTATGGCAGTTTTCAGAGAGAAGATTCCACATTAGAGCACAGGATTTGGAAATAACATCCCCTCTCTCCCAGTTACATAGGAAATAAGTGTCTCCATTAAGTGTTTACCAACCACATGAACCAACAGGCACAGTGCAATAGGTTTAAATATACAAAACCAAGGGTTTGTGCGGTTTAGTGTAAACACACATATAAAACAAGTTTGTTTTAGTCTACTGCACAAAATAACTGCTTCAGATGCTATTATGGGTACTCATCTCTGACATGGGACATTTAATTCCCCATCAGAATCAATTAACTCATGGTTGAGACTACAACTGCGGGGAATACTAATTAATAACTATTAATTAGTCAATTAAAGGTTGGGACAGCCTGTCAGCCTCTGTCTCAGGTGAGTGTTGTACAATACAATGCTCAATGGAACAACCAGTTTGAAACTAAGCACATTTTCCTTTTGAGGAAAGTAATTAATCTGCTGCTTGTAATTCTGCTCAGTTTCTTCATTAAAAGTAGCATTCATCCTTCTTTGCTGCAGACTCTGCACAGCAGATAACCTTCCTCACTGTGCTTACCTGCATCACAACATCTCAAGCTGCATAACCAGTCATGGTCCATTATGTTGTCATTAGATGCTGCAAGAAGGGAAACTACTGCTTAACTAGCTACCACAACTGAACACTGGGCTGTAAGGCTGTAGTGCTACGGAAAGCACAGCCTACATGCTGAGGGGGGTATGGCTCTGCAAAAGACACTGCTTTATGCGTTTTCTGGCTTGGAAGGGGAATGTGCTTCTCCTTCAAGAAGCCTGACAGCTCAGAAGTTCCAGCTGCAAAGAGGGAGGTCCAAAGCTTCCAAGTACCAGCTGAGGCCATCAGCTCTTGGAGCTTCTTCTAAAAGTAGAAATCACCTTCCAGAAAGCTGGAAGGATTTCTGCACAACCTTGCTCACTTAGCTGCTGTACACCTGCAGAGCAACAAGAATGGCTCTTGACAAGAATATTAAAAGGACATCAACAAGGATGCTTGTCAGCATCTCAATATAAAGGAAAGTGGTGATATAAGGGCAGAAGCCCAAAGATTGCCAAGGTTTATAAACAACTTCAGGGACGAGTGGAACAAAAATAACTCCCAACCCAAGAACATACTCTGCGCATTTTTTCCTGTATGAGATTTCATTAGAGCAGCATAGAGATTTCTGCATGAAACTCACTTGGAAAACAAATGAATAAAAGCAACTACCATATACTGCTCCTGCAAAAGGCATGTACATTAAGAAGTTAAAGAATAGAAACTAATGAATTCTACTTATTCTTTAATAATAAATTCACTGGAGAAATTCATGCTGAGAGCAGACAGAGGCTGAAACCCCTGACCCTGGATCAATCCATGTAAATACACATTGCACCACTGCACAGTTATGCAATTACAGTACAGAGAAAAAAGCAGATACCAAAAACATTCCAACTACAGCAGTACTTATGAAGTCTTTCTCCTTTATGAAGACATTTGTGCTGTACCTATCAAGGTAAACTAGCAAACAAAAGGCAACCTCTATTTCTTTCTGTGTGAAAGAGACAAACCAACTTAGAAATATTTTTTACTGTGTATTTACTGTATTTACTTAATTTTTTTACTGTGTTTTTACTGCCCAGTATTAACAATACAGAAAGAGAGGATGGCCAAGCTACATATGCTACACCATTCTCTAAGGCCTTTACATATCCATATCTCTATGAATCTGATCAGTTCTGACATCTAAGTGTAGAGTACGTGTTCCTGGTCCTTCCTTGAGGGTTGGGACCTTCTGCCAACATTGTATCAGAGGTTTCTTCCCAGAAGCACATAATCTCCAACTGTACACCCTGATAGCTTCAAAATGGTCCCTCTTCATTTAGTCTAACCAAAAAAATCACAGCTCCCCAAAGTTAATAACTTTGAGAATTTCAGATATACATAAATGTGAGACCCACCAGATTGGGAGCACTGCAATTATCTATCACAGAGAAATGGGTCATGGTTATTTGGATACAAAATAGCTATGACTTCTCAAAATTTCTGGAAGTAATAGAAGAAAAGTCTTTATTTAAAGCACAGAGGCAAAAGAACAAAGGGAAGAGGAAATTAAAGTAAATCTTGCACCACTGAGCTGGCACAGACCACTAGATCAATGCCAGCACACAGCTCTGCTGTATGGGAGCTCTGCATTCTGATCACTACCAGTCTGCATGCAAATTCATCACTAAAGGAAGAACAAAGAGAGAAAGCAAATACAAATGCATGCACACAATCATTCAATTTGGGTTTATTCATTAAAGGAACTTCATTCCTTGCTTCCTCCTCTGAAAGGTTGTTTCTAATGTGATGGTTCTTTCTGCATTTGCAATATAGCAAATTTCAGTGATCCACAATTTGGCATTCCCATACACGCAGCAAGGATGCTGCATCCACCTTTACTTACAAACAACACGAATTTTATTAGTTCAAAACCACCACACTTTTCTCTAAACATGTATTCAAAGCAAACAATTCCTAATAGTAAGCTTTCTATTGTCAGCATCACAGTGTGTATAGGTGCCTGGGTTGTGGTGGAGGGGAAGTAGTGCGCATTCTTGTGAAATTTCTGAAGTGCTGAAAGATTCCTACCTCCATTATTGATAGCTGGGCTTTCTGGCATTCCCTAATGCCTGCAAGTCTTTCCCAATCACTCCAAAGGCCACAGAGCTTGATTTCTGAACAAGTTAGCAGATTTTAATAGTCTCTCCTTGCTAGCAATAATTTTTAAATGGATGAGATTAGGAAGCAGATATTTAAAGGTTTTCCAATACCAAAGAGAGTAGGTAAACATGTGGTGGCATTTTCAAAACCATCAGAGAACCCAGTTCCCATTACACTCAGACACTGGTTTATACTGCATAAGTATATAAATGTTTCCCATGTACTTACAGACAGGAATGGGGTACACCCCAGTCAAAAAAACAGCAGAAGTACAGTTCATTCACTCCAAAACAATGACCTTCAGGCCAGATGATATCTTTCCATGAGACTGAAAGCAGATATAGATCACTATATAAAGCACATTCCAAGTATACACAGTATCTGTGCTCTCCTCCAACTCAGCCACCAACTGGTAAAACAGTTTTGGGACTCTGAACCACAACCTTCCAGCTTAATATTTATTTCTTCTGTGTCTTCTCACAGCAATACCTTTGAAACAAAACCCTTCCTTGCCACATGGGCATAGCATATGCTACCAGCACAGCATTAGCCCCTCTCAGAGGCAGTTCATTCCAATCCTTTGGACACACTGGCAATAATGCAATGACCTTCAGCGCACACTCCGGATAACACATGGGGAATCCCTTTGCATAGGACTGAAAATGAAACTAACTGAAAGCAAATGTTTACTGAAGAGTCTTAAACAAAGTCAGTGATTAAAGCCAACCGAAATAATCAGACACATTTTGTTCTCTCTAATCATCAAACTACTATCCAGATTATCTTTGACATGTGAAAAGATTGAATATTGAGCTTATTAATTTACTTCTTTAATAACTGACTGTGTGATGCCCTGTTTGTTATATATTTCTCTCACACTCTTTCAGGACCAAATACACATTTTAATATTGTTTATGTTATCATTTGAAAACTAATAGCTTTTCATATATCTTTTTACTTCCTAGTGGCTACAAGGAAAAAAAATCCTAAATATATTCAAGGCTAAGTGTCATTTAAACTGCCTCTGATATACACGTATTATAGTAAATTACCATAAACATGCTATGCAGTGATGGAGACAAATGCCCAAAGAGAAAACTCATGTAAACAAGAGAAGTAAAACTGTCTTATACATATTTAAGGGATCCATAAATGAGGGCTAGTCATAAACTTGACAAAGGTAATAGAAGATATATGTTAAACTTCATTGCTATAAAATTCAGGTTAAAAAGGTGATATAAATATTTTAGTCTTTTATCCAAGACTCTATCATTAAAGATTTAGTCCCACTTCTACTGCTTTGGGAGGATTTGGAAGGGATTGGGTTATGGGTTTTTATCCACCTTTTTTTTATTTCCTTGTAAACTTTTGCACCTTCTGTTAGTTTTGAGTTCTACTTCTCTCTTTCTGTGTTTCTTAGCTTGTTAAATGTTGACGTGTTATTTACAGGTATATATTCTATGCACTCGCAGAGTTACTAAAAGATAGCTGCTGATGAAAAAGCTTTCAAACACGAGGGTCAATTTCCTACTAATTAGAAATCCATGTTAGTGGTATTATAATCAAGACCCATAGGCCCATAGGCCACTTCTGCAATGGCAAGTTGTTTTCCTTCTCAGCCCGGAGGAGGGCTCAGAGCTCTTTTTCACCTGTTGATCAAGGTCCTGAGCAACCTACAGTAGCTGACCCCAATCTGCACAAGGGCTGTGGACTAGGTGATCTCCAGAGGTGCTGAGCACCTGCAGCTGTACTGCAGTCCCTATTCCAGAGTTCCTCTCAGCAGACAGCACAGATACTGGGCAACCTCCCAGCATCGCTCCACTCCCAGTCCTCCTGAGCATCATTTGACCCTCCAGGTTCAGCTGTTTGTTTAAATGGTTTATGACCCTTTAGTCATTTTCTCCAGCTCTGCCAATCTCCCAGTCTCAGTAAATGTAATAAAACCAAATCTGCCTGCAGAAGAACAGTGGGATATCTTCTTATAACACAGAAGTTGCAATTAGAGACATGCAAGATGACATGCCTTCCTTCCTATTGTCCCCTCCTTCTGCAAGATTGCTAGCTTCAGGTGCAGTTCCTTCTAACAGAGTACAAAGACTATATAATGAGAAGTTCTGTTGTCAAAAGACTGTGATTATTATGGCTTTTTGGTATTTAGCCTTTTTCCTAGATTCCCAGATAACCAAATAGAACATTTGCATAGGAATCTCACCACATTCAATATTCAGCTCCCAAGGTTGCAAAGGGAAGTTGAAAAAACTGCTGCAGAGGTAGAGAAGGGATGTCTTAAGGGTCCATAAAAATGTCCAAAACCATTAAAAAAAAAAGGTTTACTTGCTATTTTTATTTTATTTCTTAAGATGAATCTCAAAAATCCTGGCATGCCTTCTAACCTTTTAAGTTAGGCATATTAGACAGCACTGGATAGACACATAGATCCTTCTCATGGGCTTCAATTCTCAGCATCCTGATTCACAAACACAGTTGCTGTGGTTTTACACCAAAATCTGCCCCAGCACAATTTAATGACAGATATTTATCCTTATATAAATAAGGATATCCCCCAAAGGTACATATCTTCCATGTGTAACATAGAAATGGTGGTTAATGATCATTACATATACCCTTAAACAGCATGTAGTTGCTGATCTTGGGTTTAGTTTCCTGTAGCCACTTAAATTAAAAAAGAAAAAAAAAGTAAGGTTGATTTACTGCATCTAAAAGTTTAAGACTGATCTTTATATTGTACTCATTATCATATAGACAAAATTCCCCTGGAACACATAGAGAGCACATTGGTATTTAGGGTCCTGTTCTTCTGTTCCATCTCTCAGCAGTTTCCTCATCAAGCCAGCTCAATTTTCAAGTATTTCCCCTCTCACCTCCAACAGCCACTCCTGATAATTGCCTGACTCTGAAAGCCAAGCAAGGTCTTTTCTGGCTTATACATTAGTAACAGTAGACTCTGAAATCAGAGGTTAGTTAATAAGCCATCAGGACAGTCTGGACTGTCACTACAGCCCTGGAAGAAGTAATAACACTGATTTAGCCAGCTAAGTAACAGACTGTTACAGAGTGTACCCAGGTAGCAGAAATCTACAGAGTGGAAAAGACTGCCATTCATAAGGAATTGCCTTTGAGTCTGGAACCACATTAAAAGACACTAACATTCAAAATTATTCAAATATTTTGCCAATAAAGTTAAACTCTAGCCTTTTTAGATCCTATACTTTAGGGGAAGAGAGGAACTTTTTCACCTTTTTCCTGGTTTGAGCTTTTCTTGCTTAATTTGAGCAAAGACAGGCCAGAACCAAGACCCTCATTCCAAATATTCCCACATTCTACTCTTCAAAAAAATCAAAATCTCTTCTTTATGCCTGTGATCCATCTCTCCCCTCAGTGACTGTCTTGTAGTTTCCTGTGTTTCCTCCCTGAGCCTGCTTGCCAGTTTGTTTATTTTCTCTTCATCAGCTTTTTTGGGAAGAGGCCATTTCATTTTCCAAGTCTCTTCTCTCTTCCATCGATTCTTATTCTGTATTTTTCCCTTTTGCCCTCACACAGCACTACACACATTTTCCTCTCCATTAAGTTAACTCACAATTCATCAAGATTGTGCATTCCAGAGCCAAACAGATATGGAGCTGTTTGTAGAAGAAAAGGCATGGATTGCTCCAGCTTGCTAATAAAGGGTATCAATCTTGCTCCCTGTTAAATGAAACATGTTGTAAGATTTTCTTCATCACACTAATGAAACAATTTTGCCAAGTTTATCCCCAGTATGATTCCCAGACCAAAAAGTGGGGGAAGAGGGGAGTACAGCATTGAAAACAATGGACCTATATTTTTAGTTAATGGATATTACGTATTAGAAGAACTAAGAACCTTTTTGGTCTAGGCATAGGATAATAACATGCACTTCTGTACTTGAAGTGGAAGGCCAGGACCCTTAGACTGAGAGGCATATATAATGGCTCTGCAAGCTGTGTAATGTTTTCATGAGGTCAGCATAGAAAACATCTATGAAAATCTTGAGGAAAAAAATCAGGGATTTTGTTCCATTATTAAAAGTGTTTCATACATTCCAAGCAAGGAGACAGAGTGAAATCAAGCAACCTTCTTCCTGATTTCTCTTGCAGTCCCCCAGAGTAACTGCTACTGATATTCATCACTAAGTACTCACATAACAACTCAAGAGGCACAGCTTCCACTAAAAACTATAAAAGCTCCCTCTACATGGAGGAAAAGGGCCTCTGTAAACTGCTGCAGGAGATTAGGGTTTTGTTTCCAAGGATGGAAAAGAAGCTGTGTGCACACAGCTGAGGACTACGTTTTTGAAGTCACTTCATTTTCCTACTAACATCACTTCAGGGATTTAAAAATCCATTCCTCCCATCACCACAAATTCTAGTTTCCCAGTTTCTTCTTTATATTTTCCCTTCAGCGGCACTTAGTGAGCACAGGTAGAGTCTGCACAGCCCATGACTTGCTCTGCAGTCTCTATACATTTTTTAACTTACATTTCTTAAGACAGGAACTGCAGAAGAGCTTTTCTCCCTTTCGAGTTGTAAGGGTTATTCAGCATAGGCCTGTTAAAGCCAGCATGCATCCTTTGCTTCTCTATCACCAAATACTGTACAAGGCCACACCAGGGCCCTGCCAAAGGGTTCAGGCAGAAATGAATTAATTCCTCATGCACTTCACTATACTTTTGAATCTATCCATTGCTCAATTCCCAAGTTACAGATGTATTAGGGTAAGCAAAAAAGATGCAACCACCTCAGCCTTATTTGATGGCTCCCCTCATCTCCAGCTAACATGGATTACCATTCATGCATTCTTCCATACCATTACAGTAGTCCCAATTAGTGCTCTTAATGCCTTGTTCCCTTATTCCCATGAGAAACCTCATTTGCCTTCACTGAAATAGTGTAACATATTATCATCAGTTATCACAAATTACAAATTCTCTGCTTCTCCTGGGGAGTATATTTTATACATGCCTCCTTTTCTGCAGCTCAGCAGGGCAGATCTTTAAGAACAACTGGAAACAGAGAAAAGCTGATCTACCTGGGTCTTTGTACTTTGGTCACAGTACTTGACCAAAAAAAATAGAATGTTAAAAAAAAAAGTCAGCAGGATGAGAAAAAAAGCAAAGTAACCATCAGAACACAAGATCTTAGTGTCCAGAAGCTCACAATTGTCAGACAGATCAACTCATCTTGATGGGACAATATAAACAGCACTTCTTACTTTGATAACCACAAACATGAGCTGTGATGATAACATAAGCTGTTGTGGTTGGGTTGTTTTTTTAAATGATAAATGAAGTCCTTGATTGTTTTCTCTCTTCTAATAGTTTTCAAAAGAGAGACTGTACAATGGCAGGGAATAATTGAATTGTAAAGACAGAGGCACAGATGGATAACAACTCTGTCATTTGTTCCTGAAACTTCCTAAATGAAATCCACATCAAAATGTGAAAATCTGTAAAGCATCATTAATTTCAAAGGATCAGAGTAAGATTTTAAGCAGGAACTATGAAATAGTTTCTGTGTGTACTCTTCTGATGTCTTTCCTATTTCATCTAATTAACAATAAAACAGATGTCCCATGACAAAAATCAGTTTTTTCATCCAATAACATTCTGACAATCTAAAGATGCCAATCCCTTCACATATGCAAGTTAAATGTCATTGGAGACACTTGATGCAATTTAGAGATAAAAGCAAAATGGATATCAACATGGATAACTAGCTACAGGGGTGCAAAAACCCTATTGGCTGCCCTTCAAAGTTAGAGATCTCTAGTTCATGTGGTTTGGGGCACTAACTCTGTTTGCAGTCCTTAAAATGCAATCTTCAACATTCAAGAAATTTAAACTGGCAAATTACAAATCTCAATATATATAAATTAGAGTCCTCAAAGCTCTTATAAAGGCTTGTATTCTGAAGTAAAAGTGGTCTGTATTTGTTGTTGCTCATTTGTAAGAGCCAGGAATAAAAGAAGATTAAACTTTAATTTAGAAAAGCAAGCCAGTAATATAACAGCAAAAGGGACACAATTCCCTTTACCTGACTACATAAATACAGGAAAACTCACAGCATTGGTACACACTTAGAACATATGGCTCAAATATTCCAGCACCATGAGAACTCACTTGTAACTACTCATTGGCAGTATGTATCTATTGCTAATTTACCACCTGCCCACCTCTAGATGGGCTAAAAGTAGTTCACAAGCAGGTTGCCAAAGGCAGACTGTTCTTAAGGCAGGGAATTATTTACTTGTTCACCTTCTTGTTAGGAATTACATATGGAGGAAAGTAGTCAAGACAGCTTCAGGTGGAGATGCCTATTTTAGAAATATTCACAACCTTCACTTCAAGAATGCCTCTTCATCATGTCCCCTCAGAGAAAATGAAGTCATTTTTGACATTCAAAATATATCCTTTAGTACAATACAATTATTCTGAAGATACTACATCTCTTTATGAAATGTGATACACAGTACTCAGAGCGCCTCTGGAGAAGTTAATCATAGTTGCAATCATGTGTCTTTCCCAATTGATGCAGTTGTGTGATTGACAGAAACTCCCAAAGCAGAATTCAATTAAGTATAATTTTGATTCTCATAAGACAAGTCTGCCTTTGTTGTAATACTGAAATCAGTTCTGAAACACACACAAAATAGATATTAAATAATGTAATTTACAGCTGCTCAGATAGAATAAATGCCACCAATAATAACACTGCCACTGTTAACTTCTGTAGACTTCAGAGTCAGTTTTCTCCAAAACTGAAATATAAATATCTCGAGTTATAGGATACTATGGGGTAGATATGCAAGGTTTTTAGGTACCTGAAGACTCCCAGGGGTTTTCAGAAATACCGAGACTCCTACTCCTACAGAATCAAAAGGAGTTGCAAACTAATCCTCAGAGTATCAGAACTATGAACATACATTGTGGTGGCATCACCTTCAGCAGATTATAATGTCTCTGACATCTTTTTCTATATAAAGAAGTACTTTGATAATGCTGGGTACAGGAATGATGGTACAGCAACACACTGGTCTGTGGGAATAATCACCATGATTTGTCATTCAAGAACCTTGAGAACTTCTGTATTGTCAAAATAGCACTTTTTTAAATCAGTTAAATACTGTCCAAGATTTGATCAATCCACCCACTCTAATCTTTCTTGTCACACTAAACCCATTTAAGCAGTACCTTGTTCTTCCACACAATCCATACTCTGTCAATGCTTTTTGCCCTCCATTCCCAGCACACTGAGTAAGATAAAAGTTCCTGAGTTTGTCCCTTGTGAAGTGGCCTCTGCCAGACTAGGGTCAGGGACTAATGCTATCTCCCTTTTCAGTACCCACACCACACCAGAGACAGGATTGTCTCCCATTGTCTGTGTCATATCTACCTGTGCCTCTTGTTTAATGGTTGGTGACAAAGACACTGGCAACCACTGTAATCACAGTACCAGCATTTTAGAAGAACTTTTAGAAGTTCTGCTCCTTTCAAGTCCTTTCATTCTGCTCTTTTCATGGAAAATATAGTCAACAGAAAGAATAAAATCCCCAAGGTGATTGGCTCACTATAGGAATTGTCTAACCACCAGAGAAACATTTCTAGTAAAGGGACAAATTTCAGAAATTCCCTTTTGGTTCAGCATCATCAATGCCTCCACAGCATATTTAGATGACAAGCTCCTTTCCTAATATGCTATTTACAGTTAAAGCCAAACCCAGCCAAGGAAGGCACACTTTCCACTGGACTGTACATATCTGGTGTGTACATCGGGGAAAACAGTATCAGAGAAACGTGAGTGTTAGGCAAAAGAACAGAAAAAATGGGTCTCAAAATCAGATAGCATCTGACTGTTGAAGGTTAGACGACGCAGCAGTGCTGCTTCGTAGAAGGTTAGAGGAAATCGTTGATGGCTTTAAACACAGTCTCTGCTGCTCTCTAGTGGCCTGATATTCCGCTAAGCACAACGGGATGCTAGAAAGCAGCATCTCACCCTCAATTAAGAAGTTATATTCTTAAATACTATCAACTTAGAAATATGTAGGCTACTTTTATTCTATTTCCATGGCCCTTTAAGTTAGGGGCTTTTGTATTTTTTTTCCTACTTCATACTATTTACCATAAATTAAAGCAATGCCAGAAGATTTTTATGGGTCACTAAACTCTTGAAGGAGATTATTAGTGGATGTGTCCAGTGTACATAACATCATGGGGTAATGAGGCTTTTCGGGTATTAGTGCAAGTGAATCCATCCTTGCCTCTCTTTAAGAAGTTTTAAAAAATAAAAACTAAAAAAAAACACACCACCACCACACACACATGGAACCAAAGGGGTTACATCTGTTTACTCCAAAGCTTGTTTTGTTCTTCAAACTTTTTATTTCCATCAAACCTTTTTTTAGTTCCTGGACTCATCCAAAATAACCACTGACTTTGCTAATGAGTACAATACAGTAGGATGCAAGTATCACCATGACACTGTCTTAAGGTATTGCAAAATGCAAATCTTAAGTCCACTACTGCTGTAGTCACAGCACCAGAATTCAGATCCAGAGAGTGGATTTCAATGCCCCATAATACAAGCTTATTCTTCTCTACCCTTTAACTTGCATTCCTGGATTAGGATTAGAAGGAAAAAGAGTGATCCTATGCAAGAATCTTGTGCAAGGTCACTGCAACATTTGTTTTATCATTGAACGCACACACCTTCATTGCACTATGCCTTAGGCCTCCATGTTTTCAGTGGGTAACATAATTTCTTCCTTGCACTAAATCAACATTAAATTAGAAATATTACTCAGGATGTGACCAACACTTTCCTACAAACACAACTTTCTATTCACTTGCCCACAAATATTTCTCATCACCACCATGACAAAAGCATTTCATAAAATCCTGTGGAAGTATAACCAGAGTGCCAAGTAAACATGAGCACAGAAGCAGTATGAGTAGCTCAGCACACTTACAAATGGGCAAAAAGCCTCCACTAGTTACAACAGAGAAGTTTGGCATGGAAAAGGATTTCTATTTTTAGCCCAGTTTCCAAAGGAACTGTGGTTTATGCAACTGTACTACGTGCAACTGTTGTGTCTGTCATCTGCATTATTATCACTGCTCTGCTTAAATAGCAAACTGTAGCCTAAGTTTCATAAATTATGGAAACACAAAGGAACTTGGTTCATAAAGCAAGTCTAGCAGAAGAGAGTGTCCCTGGAAGTACTCAGACTGCAAAGCTTCCAGTCAACACCAAGACCAACACACAAGGCCAGAGACTTTATTGCTAACTCCTCGTTTTCTCTGTGTTACAGTAATCAAGTGCAGTCAATACAGTTCCCAGCAAGAATCTGCAGTTTGCTGCATGCAACAATCCATATTGGTGCAAAATAAAAATAGTTTCTTTAAGGAATCAGTACAAATCAAACTTAACAGTTTGTTTAGAGACCCAATTACGCTGCAAATATAGAAAGACACACGTTTTACCTCAAAGCAAGTGAAGAGAAAGCAATAGGGTCAGCAAGAGAATAAAATGGAATATAACAAGATGGGAGTAGAAAGAGGTCAAGTATTGCCAGTAGCAAGAATCCTACCTCAGCCTGGGTCTGTGTTAGCCCAGAATTTGCACAGACCACAGAAACAGTCCCTTTCCCAAAGTACTGTGGATTTAACAACAGAGAAAGTGGGAGACAGGACATAAAACACGTGACTAGCTGTTGAGAATAAAGCTGAGACTAGATCTGAGTTTGTCAGATGACTGCAAGTCAGTTTAATATTTGTGGCATACTTGTTTTTACCTAAATTAAATAACTTTTGAAAACTGCAGAAATAGTCCTTTTTATTTATTTAAATTGCCTTTTGTACTGTATTAATAAAAGTATTGCATGACATTCTCAGGTGCTGCTCCCTTAGCAGTTGGAATTTTCTCCCTCTGTCAATTTCTAGTGCTGATATTTTACTTTGTTCTAATCTTTGGGCTCAAGGCAAATTTTTTTCACCCTGATTTCCTTACAAATATTTGGGGCTTGCTCCTGCATTCCTTGAAGTCAGTGAAAATCCTGAATGAGCAAGGAATGCAGAACAAAACCACAGAGTAATTAATGCTTTCTATTTTGCTTGCTTTGAAAGTCCCTGCAGACATATCACTGTTTATTACTACAATAAAACATTTCTAATTCACTCAAGTGAGTTAATGACTGAGAAACCTCCTGGATATTACCAAACTGGCAAAACATAAATGATTACCATATCATTTTCTAAAAAGCAAAGCTAATATAAGCCTATTTCCCTGTTAAGTACACCTGTATATGATTATTTGTTATAGTGCTTTACTGCTGAATAGAAAATTTTCTATTAGTGTGCATGAAACCTCAACAATGTGCAAGGCTGGAAGAGATCAATAACTTTTCAACCTTAATAACAGAGGGAGAAGGCATCACCTTGGGGTTCATGTGGACATTACCACAACTGAGATTAAGGAGTCTTCACTTTTTGCTTATCTTTCAAACAGCTCAGTCAACAGCAGCTATTCATCAAGGCCCTGACTTCAAGCACATGTCTATGAGAAGGTTTATCCTTGCTGGATCAGTTTTATTTACCTGTTACATATGGTCATACTATCAAATTATGAGCTGACTTAAGGACTGTTGTTGGTTTTTCCTAGCCTAATACCTACTCAGCACAGTGGACCTTTATTGCTACAGGTGCATTTGGCTGCACTGCTAACACAAATAAAGAGTCCTTTAATTTCAGTGTGGTTACTCCACGTTTACAACACGGAGGTGAATCATGCCAGATGCAGGACTGTGCTGGTTCTGCACAAATCATTGTAACAGGAGTACCTGAAGCACCAGACCGGTTTTGACCACACAGTGGCAGCAGAATCAAGACACTGCTCAAAGTTCTGTAACAAACATGTCACATGAGCAAACTTCCACTAGCTCTTCTTTGGGGAAAGAGGGAAACAGCCTGATAGAAACACATTAGATAAGATGCACAACCGATAGCTGTAGGGAATTTCCCAAAGTTTAAGCCCTCAATTCACCAGTTCCAGCTTGAGACACACACTTGGGGATAACTTACTTTGCTGTACTGACCCAAGGTATGTTTTGAGCCTGACTGAAAGCTGAGCCAAAGAACAAGCTTGGCTACTGACTGTCAACTAAGAAACCCAGAGAAAGTGTGAAGGAAATAAAGTTAGGTGCTTTACCTCACAAACTATCATAAACACAGGAGGAGGCAAATCCCACCAGAATTATGCTGGAAAGCTTCAAGAAACAACAAGCACAAGTAGAAGGCTTGATTTGCTTCCTATTTGCATGAGTAATTCAAGAACAACTCTCTCTATGTCCAAAATGTTTCTATTTACACCCCCCACAGATAGTGAGACAACAAACTAACTTGGAATCATGGAAGTGTAAGGTCAGGTCTGTCTTACTCTTGGCTGTCATCAGAAAAAAGACAGTACAAGACCTCCTCCCTACCGTCAGGTAGATAAGTCCTCCACAACGGAGTGATTTCCCGTGACAGTCTGGGATCCCTTTGTGCAAAGAGCTTAACCCAAAGCAGCGGCACATCTCAGCCATTGTACAACAACAGAAGTTATTGTAGCTTAGAGCCTGCAGGCCCTCCATCCAGGTTTCATGGCACATACTACACAGCATCCTCTTGTCAAAACATCCAGCACAAGACTCTTACAGTATTCAAATAGAGCAAGCGAGAGGCAGCACGGGAAAACAAACAGCAGGGTGGGGAAGAAGATAAAAAAGCTCTGTAGTCTGCAAACTTCACAAAGCCTCTGTGAGGAAATGGGCTGAACGGCAGGGGTGAGAGGGAGGGGCAAGATAAGAGATGGGGAATTTTCCCTCTTGTTCCAGAGCACTGCAGGGACCCTGCTCCAAAGCTAGCACTGCCCATGTCTATACACCCCTACTGAGCTGTTCTAACTCCCATCAGGCTGGACTTTGGGGCTAACAGATTGGAGGCATTGGAAAAACCTAGTCTAGGAAACTGCCATGGAGCAGGCAACACTGCATACAAGTCAGTAGTGAACAGCACATCTGCTTCCTCTGCAGTTTGGAAGGAAAATTGTGGTTTCTGGAGCTTCACTGGACAAGAGAGCAAAACACTGTAAATTAATTGGGTGCCCTCCTCCAAACCAAGCACACTGCTGCAGTCAGGTGTGAGGCAGGAAACAGTGAAGCACTGTCTAAGGGCACAGCAAATCATCCACAGCATTAAACAAGCTTATCAGGGGATAAATGCATGCAAACTTAGAGCAGGAGAGCAGCATGTTTGCACCACACACGTTTTTTCAGTTGGCAGCGACCATTTAACTGAACAGAGAGTTATCTGCCTTAATCATTACTATTAAATTTATTATTCATTAACTACATTAATTATTTAAATTTAAAACTGTGGATCCTAGAAGCCAGTGTGAGACACTGGCTGCTTTCAGTTTCTGATAATTTGCAAGAGCCTGTCTTCTGGCAGTGCCAACCTGGATTCCAAAACTTGTCAGATCTGATCTTGGGCTGCTTTAAACATAAAATGTAAGTTATGTCATTTCCTTCATTTTATCAAGCTTTTATCATTGATGATTTCATTTTTTTCCTCAACCAAATGGCTAAAAGTTCGCTTAAAAGCAAAACTTCAGTTCCCATGGAATACCAGGACACCATGAGTCAGATCTTACAAAAATCCTTTCAGTACTACAAGATATTCATTAAGTCACCAAGCTTGCCCAATACTCAAGAGTTCATTTGCTAGATGCAGTAAATGTTTTTGTTTCTCTCTTTCAAACTAACTAGCTACTCTACATGAGAGAATTTTGGGCTGAGGAGGATATGGCACTTCACCTGGGCCTCAGGTAAGCAGTCTTGAGCCCACAGGAGCTCTTTAACAGAACAGAATGTTTAACTAAAGCCTTCTGAGTTGCAATCAGGTGCCCAAATCACAACATAATTTCCTTCTGCATTGCTTGCAGAAGGGACACCTCTTAACCTCCACACTTCCACTGCCCACATTTGAACAAGAGCTCAGCAGGCACGGCAGGCATCTTTAAAGTTTTAGGCATGGTTGTTAAAACAAAGAGGATTAGGAGGAACTACCACTATTACAAACCCAATCTCCTGCATTCTCCTAATCATCTCTCTTCGTCACTCTCAGGACAGAGGCTGCTTCCTGAGCTCTTTCACACACCCTGCACTGCTACTTGGTAACTAAATCTCAGCCAAAAAAAACCACCAAAAAATAAAACTGAAGAAACAGTGCCTAGTGAGATATTTTTTTTCCAAAAGGGACTTGAATGGCCATGAGGTAGAAGATACTTTGAAAAGTATATCACATGCAGTCACAGGAATCTGCTACCTAACCTAGAGAGAAGGGCTGAAGTTTTAAGAGCCAGAGCAATAGACAGAGTTAATGAAGAAAGTGTATTAAAGATGGAGGTGCCAATTAAAGTATAAATTAGATGGAGGAGAAAGTAGTATATTACTATAGGTCAAAAAAAAAATAAATTTCTTTCTTTTGGTCAGATTATGATCTGTTTATTAAAAGCTTTTTGTTCAAAACATGATATGCTGTCTTCTGGCTAGAATATTTTCCTGACTATGATATTTTTAAAAGTACTGGACACTGGATAACAACTGTAGTATATATATTAAAAAAGAAGTCTATAATACTCAGATCCAAACTTCTCAAAAATTTGAAGTTATAGTTCCCTTGAACCTCACTCCTATAGAATTGTGAAATAAGAATTTCACAACTCCTATAAAATTGTGACATTTTAAAGGGGATTTATAAAGATAGGGACAGATTTTGTAATAGCACCTGTAGCAATAGGACAATGAGTAATGGTTTTAAACTAAAAGACTCGGGCTGGATGTAAGAAAAAGTTTTTACAATGAGAGTGGTGAAACACTGGCACACATTTCCCAAATGGAGTAGAACCTCCATCCCTGGAAACATTCAAGATCTAGTTGATAATGTCCCTGCTCACTGCAGGAGGCTTGGACTAGCTGACCTTTAAAGGTCCCTTCCAAACAAAAACACACTATGATTCTATGAAGTATTTTTCTTTAGTTTCAGCCTTCTTTTTTAGATGGCATTTTCTGGGAATGCAGTTTCCTATTTTTGCAATCCTTTCATAAAGGGAGGAAAAAAACATTTCTAAAAACAATACAGAAAATTACTTCTTAAAGCAATAAAAGTGTAATGGAAAGATGGAGAGAAACATTTGAGATGACTTTCAACTTCGACTTAATTCAGAATAGATAACACACAGGGACCAGATATGCTCAATAACTTAATTTTATACTGTTTATGGCCACATGGCTTTTTCCACTTATTGGTACATAACTGAGACATATATTACATGGCCTGTCAAAACTGTTACTTTTCCTTAGTGAGGAATTATTCCCTCTAAATAAGTCAGCTTTCATTTTGACAGAGTTCCAATTAATAAGATGAAATTCAATATGCATGTTGTGCATCCCTTTTGCAATTCTTTGTTTATATACTAGGGTACACTTCTGGAAGGATAAGGAATCCATTGGCTTATACACTTATAAACCTGCCTGGTCATCAAGAAAGAGTTGGATGAAGGATGCAAGAAAACTGAGACTGGTGGAACTTTTTTGTATGGTTCTAAGGTCCTCACTGAGATCAGTAAAATAACATGAGATATCCTAGGAGAGCTTAAAAAAAAAACAACCAAACCAATAACACACCCACCCCACAAACTCCTACACCTTCTCAGCTATATTTTCTTAACTATAATTACTTTCCTCTTGACTAGCAATTCTACTGAAAAGACTATAGTGTCAGTCTTTCCACATTCAAGCAGTGTATTTACTATCCTAATACTCAGCTACGTTTTAACATCAATATGAAACAAATTACAAACAAAGCGAGTTCTAATTTGTTATTACTGCATTTTTGGTGAGTGCTTCAAGCAGCCCAAGGCACGCTGTAAAATCTTCAAAGATATAGGAAACAAATGAAAGTCACTGAGACCATTCATATGGATAAAATAACACAGAAATCCACAGATGGTGGAGTTCACCAGCACAGGTCTAGCATACTGCCTTTGGTATTTCAAGTTTAAAATTGGATGTTAGATATAGAGCCATATGGTCTACTACCTGATTTCATATCCTACCTTTGCAGCATGGTTTTCATATTGCTGGTACACATGTCTATTTTGGTCTTAATGTCACACTCTAATCTCTCATATGTATCATTATCTTTCTAATCTACACAAAACAAACTTCATCACAAAACATCCATTTCTCATTGATCTCCTGAGAATAAGTTTGCCATAATCAGCATCCCTGCTAAATTATCCTCAATCTTAAATCAGCACATGGTCAGCATGCCTGATATGATGCAGGGTGAACTGCTGTGTTTGAAAATGTAGTTGGTCAAGAAACTACAAATGGTAAATTAATTCACAAGGGTATATGTGCATACACTGACATATTTATGTATGTATACTTACACACACACACAGATTTCTCTCGTTGAATTCATCCAGGAGTATTCACGCAGTGGCAAGTATCCGTGAATTTATCATTTGGTTACAGAGCCTCTCAAAAATACATTGCATAAGAAATGGGCAATATCCCATACTTGTTTCAGCAGTTTTCATAAAAGAGCATGAAAATAAAAATCAGCAATGTAATTTAATGTGGTAAAAGTTAGTGCCTATAACCAGGCTTGTCTTATCTCAGATTCAATAGGTGTTCCTGACAGCGCTTAAAAGTATTAAGTCACCAGTATGCCAATGGTGTCCCAAAACCTCAGGTAAAAAGATCCTCACACCTTGTTTTCACCAGTATTTCTGTGTCTGGCCCAGGCAATACCTGCTGTCCTGGCTGCTTCTATACCACCATGAAGAAATCATGCATGCATTTAAACAAAGTCACTTAACAGAAGCTACAAGTGAAGAAATACATATGAACATAAATCAGACACTTGTGAGGGGAGGGAATGGGTTCTTCAGGCTGCGGAGGCTAATTTAATCCAGGTGGAAATACCTCTCTGAGGCAAGAGGCCCTGAGGGAGCGGGAGTCCCAGGGCCTCCTCACCGCCATCTTGTTTCACTCAGGACATGGGCAGAGGCCAAAAATAGCCACTACATCAGCCATGGAAAAAGCCACTAACCTTAGCCATGGTGCTGCAGTCAGTCCTCCAAGAAACTGAGCAGAGGGTGAGGGTATAGCTCAGCCTTGGAACCAAGGGATGAGTTGCTGAATCAGGAAAGAGGCACGCGGACACTGCTGGAAAACCTATGGTTGCCCCTCATTCAAAGGGAATATCGGCTAAGTGTGGCCAAGCAGGTCGTTGCTGTGAGCACACAACCAAGGCAGGGAGGAGAAGTGGGCATCATTCACCAGGAAAAGCTCTCTCACAGACTGACAGAGACAAACCTGTCATCCATGTGTTCCAACAGTCCTGCCATGGGGGTTGCTGGCTGCCCATTGAGGCCACTGAGGAGAGGCAGAAGGCCACTCTGAGCCCCATAGCACTACACAACATGGCTGCCTACCAAGGCCATCACCACAGCCAGGCTCACAGGTTGGCTTTGCCTCACATTCTCATGGGCAATGCCACAGGATGATTAAAGACTGGTAGAAGTTCAAGTCTTGGCCCTCATCTGTTCCAAAAAACACAGTCCCTCCCAAGAGCCACACTGACTACCCACATACCACCACCACCCCCCATATCAACCTCCAGTGTGCAGGCACAAAAAGGCTCCCAACCTGGGTGGGCCAAGTTGGGCCCTCTGGTGAAGCAAATTTCTGCAGAGGGCCTGTTCATGTCCTGGCTAACACCCTACCACTACCCCTGGTGAAGTGCCTGCCACTGTTTTCCCTTTTCCCTCCAGCCATTTCTCTTCTAAGAAGTAGGCACCTTAGCTTGAGCAAGCTGCTCACTCACCTCAGCTTCACACTTCCCCTCTGCCTCATACTCGTGCTTCACAAAAGCAAAACATTTTCCTTTTTATTCCAGCAAGATGATTAAACAACCCCACAAAACTCAACAGTGAAAAATTCAAAGTGTAGGAATGATGGCATTCAAAAACAAAAAGCAAGCCAGTTAAGTACCTTAATTATTAAAAAGTGATTGAATCAAATTCACTATCAGTATTTCATGCAAAGGAAAAAATGAAAGTACTGAAGACCATAATGAAGTGTCTAGACCTGAAAAGAAGTGTAGAGGCAATTGAACATTATTATTCTTCTGTAATGTTTCAGCATTTAACAGTGCTTTCCTTTTTCAGAGGACACTTGTTCCCTGCTCATAGGTAAAGTTTCTGATGAGCAATTTCATAATCACATGGCCATAGAATAACCACAATGCTGAGAAGCTAAGCTGAAGAGCCCAATGGAATTAAAAAGTTAATTTCTTTGGAGATAAAGCAGAAGTCTATAATAGCAAAGCAACAGTCATGTGGGCTATTAAAAAAAAAAAAATCCAAATGCTGTGGGTTTTTCTGCCATCCTCCAGAGCAGTCTGTACTTCACAAGAAATTCAATATAGGTAAGAAATATTGTATTGAAATTTTCCTTTTAATTACATCCTTTCCAATCCAGGAAAAAAGAATTTCAACCTTTTTCCTCCCTCCTCCCCAGTGTTTAGGAATATAGCATAGAACTCCACAAAACAGCCACCAAGCTGTAAGCAGCACTGGTCTTCCAGACTAACATGTCAAAGTACTTCCAGACATTTCATTAGGTCATCAAGTCTTCTGCAAATTCAAGTGTTGCATTAGGTCATATGGACAAATTTGTAGTATTTGAAAGACTAGGGCCTGGCCTAGATTTAAGACCCCGTTCCCATTAATATAAGGGCAAAATATTTGTTAATTCAATTGTACAGGATATGACTGAAATGATTGGATGTTCTGTTTTAATCTTACACTTGGTGTTCACATAATTGCCTTTTTTTTTTCATGTTTCAACATGGTTGTTGGTTAGTTGCTTTTGGTTCTGTCTTCAGTCAGCTGTCCCTCTTACTTTTACTTTCTGATAAAATATTATACTATTCCTGTACCATCGTGCACAGGATTGTTTGGATGAGACAGCAATTGCACTACATTCTCTTGCCACAGACCAAACTCCGTCTTCAATTTTTAAGTCCCATTCCAAAAGAAAAATCTCAGCTAAACGTAAGTGACAGTCAGTGGCCCCATATCCTTACTTTCTTACTTGTCTGTTACAAGAGTTCTGTAGTGTTGCCAGCACTAGAGTGATGTTTTAACAGTGAATCTCATGTTCCCACTTCCTTTAGTACCCTCTCATTTCCTTCAGACTACAAAACAAAGACAGGTATGTTTGATGGGCTGCCAACAGGATTTTCCCCTTTCCAACAACATGAATGTCTTGATTATTTATTAAATGCTGTTCTGCAAATACTGGCCAATGGTATTTCTGTACCACCAATGTTAGAAGCCTGTAGGATTCTGTATATTATGTAAAATTTGTATTTTTGTACTCCAGTACTCCATGCTGTTAAGTCTATTGATTTAATAAGTCACATAAAATTCTTTTTTTTTTAATCACAGCAAAGTATACCAGTAGGAATAGCCATTTTCACTGCAAGTTCTCTAGGCAAGTAAAACTCATCATTTACTGCCTGTCTAAGGAGCTCTCTGAGGAGAAGGTTTTTACTTCTTCATCTTGTTTGCTCTGCTGGTTGATTGGCATGTATCTCTGTATATAACTATATCTATGGCACAAAGTTATAATAGCAAGGAAGACAAAATTATTACCTCTGCCTGACATTTCATCAGCAGTACTTGGGAAATATTGTCCCTGAAAAACACAGAACAGGGGGTTACAATTAACACTAAGAAGTGTTAATTAGAGCTGGAATGGCTTATTATAAAGCAGAGGGTATTTTACCTCTCCATGTCTCACAACAGTATAGCTTCCTGAGTGAAGTCAGGGGCTCTGCTCATGTAGCTGGAAGTGTGGAAATATATAACCCCTAGTTGCTATACTTTATCACTGAAGAAGTACTTATTAACAAGCATATTCTTTGGCACATGTTAGTATACATTCAGGACATAGGGTCTATTTTGCCATTGTTAGAGCTCTGCTCTAAATTCTGAGGAATTTGACACATTTTAATGAAGACAGAGTCCAGGAGAGCTTTCCTGCAACAGAGATTGTACAATTAATTAGGACCCTTATTAAAAATAAATACTCAAGTAGTACAAAAGTCTTTAATTCAAGCCTTATGTGTCTCATACCGAAACTAGAGACAGTCAATATTAGTAGTCACTTTATAAAAACAAACAGCTGTTATGAGTAGCTCAAGGTCACACAGTGTTGGTAAATCAGTAGCAGAATTTAGTACACAAGCCAAATCTTCCAAGACCCATGTGCAGTTTTCACTACAAAGCCTCACAGCTTCCTTCATTTACAAGGTCCCAGTGCTCCTCCGCAACAGCAATATCTCATTCTTATTCCACGAGAATAACCCAGTGAAAGTTAAACAAACCAACCTGCAATGATAAGGGATAATTGTACCTTTCAAAACACTTGATATAAGAAGTTAATACGCTTCACTAAGTGTACCACACTCAGCTGAAGTCATACCTATCTCAAGAATCATTTCATTGTCAGATTAATCTCAGAATGGATCAGGAGCTCACACCCACTGAGCACTAGCAGCCTATAGCTGCCACAGAAAGCACTTTGGTGCTGTGCATTCTGCTTCAAGACAATATTCTGCACTTGGGTCTGTGCAGAAACAAAGACAGCTCTTACCAGAATCTATAAGTGTAACATTTGAGAGCCTCACTTACATCAGAAGTTAAACAGAGGAAAAGAGATTCAGTCATTGTCATTTGTGGCAAAATAAAACCCAATTACCACCAACTAGGGTGATTGACACTAATAAAATATTTTCATTGTTATTGTTGCTCATTGTAACCAAGACACTCACAAAGCCTTCAAAAGCTTTAAGAAAAATAGCTACAACCTGTTCTTTTCAAAAATGAGGAGCAATACTCAGAAATCAAAGAACAAAACAGTTTAAAAAGTCATCTGTATGCAGAATTTTTTAAATTAATAAATTCAAAAGCACTGCTTTTGAATCCAGGGGGTTAAAACTGCAAATATTTCAAATTTAACATATCTGACAATCTGTCTAAAAAGAAATATATGTGTGCTCTTAAAGATAAAGATGTTATATAAATTTCATTTTTGTTATTAAAAGCTTAATCCTTGGATTGGGGGAGCATGACTTTCAATTAAGGTTAAAAAAAAACAAACAAAAAACATGATACCATAAACATCTGCAAAGCAATAGAGACAGTCAACAAAGATGTCTCTCTACAAAACATTTACTGAAAATCACCAACAGAATCCTTTTTGCTGGTGTCTTTTGGATACCAGATGGCTGGAGGGAGTTCCAGCAGGCAATTTCTTAATGAGAGAGCCTCTGCCCAATATCATCAACATCCATCAGATGCAGCATCTACCCTGCTGAGGCATCCAAGAAAACCAGACATTTTACCAATGACTTCACCAGGTCGGTCTTAGCTTTTCACTGTTTACAGAACATAATTTGCTATTGTTTAGTTCAGCCTATCTAATCAGGACTATCTTTGCTTAGACACTTCAGTGACGAGGAAAAAAAAAATAACACAGCAGAAAAGGCTCTTGGGATAGCTTTAGCTCCCTGGTTGGCCCTGCCTTTAAGAGCACACCTATTGCTCATCACCTGCCTTGCCACAGACTTCTATCTTAATCCAACCATTTCCACTCGAGGCCCGTGTACACCATTTTACCAGCCCTCCTCTCCAGTTAAAAACAATCCTGCTAGCCAAACATCCTCATCTCACACAGGTTTCAAGCTCTTTCCAGATCAAAGATACATGTATCCTTTCTTTCCAACATAAAGCAAGTCCTTCTTTTGATGCTCAGGCTACTAGACACTGAAAAATAGCTGAGCCCTCTCCCAGGAGGGAAATTAGGAAGCCAAAGTAAAAGATGCACAGGATCCCAGTGGGCCAGTTAACATACATTCCAGCCTAGCATCAGAATCCATAGGCACTTTCACATAACACTTAGGAAATAACTTCATAATGGTTGTCTACTTACCTGCGATGGATATGGGATACATCCTGAATATTTTGATACCATTACACTCCCAGTAAATTAGAGTTGGGTTAACTCATTCATCTGGTGTATTTTGGGCAACAGATTATGCTTGCCACATGACAAGTTTTCCCCAAAAATCCAACAAGTCTTATACTGCTTTTTTTACTAATGTTCTAGGATATTTTCAAACAGATCTAAAAATATGAATTCAACTAGTGTTTTGAGATCCTTTTCCCCCATTGAACAGGAAGACGACTGTAACAGGCAGGCATCTCGTAACTTTATTCTAGCACATTGGACTGAGCACTGCAATTTCTGTGTGCCTGATCATTTGCCATTTACTCCTATTGAATAGATCCTTAATTAGATTTTCCTAGCCAGTATAAGATATCTGATGCCTTACAAAGCAAAGACTCTTTAAATTATAATTGCCACTATTTGCCCCATTCATTTGGCTGTAAATATCTATGGCTAACCTTTCAAGCAAGAGATTTAGAACACTTTGGAAATCCATAGGTTCTACCCAAGGTAAACCACAGGCTTCCCCAAGCCACGAGAGGAAATCAATATTCCATATCCCACTTACAAGAAAGGGAGGTAACATTTTGATACCTTTGTTCCCTATAAAGCTGTTTCATCCGCAAGTCCCTGCTGCACAAATCCAAGCTCATTCTGACTGCCTTCTCGTGCTGCCATTGCTACTCTTGGTTAAGAGCTCACAGTCCCTGGATCCAGCTCCCTTTAGTAGGGGTCATACCCTCCTGCCTCCCCTGACTCCAGGTCCTGCTGACCTTTAAGCCCTTTTCTGGATCTGCTGAATTGTTTATAGGGTCACTGCCTTGCTGGCCCTGCTCCTGTCTTGTTGACTCTCTGTGAACTTCTCCTATATTCTGGTCCAGGGCTAGTACCCCATTTCACTTCCAAACATCTGATTTTAGCAACAACCTCAGCATTTCAAGACCAGCCAGTCTTGTTAAGTCTCTCTGTAAACATAAACCCCAAGCAGATCTTTTTAAAAGCCTTTGTAATTCATGCGTTCCATCTGCCTGTCAGACCACACGAAAAGATCCACCCTCTGTTTCTAGTTTCCTTTCCATTTCCCTCTTCCCCCCAGGAGCCTGCCCTGCTGTCACAAACCTACTCAAATTTGCACACATCCTACCCATCTACTATATTCACCTGGTTAAGTAGTTAACTACTTTCTGAAGATACACATAGCAGATTTGTAATTACTGATGGGCAGGGAGACCTTGGGTAACCTGTTTTCAGTAGATTTCTATATCTTTTTCTGAAATTCATCTATGCTTTTTCCCCAGTCTATTTTCATCCATTTATGTATGGGGGGAAAAAATAACCAAGGAGAAACAACTTGCAGCGTAACTCTCACAAACTTTATAGCACATTAATAAGATCCAAAACAAGAAAGAATGCAATGCAGGAAAGCAACAAAACTCTCCAAATCCATACTAACTGCAAGTATAAGCATATTGAGGACATGACAAAAGATCCATTCTTACACCCCACAGATCTGCATTACAGAGTTCTAGGCAGAGCTTCTTTGTGAAGTCAGGAATCAGAATTTATCCCACATATCACCATCTCTTACAGAAAATTAATCCACAAATCAGTATAAGACACTGCTTTTCCACACCATCAGAACAGGGTTGTCAGGAAGCAATGCTTTTTCCCCCTGTAGATTGGAGTTTGCCAGGAGTTAAGATAAAATCTCAGATAAGACTTTAGCTCCCACATACAGGCAAATCCAATACTGCACAAAACAACATTCCAAACAGAATTATCCCCCAGGCAGGTGTCTCATCATGCCCTCTCCATGACTGCCAAATTCACACCTGGGGTAAAGAAGAACACTAGTTTACTCTAGCACTTCGATAGGGAAGGCCTCAGACTTTGTTATGGTTAGAACAGGTTAATAACTTCCTGTTGCAGTTAAAATTATTAGTAATATCTTCTTGTGTTCAAGTGTTTTCATCTCTCTTGATGTAGTTTCTTCCACATGAACAATCAAGGAGTCACTCTAAGAACACACATCACCATTTTACACTGATGGCCACATGCTCAGCCTTTGGTCTGTGTTACAAATGTGCATGTAATTGAATCTTCTGACCTCTGTACAGCACTTGATATTACTATATCTTCAATGAAAAGCCTTTCATAGCTTCCTTGAAAATGTAAATCCTGCCACACAGTACCCCCTCCTCAACCCGTGTAGAGTATAATCAAGTCTTAAAGCTCCCTCAGGAAAAGCAGTTTGTAAGTGACTTTTAATACAGCCCAAGGAGCTTCTTCACACTTTTCCATGAACATGGCTGTCCCTCAAACTCAATGCCCAGCAACTGACACAACACTTTCATTGTACTCCTGTAATACAGGCACCAAGATCTTTCTTTAGTGATTCCTAAGTATTTCCACAGCCCTTACTACTGCATCCAAGTTCTCTGCTAGCTCTCAGAAGACTAAGATATCCATCAGACCCGTACCCAGTCCTTTTGTGCTGGAACTTACCCATTCCCTCTTGTCCTCACTTCTTCCACTTTCAGCATTACCCAACACTAAACTTCCTTGCAAACCTATATTCTCCGGCTCTGTCCCCTCGCACCTGTGTCAACTAGGGTGAGTTAGCTCCCTCCCCCACCTTTAACCTCTCTCCACCCCTGGCTGCTTCCCTCCCATTAACACCCCTTCCCCACAGCAGCACCACACCCTCTTTTCCCACCGCCCTCAGTTATTTACACAGAATCCAGGAACCAGCTGCATGCTTTAAGGGTGAATTCAAGATCACGGTGGGTTGCTCAGCCCCGTGGAGTTCGGGGGTTCTGCTGGCCAAGCCCTGGCAGGTCTCAGCGGTCATCCTCCACCGCCCCGACAGCACCCTGGGGCAGGAGCGTCTCTTCCACCGATTATCCCTAATAACAGAAATGAGGGGTACTGGCTTCAAATGAATAGTTTTCGGGATATAACATCTGTTAAAGTTAATTTTCTCGCCTTTTTTGCCTTTTTTATTTTCTTTCCAGAGAAGCTCGTTTTGGAGATTAAATGCAAACTGTTTCTTGTTTTTTTTTTTCTATTTCTGTTTTTCGAACATACACCAAACTGCAAGTTTTCTTCATTTTCTTTTCCCCTAATAAAAAGGTAAAGAAAAATAAAGGGGAAACCGGAAAGGGACAGTAAGAGGGCAAACATAATTTTTGCAGCAGTTTTAGTATTTCCGTTGAAACCCATCAGATGGAAATCAGAAGTAATCTCCACGCGCCTTAATTTGATGCTAAAAGCGGCTAAAAAAAAAAAAAGTAAACCAGCCCGTTCCGCTCCCGTGGTAACTATTTATACTCCATTCAATTCCATCTGCTGAGCTCTAAACGTTCCCCTGGGTGGGTGGAAGCCCCTGGAGGCAACGGGAACCGGGAACCGCCACACCGGGTTCCCTCGGCAGCGGCAGCCGCAGCCACGTTTTGCCAGTTCGTCCCAGGGATCCGCTCCTCCTCGGTTTTGTTCGTTGTTGGGTTTTTTTGTCCACCTGCTTAATCACATTTAAACATATTAAATACTTTCCTATTGTTGTCCCGGCATAGAAGTAATTGCTGCAGTTGCCATGGGGATGTTATGACAAC
>VWZO01000732.1:2081908-2094260 GCA_013396975.1 Bucco capensis
GGAATACCCGCATGATTAGAGGTGTCCCCTCGCCTGGAGGACGTGGGAAGTTTGTGTGCCCTGATACAAGTGCCCTGGGAACGCCTTGGGCTTCCCAAAGAATGAAATCATATCGGGAGAGGGAGATACCTGGGCGAGCACCCGCTTGGGGCAGTGGGAAGGAATAAAAGGCGCTTTCACCCCTAGCGATGCCACCGCGGACATGGCTGCAACCCGCAGCAGCTATGTTTGCTCAGCACCGGCAGAAAGGACATCCCGAACCGTTGAGGAGCACCCAGGGCCATCCCTTCTCTCCTCTCAGAGCCAGTACCGGGATGCAGGGCTGTTTCCAGGCCGGGGAACGGGGTATCAAGCGGCCGCGGCTGTCCCAGGACTTGATGCCCCGTTTCCCGGCCTGGAAACCGTCTCGCAGGCTAGAGAGGGTTGTGGAAAGGCGGCTCTGGAAAAAAGAGTAGGAGACTAGTAGAAATTCCCCACCTCGGACTTAACAATAGAACAACCAGCCTGTAAAAGCAGACACCCCTTCTTCCCCTTCCTGGTTTCTCTCAGCCTCGCAGCGAGCAGGAGAGGTTCATTTTAGGTGAAGGAATGTCATTTCGCTACTAAATGGTTAGTCTAATTTGATCTTTATTATGCTGTGGATTAGGGCTGATTCATATTAAACACTAGTGCAAGTTAATATAAGTCCGGAACGTGTCCCACTGTATGTACAGCAGCCGCTGTTACAGCCCCGCCGCTTCCTCAGAGCCGTGGATTAAGATTTAATTAACAGGGAAGTTTGCTAGCGCTCGCCCACAGCCTCTGCTTTACAAATAATTTATACTAGGCTCCGCGAATTTTTATTCAAGTGGCAGCATTTTATTTTACTCTAAAAGGGACCTGAATATTTTATGTTCTGCCAGAGGCATCTATATAGGAACCTCTCCAAGCCAGCTTCAAACCCTAAGGATTTTTTTTTCCTAATCTATGGAAATTACATTAACAGGGATAATGTATCAGATTCTCTTACCCCCTGCTCCTACACTCCCCAATTTAACAACCTAAACTACCCGTATGGAAGTTAATTGTCGTGATCCCCATTGTCAGTTGTATAAATCCAACCTCCAAGACACAGCAACAATTCTGGTAAATTGTCCTGCTCGCCCAACTACACAAGAATGGCTTTTATAATTAAAAGGGGAGCTGAGTTAAATCAACAGCTCCTAAGCCCTTCTCAACAGGGCTAGAATGGGAGAAATGTGGCAACCTGATTTCAAGTAGCAGCTCTTTGTAGCCCATTCAATCCTAGATATGGAAACTCATCCTGCACAAAGTCAGCTGTCAACTGAAAAAAAAAAAGAGGGAAAAAAGTTTATTCAGATGCTCAAAGTTCACCTTTTTTTTTTTTTTATTTTCCAGTCTAACATAACCCTGGCACTTTATAACCAAACAGACAACTCCTTTTCCAATTAAAGTGGAATTAGGAAACTCAATCAAATTAGCTCACTATTAAAGCCCTTCTTTATTAAACCATTTTATTGTAGTAATATTAAGTTTCACCCGCTCTTGGAACACGAGACTTTAAAAAGTTTCCCTTGTGATATTGATTTGGCTACTCCCAGGATGGATCAGGGTCAAAGTTATTTACCTAGGTGTAATCTGTACTATTTACTTACTTTTTTTTTTTTTTTAAGAAAATCTTAAAATTGTATCCAGCTTAATCAATTGCACAAGGGAAGGAAAAATTGCCTCTTACTTGCTCCTGTCCTTTGATTTTACCCAGGGGCTTCCTTCAATAGCTGTGGCAGGCACGTCTCCTCCCAGCCCCACCAGTACATTAACTGGTTGGTAGGAGCTGCGCTGTCAGCTCCTAGCCAATGTTTACACAGTTATATTTGAAGTGAGAAAGTAAACAGTCCAGCTGTGCCACAGAGCGGTTCGGTGGGATTAGGTTTCCATACCAACCAACTTTAGGAGCTTTTACAGTCTTAATTCAACCATGCACTGAACTTGTTCTTTGTGAGCAATAGGTTTCCTGAGCCAAACGCTCTCAGGAATGGTAGGAAAGTCACACTCTGGCCTTCGGAAGGATCAGGCTCTCTGGGTGAAGGGGGCATGGCCGCTGCCCTCAGACCCAGAGCAATCAATAAGTAAATAGAGGGAGAAAGGCCTTTCTTACATTGTGATCTTGAAGAATAGTTGGACACCGTTACAAAAAAAAAGGGGGGGGGGTGGAAAACAAGAAAAAAAAGAGGAGATAAAAAACTCAGGAGTTAAAAAAAAAACAACAAACACAAACCAAACCACCACCAAAAACAAACCCCAAATGAACCCACTCACATATACCCTTTAGTCTTTTACTCTCAAAATGAGGAGGAGATTTGGAAGGGCACACAGCTCCATAAGTCAACCAGCAAAACCTGCCCTGCACATACTCTTACACCAAGCTCGTGGTGTCTGAAATCCCTCAAGCCTGTAGCAACCACATTCTGAAAAACCATTACTGCTACACATCCTTTTGCTTAACTGCATAGAGAAACAAATCACACATGCAAATTTCAGATATGAGGGAGAAGTACCTCCCTGCTGCTACACAATCCCGCGAACAGTAAGGCAGGTCTTTGCTCTAACCATGCTTTTCTTCTCTGCGACAATGCCAGATCTCCTAAATATGATAAAACCCAGCAAGGTATTAAAGGAAAAAACCCTGCTTAAATTTACACCTCTGACTTTTTTCTCCTGGTAAAAATAATAAAAACACCAGAACCAAAAATAAACATATTTGTCAATTTCTCTTGATAAGGAAATTGCTCTGTCTTGTACAGTTTGTTTTTATTTATAAATCTTCTGAAGAATATCTGGTTTGACCATGATAAAAATAGACAACATGTTTGTAACTAACTGCATAAACCCCTTTAAATATTGACTGTACTTGTCAAATGGATTTTGCAAACACACTTCCAGCAGCTCTTAAAATACTACTTGCCATTTATAAGACCGATCTTTTTTTTAATAGAAAATAACATTTATTTCTATGAAATGGAAACACAGAATTACCTGTTAGAAACAGCAAGAAGTTTGCTACATTGGAACAAGAAAGCAATTTTCTTGCATATCACAAATGAAGGAGGCTTATTAAACCATCGTACACCATTGGCGCCAGGGTCCTACGGAGTTACAAATATACCTACTTTCCAGTGTTATATACAGATCCGTAATGTTTCTGGGGGCAGGAAGGAAAAGGCTTTCAATTTGACAATATGTTTAATCTATATGCCTGGTAAGTATTACAATGAGCTGTCTAACCTTTAGCTTAACGTTAATACCAAGTTCACCTACGAGTTACATTAATAACTTAGATTTCCATTTTATAACATTATACACTTGCTAGTATACATATATATATGTACGTGTGTGGGAAAGAGTGTGTGTGAGTGTGTGCGTGCACACACCCCACAACACACCAAGGATATCCATGCTTACAGCCATAAGCAACAAAGGGTAACTCATGTCTGAACAATGAAAGTGCACCTTGATCACCGTTTTAACACACCTATGTCTGTCCATGTTGGGCTCCGCACACAATCATCACCTGTATGGGGGAGAGAGAGCCACCCGCATCCGTCCACCTGTACCTAACCTAAGCTACCCCTAAACCCAGATGAGCTTTAGGGAGCTGCCCCCGCTATTGCTTCTCAGGTGTGTTGTTGACCATGGGCCCGTAGAGACCGCTGGAGTAGACCTGCTCCTTGTGCACGGTGGAGCGGTCCCGCATGAGGTCACTGAAGGCGTAGTCCACGGGCGGCCGGAACCCCAAGGTGGGCATCAGCCCAGCCGTGGAGTAAGGGGTCATGAAGGCCAGTCCCCGGCTGTGTGCCGAGTAGGCAAGGCGTAGGGGGTTGAGTCCCAGGTGGGTACCCAGCGGGTACGCGCCGGCCTCTGCCCCGAAGTGTGTGGCGTTGGGCTGCAGAGGGGAGAACGCAGAGCGGCTACCCAGCGTGCCGATGGCGGGGGCCATGGCCCCGGCTATCAAGGGCCGATGGTGGGCGGCGGCAGCTGTGGAGGGGGTGGGTGGAAGGCCTTGAATGGCGCCGTCCCGAGCCCAGCCCTCCTCGGGGCCCTTCTCCGGGCCGCGGTTGTTGAGGATCTGCTCGATGGCCTGTACCACGTCCCCGCCGCAGCCCTGCAGCACCAGCTCCAGCACGCTGCGTTTGTGTGCCGGGAAGACGCGCGTCAGGATGTCGATAGGAGTCCGCTGCCGGCCGCCGGCCGAGGGCGACGGGTCCTGCTCGTCCTTATCGGCCTCCGAGCCCGAGTCCGAGCCCAGCGGGCTGATGGAGCCCGGGCTCTCCTCCCCCTCCTTTGGGCCCTTTGAGACGGGCGAGCTCATGAAGGACTCGCCGTCCCCGTTCTCCGAGCCCGAGCCGTGGCGAGCTTCTGGAGAGGAGGTGCCGGGCACGGACTCGCCGTCTGGGGAGAGGGGTTTCCCGCCCGTCTGCTGCGGGGTGACGGCGCGGCTCGGCAGCAGCGTCTTGGGGAACAGCTCGAACTTCTGCATCTTGGATTCTGTGGGGAGGGGAGGAAGGAGGTTAGAAGGAGAGACCGTCAGTGCCTCTGTCCCAGGCGGGACCCGCGGGGCGCACCGGCTGACAGTGGGTGCACCCGCCCGCTCTGCCGAAGGGATGCTGCCTGCAGCCCCGCGTCCTCCCAGCCGCCTCTCCCGCCTCCTTCCCTTCCCCGTGTCCTCGTACCCATCGCCGCCGCCGGTCCCGGTCTCCCCCTGAGGGCGCACATAGTGGCCGTACCTGAGGCGCCGGCGCCTCCCTCGCCACCACCCCCGGCGCAGACGGAGCCGAACACCTCGTACGCTGGCCGGGGCGGGATGATGCCGTTGGCAGCTGCCAGGGCCAGCCCCTCGGCGGTGCCGTAGAGCAGCTGGAGCTCGCGGGCTTCGTTCTCCTCCTGCGCCTGCTGGCGGCGCAGCGCCACCTGGGCCGCCATGACGCGCTGCCGCTCGGCGATCAGGGTGCACTTGGCGCACATGCAGTCCTTCCAGCGACAGTACCGTTTGTGGCCCTTCAGCGCCGACACCACGCCGTGGTTGCGGCAACGGGCGCACTTGGGCGTCCGCGGGTATTTCTCGGCCGCCCTCAGCAACAGCGGCGGCGCCCGCAGCAAGCTCCCGGCGACGCTCACCGGCAGCGTGGCCGCCGCTGCCGCCGCTGCTGCCGCCACCGAGCTAGGGGGTACTGGCGGGGGAGCGGCGGGCACGCTGGGCAGCTCCGANGGCCCGCGGGGCAGCTCCGCCCGCAGCTCCATCGTGGCAAGCCAGTCCCGAAAGAGCGATCACCCCTCCTCTCTGGTGTCCCCAAAAAAGCAAGGCGGGGCGGCAGACCCCCCGAAGCGCGCTTAAGAGAAGCTCTCGGCGCTTTCAGGCGCGAGCACGAGTGGGAGACAAACGGGACCCCCGTGCGGGCATGCAAATCCCAATGTCTATACCCTCGCCTCGCTCGCCGTCTCTCTACCCCGGCACACGGCTATTTGAGCAAGGTACAAGAGAGGAGGACCGTCGGGAGCCCCTCTGCGCCCTCCTCCCCTCTCCTCCCCTCTCCTCCGCTCCCGAAAAGCGAANCGCGGCTGGAGCTGCAGGCAGAGCGCGCTAGCCGCCGCGCCGCCCGCCGCCACTTGCGCTATTGTTGGCGCCCCGCGTTGCCATTAGGCAACATTTGACAACAATGTGGCGCCTGCTATTGGCCAGGGGCGGGAAGGGCCGCGCTGATTGGCCGCCCGCCGGTTCGCCGCGTACCGCCCGGCGGCTGCCCGCCCGCGCCCGCGGAGAGCCGGGAGGGTCCGGGCGGGGGGGGGNAATCCAATAAAACTTAGATATCTCTCGCCTCCTTGCTCTCCAGACGCGTCTGGCAGCGCATCACCAAGTCCATCGCGCCGGGCTCGAAGCTGAGCTCTCCTGTCCGCGTTGTCGGGACAGCCGCTCCCCGCGGCACCCGGCTGGAAACCCGAGCTGCTCCCTACGCTCCGCTCCCCCTTCCCGCTTTAACTACGACCACAGATTAAAAGTGTCCCTTCAAAGATCAGTCCGGCACCTTCGACGACAGGATTCCTCGCCACAANTCCAGGCGCGTGGGCTCCGGGCGCGGGAGTGCGCCTGCTAACAGAGTCCCCGTTCCTCGCTCCTGCGGAGCCTGGCTCTACTTTCGGGCTGTTCGTTGGGAATGGCACTCGCCCGGGCAACTGCTTGGGGTGTCACTTGTCAGAAGGGGCCTATACCATGGAAGGTGACAATGCGATTTATGGTCTCCCTTGTCCCCTGGGAGATTCTGGTTTTTTAATAGTACTTAACGATATCTCCTTCCTTTCCTTCCCTTCTCTTCCCTTCCTTCCCTTCTTTCCTTCCTTCCCTCNGTACCGCAACTGCGCGGAGGGGCCAGCAGTCCGCGGCCGGGGGAAGTCCCCACCCCCCGGCCCAGCTCGGCTTGGCTCGGCTGGGTTCACCCTCCGCGGCTAGCAGCAGTCGAGGCAGATAGAGCAGGGCCCCCGCGCCCCCCGGGACGGGACCCGCCNCCCCTTCCTCTTCCCCCTCTTCCCTCTCTCTCACTCCACGACCACAGGTGAGTTCGGCATGCGGTGCTGCAGCAGGACAAGCCCGAGGTGAGTATGATTTTCGGTCTTTTCGTTGCTCTGCAGCCGGTGGCGCCTGCCCGCTGTTCTCTCCCCGAAAAGTGGAGTTCACTCTTCCCACTGCCAGCTGACTACATGTTCAACAGGCTTCTTCCCCGCGGGGACAATAAACCCGAAGGGCTGATTTTGGAGGAGGAGGCTGTCGGGTTGGTAACTGTATATTAACTACTAAGCATTTGTTTTAGCATTAACCACCTCGGCTTGACGTCACTTTCGCCGGTAACGGGGAGGAGGTAGCACTTAAGCAGCCTTGCTGGGGAAAACACCGGCTCCTTTCCCCGGGGCTCTCCGTTCTGTTTCCCACGAGGGATCTCCATCGTTCTCGGCACTTCTTAAAGTTCTTTGTTACAAGTGTCCATAAGTCCTTCCCCGTAGTGGGAACAGTCTGCCAGTGCTCGCTGCCGCCCTCCTCCCGCCACCTCAGCATCCCCACCTGCACAGGCACTCGCTGCGGGACCCTCTCCCGGGTGGACTTCCCGCTGGCGAGCCGCCTGCCCCTGGCGCATTCTGGCACCCTGATCCAGCAGGAGAGAAAGCCTTGCATTGCTCTAAACGTACCGGACCTGCCCGCCGCCCCTTCCGCGGCGTGCCGCGCGGAGACTCGGGACAGCCCCGCCGCAGGGCAAGCAGCGCCCGCTGATGCTCCACTACTCCTTCCTTTCTGTCACACTCCGTCTGTGATTGAGAGAAGCACAGCTGCATGATAGGAAAGCTTTCAAACTTTTCAGTATTATTTATTACGCTTGCCATCGTTCTTCCCCTTTCTTTTTAGTTTGGGGATTTTTTACGAATTGAAAGCTTTCCCACTCGACTTTCTGTGTGTGCAGCTGGCACCTACTCCTCGTGATTTAGGTGTTATAACATCTTTATTTAATGGAGCCACGAAGTCAAAATATCAAATTTCATTTTACTTGAAACGAATAATTTTACTCTCCGATGAGAATTACGCAGATGATCTGATTTAATTGAGAATTCCTAGAAGTCGATTAGACTGAATGAGAAACATTTAAATTATTGCTTTATCTTGGCGCACCATGGAGAAAATATTCTCCCGTCTTCCTGGCAAATTTGTTTGGTTTTGCGGTGGGTTTTTTCTTCTGCAAATACCTTTCCTTTCCCACCCCCATCCAGGGCAGCCTGCCATCACCAACAGCGCAGGACATGGGCTGCACTGATTTTCCCGGTCCCCTTTTATTTCCGCTTTAATTTAAAATAAAGGGCTGGGTTATCCTTTCCGTTTATGGCGGATTTAAACGCTCTAATTTGGAAACAGCCGTGGCAAAGAATCAACCAAGAAACTCACCAAAATTAAAAAAAACTACACACACACAAAAAAACCCCAAACAAACCCCACAAAACCCCCAAACTAACAAACAAAACAAAATCATCAAAACCTATGAGTGGTTATTCACCAGCTAGTGCAATGCGGTGATGTCGGTTCAGAGCCTCATGCCCTTAGTAGCATTGCAAACAGCAGTATAGGAGTTTGAATACATAATATGTAGCATCTCTACCCCAGGGCGTTAGATACAGATTCCATAAGCTCACGAAGCACGTGCCCCAGTGACTATATAGGCAGAGTTAGGACACAGTGTCCTAGCTCTATGCACATAAACACACAGTGCCTGTTTCTGATGCTTATCCCAAGTCAGCATTACAGACACTCCCTCATCCAAAACACTTAACTGTATACCGCTTTTCATTTATTACGCTCAGTATCAATCCAACATCGAACTAGTCGAGGCTGTATAAAAACCACAATAACAACAAAACCCTGAAACCAAAACAAACAAACAAAAACTAAAACCGTTTATTACAAGTACGTGTAACGCAGCCCCAGGCATCAGCTATTTCTGAGGACACTCGTCAAGAGTTTCCCCAATATATAAGGAGCATTTAACGGTTTCCCACCCTCTGCTTCTCTCTCTTCACGTCGGCAAGGGCAGGCAGAGACCCGGTGCAGGCAGGGGAGCGGCCGGGGACGGCGAGGGCTGAGAGCGAAGCTCCCCGCCGGGGTCATTCCCCATCCTGGAGCCAAGGCCTCCTCTCCGGACTCGGCTAAGAGAAAGCCTGCTCTTTCCTCTTTCCAGGGCTGGTCGCTGAAGGGGCACATTCAAACAGTACTTCACTGGGGGTTTTTTGTTGTTTTCTTACAAAGTGCCGTTAGGGAAGGGAAGCCCTGGAGCCCCACTTTTCGCTGGTTATATATTATAATAATAATAATTTCTCCCCTCTCCTTATTTTCCTTTGGAAGCTTTCACTATGTGTCCAGACAAACCGTGCGCATATTTACCAGGTTTTATTCGAACAAAACAGGACTTGGGGACGAGTCAGCCTGGATCAGCAGAGCCGTGGCCGGGGCTTGCCGTGGGGTATAGCTTCCTCCAGCTTTGTCCCGGCCTGCCAGAGCCCTGCCTGTGTGCCAGTGCCTACAGGATGAAGTGTGGGGGTTGCTGTTGCTACCCTCCTCCTTCTTCTCCCCTTCTCTCGTACTGCAATTCTTTTCTGTTTGACGAGGGACAATAAAATCTTCATGTACATCTCTGCTCTTGCGTCTTTCTTGGAGGGGGGATGTTTATTTTAGCAACTCAGAGGGCATCCGTCCTCCCGCTGCACGGGAGGGTATGATAAGGATCGGAGCGGGACACCTAGGGGTTACGAGGAAACAGAAATTCATTCCCCCAGACACAGAGAAAAGCAACTTTAAAGCCCTTGATGCACATCTCGCTCCCAGCTTGGCTATAAGAATCCTCTCATCCAAACCGCGAGAAGAGCCCAGGCGTGGACCCAGCTCATTGCCTCTACCCAACAGAGGCTCGCCGGGCCAACGGACGAGCAGTCCAAGTTTGGCACAGGGTTCCTGGGCCAGCTCCCAGGCCCGGGACGAGCGGATGCTCCAGGACGAGAGCCAAGCCCGGGCCGGGCACAGGGAGCTGCCAGCCCCGCGGAGCATCCCCCGAAGTGGGGGAACCAGGGCCAGAAAGGACGGGGCGCAACATCTCCCCCCCCCCTCCCCCCGCCCTCCAGACGCTTTCAGAGAGACCTTACTTCGTCACGAAAGAAACGCCGCATTTCGTGGCGTGGTACCCCGGAGGCTGCTTAATTCTCCCCGCTGTGGGTTTGACTCTTGGCAGCCTCCAGAAGTCGGCACCCAGGACTCAGTGTTCACAGCGGGGTCAGCTCGGTAAAACACGAAACGGGCTTTTTATATTTGTTTTTAAGAGAAGACCCGATCCTCCCGGTGTTATTTCTCTCCTCACTCCCACTGAGTCACCTAAAGGGCTTCCCATGTATGGCTGCTCCTGTGCAAAAGTTTGAGAGGGCTGCATGCAGCGGAGCTGCTGCATCTTCTCCCAATTACAGTAGTAAAATCTTAATTAAAAAGAGCCTGTCTATTGGCTGCTATGCAGCGGAAGGCAGACGCACGCCCGAAGGCAGCGCAGCGCCCGGAAGCATCCCAGAGAAATATAGTTCTTGATTAGTGTATTTTCATCTCGTTCTTAGCGGAAGACAGTTTGTAAGTACCTGCTAATGTTAGTGCTCTTTAAGGTTTCAATTGTTCTAGGGGGTTTGCCATTGACTTTTTCATTATTTACCTACTGAATCAAAGTAAGCAAATGCCATCTGTTTCCCTGCTGCTATCATCTTCACTTTTAATTATCCGCCCAGCAGCCTAATAGAGATGATATTAAACTAAATCTTTTTGACATTAAAAGTAATTATCCCCAAACCAATATTACAAGAATGAAAATTACCCTCCTCCCCCCCTCCCTTTCCCCCCCNCTATCTGCAACATTATTAACTCGATTTCCCGGCTCCCGGGGGGGAGGAAAAAGAGACAAGCGAGAGAGATTTGTGGAAGGAAACAAGGGAAACTTTGGGGTCCACATATTACTGCGTGGTCCCCTCTCTGCCCAGAAGCCCGGCGGAGGGGTCGGGGCTGCCTGACTCCACCAGGGCACCCGACGGGCCCAGCACTGTTCCCAGAACAGGGCTTTTGGAAAACAGTATATCCTAAACACAGACATCTGTAGTCACTCCTCGCACCATCCAACGGCACTGGTCTTGTATCATGGGATGGTGGTGAGGGGCCGGTCGTTACAGAAACATTAGGAGCTTGTTGGTAGTGAAAGGGAGGACAGTGGGTCTTCTGACAGATGGTCTCCTGCTGAATTATCTCTACGGAGTCATTTCACTTAGACTCAAACTTCTCCGTCATTTCTCCTCCGATTCGCTTTAATACGAGCCTGAGCTGCGTCCCCCCATTTACTTTAATACGTGCTAAAGTGAGCTAATTTTAATTGCATGTTTCAACTTTGCTAATTAAATAGAGTGGTCTAATTAAAAGTGACTAGGGAACAGTTTTAATTCAAACCCTTCACTTTTTTAACAATCCATTATGCAACAAATCCAGGGTAAGCCCTCCCTTTAAAAAAAAGCTACAGATGATTGAGTTTTTACACCTTTTTACACGCTCACAATGGGGAGACTTGACCCAACATATGTAGCGGCGGGGCCGGGCCCCCCCCTCGGCTCCCCGGTGGGGCGTTGCGAACGGGATCTCTCGCTGCTGCTGCCCTGCCTGAGCGCTGCTGGACTCGGTTTGCCTCCCGGGGCCTCCCCGCTGGAACTGCTGAGACTATTAGCCCAGCAGAGGTTAGAGTAGCACATCCCCAAGACAGCAGCCCAGGATTTGGGAAAATCGGGCTCTTTACACGCTTCATCTCTTCACCAAGTGCTCATTAGGTTGTTAACCTCTGGTTCACATGAAAGGGGCATGCGATGAATCCCCTCCTGAACAAATGGGCGCATCCCCCTTCAGGCACTGAACAAAGCCCTTAAAATAACTGCGCAAGAAAGCCTTTAGTTGTTACTCTAAAATTTCTTTTCTCTGAGAGCTTGCGCCCATCCATAAACACGCATACAGACACACGGTGGGGGGAGGGGGGGGAAGCGCACAGACGCAAAAATCCCCCCCGTGTGCTGGAACTAAAAATTAAAAATCCAGGTTTCGTCCCTCGGGCCTTTGGCGCTGGCTGATGTCCCCCGGGTTTGGCTGAGACTCAGGATGGAGCTTCCCAAGGGAGGGGAAGGAAACCTTAATCGCTTTAGCGGAGCGGGCGGGGGGAGGCAGCCTCTCCCTGCAGTTGGGGAAAGCCAGGCACCCTCGGCCTGAGGAAGCCCCCTGCGAGGCTGGGAGGGAGCTGCGGGGGTGCTGATGCCGACTCCCCTCTTTGCTACTCTCCCCGTCTCCTATCCGCCCCCCAGAGACAAGCTGAGTGGATTCACAGATGAGGAGGCGGCGGGCAGGAATTCCCCTTTTCCGCAGGAGGAGCCCAGCGTGGGGGGAGCCACTGTGCCGCTCCCCACTGGAAGAGGAGCCGAGTGGAGCAGGTCTTCTCCACCAAAGCGGCTCACCTCGGAAGGCAGTGCACTGCCCTGCACCCGGAGCTTGCTGCTCACTGAGGGCTGTCCGGGAGAGCGGAGCCCGCTCCGCATTCCCACAGCTCTTGTGCGGACTTTAGGCTCTTTCAAGACCTTTCCTTTTCTTTTCTTTCTCTCCCTCCTTCTCCCTCTCCGTTTTTATTTCCCAGCCCCTCAGGCATGGATTAAAGTGACAGACTATTTTCCCTTCGCACCTTATTGATGGTTAAATGCACTTTGGGATAATGCGTGG
>VWZO01000732.1:2094285-2171785 GCA_013396975.1 Bucco capensis
GGGGGGGGGGGGGGGGGAAGGGAGCGCAGAGCGTTCGGTGCGCCGCAAACCTGGGCAGGCCCCAAGCAGGTTGGGGAACTCAGCAGAGGCTGTTCCCCGCTCTCCATCACCGTGAGGGTGCCTGCGGGGCAGCAAAGGCTCTGCGAGGAATCAGCGTGTTAACAGAGCTTTCCGTGTCCCGGGAGTACACGCGTGTATCGCAGCATCCCCTGCAGCCGCAGGTCTGCGAAGTAGAAACTCACATACTCATTCACACTCACTGACACTCGCACATTCACTCACACTCACATTCACACGCAGGTAAAGAGGAGGCAGCAGCTCAGAGGCAGGACGGCTCAGGAAAGCTCCGCTCTGCTAATTTACCACAGGGCGCTCTGAGAGGTTCATTAAAAAGGCTCTTGTCAGTTCCCTAACGATCCGAGAGCTTTCTAATTATATTTTATATTCCCCTACCCGTTTCCTAACTTCAAACACATGGTAAAAAGGATTTGCTGTTTTGTTTCAGGTAAAACCTAATAATTAAAATTCAGACCCCGTCCCATGCATCTGCTTCGCCTTTGCCAAATGAATTGAAGGGAGAGAGAAAAGCGATTTCATTGAGATCACAGATGGGGTGCAGGTTTTTGGAAGAAATTTGAGAAACACCATTGTCCAGAATCAAAACTCTATGTCTTGCCCCACAAAGGGGGCTGCTTTAAGCCCCTCAACTTCTATGGGGCTTGTTTTTTAAACTTTAAGTGTTCCACACAATAAGCTGCCACCAAAATGTCACAACCACTCTGATTCCAAGTGTGTCTCGCTGCAAAGGGTGCAGAAAAATGAAGGGAGCAAAGGGAAGGAGTGTAATTAAAAACCCTCGCGCTCTCTCCTGCCTTCTGGGGCACGGTGGCCCTTTCGGGGCGGGGGCAGCCGGGAACGTGCCCCTGCCCGTGGCAGCGGGACAGGCACCCCGAGGTGCGGGGCAGCTCCCTCCCTGCGCGGCTCCCGCATCTGCCCTGCCCCTGCCCGGCTCAGCACAGCGGAGCTCTTCCATATTTTGGAGGCTAAATTGTTTCATTAGCCGAAAGCAGGAGATTAAGCCTTTTATTTTAATTCATGATCGTGACAGCCCCAGTCGGATTTGCCGGAGGATTTCCCCCCACCTCCGTGTTTGTTGCCCTAGGAGCTCAGGAGCTTAACAATCCTACTGGAATGTGATAGATAAATATAACTTATATCGTTAAAGAGACATATTGAGAGTGTTTGCGGAGGGGCGGGAGAAGAGAGTCGCTTTAATAGCATCATCAAAAACAACATGCACTAAGGAGAAAAAAAAATGTTGTGTTCATTTTACAGTTAACGTACGCTATTTAACGGGGCCCTTATGCAAACACAGACTTCTCTTAATGATGGACCATCCGCAATCTACCACGGTACCCTTCAGCCCCGTCCCCGTGCCTCGCTGCTTGCCATCACCCTGCAGGACCGGGCAGTGCTGGGCCACTGCCAGGGCCTTCGGCTCCATGTGGTGATGGTGCTTTTGTTTTTGTGGGATTCTTTTGTTTGTTTGTTTGGGTTTTTTCCTGGTAATGCCCATTGTTTTTCGTGCGCGCCCCTCACCTCTCTCCGGTCTGAGCGGATCCTTCTCCGCCCACGGCCGTGGGGAAGGGTACACGCTGGTCCCACGCTTACTAGAGGCACAGTAACGAGCGGCCTCGCTCCGGCTGAGGTTCCCTCCCCCTTTTCATCCTTCTTTTTAAAAATTTCGCTATTTTTTTTGGCGGGGACGGAGGTGCACTTTCTGCGGTGGCTGTACGGAGCCAGCTCCGCGCTAGCAGCACAGCCTGGGCGGCTGCGGAGAATCAGAACAGTGAGATCCGGGGAGCGCGTTTGCACCGCAGCCCCGGCTGCGCGCTGCTGCGTGCAGCCCCGCCGAGCCGCTCGCTCCCGGGGCCATGCTGTCTGGTGAGCGGCTTCGCTCCTGCCCTCCCTGCGGCCTGGTGCCTGCCCGGCAGCTGCTCCGCCTCGACAAGTGGCGATAGCGCTCCCGCGGCTCGTCGCCGGCGCTCCAGTGTCCAGTGGAAATTTTCCCTCCGACGGTTTCTCCCCACACCAGGAGAGGCTGAGGGGCAACTGCTGGGCGCGGACGTCTCCCTGAGGGCACAGCACTCGCGCGGGTGTAAGAAATGTTTTCTCTGCCTGTCCTGTTCTTTGACTCCGACATGTTTGTGGGGCAGCCCCCCGGCCTCGAGGTGCGAAGGTGCGGTGTGCCATGGGGCCGCCTCTCCTGGCCTGGAGCTGCAGCTCCATCCCGCCCTGTGCTGACATGGTGACGAGTGTCCTGCTCCCCACGAGGCCTGTCCCTTAGGAGAAGCACGCAGGACAGGCGGCGGTGGGGGCCCGTCCGCGGGACACCGTGCGGACCCTTCCCGCGGCCGCCGTTCCTCAGCGCCGCGGCCGCCAAGGGCAGGCGCTTTCCCCGCAGAGACCTCGGAGCCGGCCCGGCCCTGAAAAAGCAAACTCGGCCTGAGCGAGCCGGCCAGTGCCGCCCGAAAACGAGCAGGAGGAGCGAGGGGCAGTGGGGTCCTTGTGGCTACGGTGGGAACGCGGCTGCCCGGGAAGGGAACCGATTCTCCTCCTTGCGCCGTCCCGCCCCCGCGCCCTTGACGGACAGGTCGGTGCCAGCGCAGCCTCTGCCCTGCTCGGGTCGCTGTCGCCTTCAAGCCTCCCTGCACCGCAGGAGCTCCCCGCTGCTGCTGAGCCTCCAGCGGGAGTCCCTCTTCGCACCCACCGGCGGCAGCAAGGCCTTGACAGCGGCTCCTCCGGCCTCTAGCGGAGCCCGGCTCGGGCAGCTGGAGGTCACTGGCGGACAACTGCGGGCCGCGCTGGCTAACAGAGAAGCCACTGGCTCTCCTCCTGCTCTTTTCCGCGTACCTCTCTGGGTGCCAAAAAGTGCCCTGGAAATTAAGAGGCCCCAACGAGGCTGAGGAGGCCTTTGGCTCCCTCAAGGGTGGCCTGCACCCGGCACTTACAGGTAACTCCTGGTACAGCAGCCAGGAAACTATGTATCACCCTCTCAAAACACGGAGGTGAAAGTCCTGAGTTGGTTGTGAGGCTTTGGGAGTAGTGGTAGTGGAGATCGCATGTGACAAGGGATTGCTGGCCATGTGTGTAGTTCTACTAACAGCAACTTGAGCCTGAAAGGGACAGCAGCACAGCTGGGGTCAGCGGATGGGGAAAGGTGGAAAGATGTTATCTGAAATGGGTTAAAAACACAGGATGAGAAGGCAGAGAATGGCTAGTTGTCAGATACAAGTTATGCTCTCCCTCTACTACCTAACAGTTACTCAAAAAAGCATGAATTCACAGGACATGGAGCAATATTAGCAGCAGAGGGGGCAGAAAAGGTGAATTCAAAGAAGTCTTGCAATTTTTTCCCCCATTGTTTTCTTTTCAGTGAAGAACTGTTGTGCTTTTTCTTCCAGCTCTGGAGGTTTTCATTACTTCAGACAGGAGAAACTTGTGCCAAGAAATCCTCCATCAAGAGGAGGGCCATCTTTTTTTGGTGGTTAGTGCTGCATTAGACTTTTCTCCCCTGAGATAGCATGATTAGAATACATCATTCAATTTGAGACTAATATTACAGTGGATCTATGTTTAAGTATATTTTTCTTATGTCATTCCAAGTCTGAATAATAGGAGTTTTCTAAGAACAAAGCTGCTTTTTTTCATTATCAAGAACTTTTTTCCTCCCCTCTAAAATCACTTATTTCCTCTTTAGTTCAGAGGAGGTAACATTCTTGTGCAGTGCTTAAGCAAAAATGTATACTGTTACAATGTACCAAGTATTTCAAGTGTTCAGCCATATTCTGTGCTTAAACAATCATATGAACCTTGGCCTACTTTATTAATAATTATTAATCTTTTTTCCTAGTGGCATGTAAATAACCTGCAAATCCATTTTTCTGTAATTAAACATATCTGTGATTATGGTAACTGAAACATTTATTTATTTATTTTTTTAAAGAAAACCCACATTGCTCTTTGAAGGCAACCAATTCCACTTTCTCTTGGAAGATAAATTCCTTGCTATAAGATCCTCATAAGCAAGTAATTATATATATATATATACACACACATAAATGTTAGTTTTTATGATGTTTTAAAATTAATGGGAATACCCAGTTCTTGGAAGAAATAACCCATTAGAGGCTGGAATATTAAATCAAAGATCAAACCTAAGGTATCACTTCTGTAACAACACTTTATTCTTTTAACAGGTTTTTTTTGACAGTATAATTTCCGTTGTGCTTCTTTCATACTACTCTGCTTTAGCTGCTCTTCATTTGAGCTTGATTCTTACCCTGCTGTGACCAGCTCTTTTTCACCAACCCAGTAGTGCATAACTGCCAGAAAGTTAGTTTAATTGGTCTCCTAAGGATTCAGCTTCCCTATGGGAAATTATTTTACTACAGGATGGTACAAAGGCAACATGGTGACTCTTAATACTGTTGCCTCTTCCAGCACAGAGAATGTGACTTGCATGCACTGCAGTCAGCTCTGCTGTGCCATTTCTTAAGAACTGCAGTAGCTGAGTACATCTGACAGTATTTCATTTATTTGACCTCAGTGAATCTTAAAGCAGGCATCAAACAGCCACGAGATTATGGAATCCAGGGGTGTTAAACTAACTTTTCTTTGCTGAATTATTTCTGCTATTGACAGCATTTTCTTCTCAATTAAAAGTAGAGTTACCAGATCAATACTTTGATTGATTTTGGAAAACTATGATAATTTCACAAGGAATTGACTTGAAGCAGATTATGATGATGGCAGTTGGATAAAACTAGGAGGGTGTTTGTAAAGGAAAATTAAGAATTCTCAAAGGTTTAACTGGTTAGAATGTGTATTCTGTTATATCTGGTTCTGTTGCAGGCTGCTCCTGCATAGTGATTGTGTGATGACAAGAAGGCAAATATAATAGTAACGAAGGAAAAAATATACTTGAAAACATCAAAAATACAGGGAATGATGAAAGAATGCTGTAGCTGCCAAAATCACTACAGGGAAGGAGTAAGCTGCACATTTGCTTTGAAATTGCTCATAAAATAAAAGGAATATTTTATACCTACTAAGAGCTCCCAGTTGACACTACTTTAATGCTTTTAATACATGTGCATAAACCCACTTTTCACATGACTAGGGAAGATAGGTAAACTAAAAGTTATAATGGATTGAACAAACTTTACAAAGAATTGTAAATTGTAGACAAATTGTAAAATGTTTCTACATACACATTTGGGTTATTTTAAAACTCCTAAAATGGCTGAAGCAGAATGGGAGGTTTCAAATGACAAAAAATCAGGTATATTGGTAAATTTTTAAAAGGCAAGATCATGGCTAGGATGCTGTAGCTACAAGGCATAAAATACCTATGAATGCTAAGCAGCTCATGCTAAAGGGGACTGTGACAATTGATTAAATAAAGCATTGAGGCAAATAAAATGATAGAAAATGCATTGTGAGGTAAATGAAAATCTATTCGCTATTTTACAAACAAACAAACAAAAATCACCACAGTAGCATTTCTCTTTAAGGAGAAAACTGCATAAAGAGGAAGATAAAGAGAAGTCACAGGTAAAAAAACTGTGATTGTTAACCAAAACTATCTGAAGACACTCTCTTAGATCCTCAGAGTACATATGTATTTAAAGAGTCTAGAAGGTCCACAAGAAGTATCAAAGCTATGTGAGACAGCACATTGATGGATGCAACTGAAAGACAGACTCAAATGAGGAGAGCAGAAAACAGCACAGCTGTGGAAAGTTAACTTTTGGAAGACAAAAAACCAGAGCTAAACAGCTGTCAAACCTTGAGGAACAATTACCAAAGGTGTAAAAGATCATTAAAAATATCAGAAACAGGGAGCGTGCCAGAAGGATAATTGGACTGCAATATTTCTAGGGTGTAAAAGGAATACTTAGTGAAAGTAGAGCAACTGCAGGAAAATAAAGCTAGTCATTTGCAGTGGTAACATCCTTTCTTAAGAAAATAAGGGAGTATTACTCAGAGATTGATAGCTGGAAGCAGTAAGCAACAGTTTTCACAGTGAGAAAGGACACCAGCAGTGTCCCCAAGGATCTGTGTGAGAACGCATGTTATTCAAGGTACTCACACATTATCTGGAAAAAGTTAGCAGTTGTGAGGTAATGATATTAATGAATGATACAAACTCATTCAGGATGACTGGATTGAAAGGGAATAGCAACAAACTGTGCAAGACTATCATAACACAGAGTAAATTAACCTTGTTGGTAGTGAAACAGAGCCTGGCACAACCTGATCTAGTTGAAGATGTCCTTGCTCACTACAGGGGGAGTGGACTAGATGACCTTTAAAGGTCCCTTCCAGCCCAAACCATTCTGTGACTCTGATTCTATGATTCAAAAATACAAAACACTGATCATGTTAACCAGTAGTTTTGTGAGCACAGGAACTAATGAAGCCTAGTCCTATAGCCAGGAGTTGAGTGACATTTTAATTGAATTATATTAAGGCTGCAGTCTGATATCAGTCTTTATTACACACAAAAGAATCCACAGAAAAAGCCCTCACTAAGGAGTGAACTCCCTGGTATCTAATGAGACCTTAAATCCTGTTGAGACTTTTTTCCTGCAGGTAGGATACTCAGGTTGCTCTCTGAGGTCTGCAGTGACTAGTGACAGATCTAGAGCAAGCCTTGCCCTCACTGCACACACTCAAGGTACCTCCTGTCTGGCTTCCTATTGCTGAATTCTGGGCTACCGATTTTCACAGAACTTATGGAAACTTCAGACAGCAACACCTGTAAAGAGGTTTATTTTGCTTGAAATTTAAAAATGAATGTAAAATGTAAAGGTAATAATGAGGCATTAAAAAAGTATTTTGAGGATCATGGTCAATATAATCCCACTAAACTCAGCACTGTTGTCAGAGGAAGCAGCACTGCTTCTTCCCCTCTCATCTTCAGTTACTTACCCCCTGCATGCTCCACCTTCTGTTTTTTGTCAGTGCAGGTGTACATACAGCCACTTGGCAAGCTGGATCAGTCTGAAAACTACTCCAAGAAGAGAATGGCTCGTTTTCAACTAGCTTAGCCTGGTCCCAGCACAAGCTGGGGGCAGAGGTGACTCCTCTGGCAGTAGTGTAGATCTATACCAGATTGAGGCAAGTATAAAACTGCCTGGATCCTGACATGTTTAGTGCTTAATTTGGTATTCCTCCATCACTGTTCTCTGTGAGGAAATGGTTTCAGGTAGAGAACAATAGGTCATGCTGTGTACAAGATATAGTAACTTTTACTTACTATCATGACCTGTCCAGAAAAAATTAAAATTAATGCTGCTGCTGTTGCCTTCTTTTTTATACAAGTAAAATAACCAATTTTAACTAGAGTGCAGAATCAACATGCAGTTTCTTCTCCTAGGACATTTGTCTGAAAAGACTGATGGCTGCAGTGAACAGTCACTGGAAAGGGCTAGATAGCTCATCCCAGGCAAGCAGCAGACTGGTGCTCCTGCTTGTATCTTCCCTCTCAAATGAGCTTAGCAATTTCTGTATTTTGGCAGTCAAACAGCTTTGACAGCAGAGGGAGTACACACGTTAAAAGCACATACACATACCTATACTATGGTGGTGTTGAAGCGTCTGCTAACATGTCTGACACAGGGGCTTGTTTGTCCTCAGGCCCATATGACTCACAACACAGAAAAACTTCAGTGTAAAATAAAATCCAGTGAAAACTGCAGGGAAGACTTAGGAGAAGCCCACCACCACTGCTTCAGAATAAAAATGTATCCTGTGCTTTATCAAATGCTGAAAGAAAGGACTTTGTGCTTACCTCAGTGTAGTCTCCACGCTGTGAACCCTGAGCAGAGGGAGGCACCATGGGCCAGAAGGGAGCAGGAAGCCTTAGCTCCAGTAAGGAACACCACATACAAAGACGTCTTCATCTCTAGCATTTCCTACTGACCACTCTAAATAGTTTCTGGTTCTGTCCAGAAATGACATTTCCCATGTGGTTTTCTTTCCTTGCTTTGTTTGGAGAACTAGTTATGTATTTTTTGCTCATTGTGGACCCCATTTAAGGCACCTAAATCTTCTTGTGTGTTGTTTAGGAGTCTGGACGTGGGGCTTGGATAATGAAGAGCTTCAGTCCTTCTGTGAATCTGAGTCATGGAGATTTTGGTATTCCCCACATATGGAAGAGTGAAATCATAGCTTTTTAGTAGAAATACTACTGTAATTGAAAATTTATTTTAAGATTCTAATTTCACTGAGTAGGTACAGTTTATGAAAGCCAAAGTCCTTTTCTGCTACATTAAAAAGAATAAACAAAACCCCCAACACAGCTCCATTAGAAACACCCTCAGCACTCTCACTAAATTCAAGTGTGCATATGTAGAGAATACAGAGCACTTATGTTCTGCATACTCTCTAGGAACAATTCCAAACAGCAATGTCAATAGGCAGGAAGTTTCTTCAAAAGCCAGAGCATGCCCCACCTTCACCGCAGTGCTCTGAAGGCCAATAATGAAAGCACATAGTACAGGATTCATTAACAGTAATTCCTTAAGACTTAAAACTAATGCATTAATCATGTTAATGATAATCCATTAATGTGAAGAACCTGAAGATAAAAAGGCAGAATCGGGGATATGCTCTGTAGAAAGTGTTACAGTTTTAGGGTAATACTGAATTACAAAATTAGTCTGTAGACTGACTAGAGGATTAACCATGCCAGCAGAGCATATGAAGTGAATGCCATGGTTTAGGAGAGCAGAAGTGATGGCATAGAATATTAATGTTTCCACACAAGGACTGGTTTACATTGAGGGTGCAATTTGGAAAGCTGACTCTAGATGGTTGCTTCTTGAAATCAGGCCCAAAATATTTAATGACCAAAATCATAAATGTTTTATTTAAAGAGTGATACACTTGTTTATGCTGCGGCAGAACGATCCTTGTATACTGATCTTGGTATCTTTTGTATCAGAGGACAGTAATGCCACCAATTTGAACACTTTCAGTTAATTATTACTAGAGCATTTTGGTAATGACAGTGTATTTTGCAATATGAACAAAATGGGGGGAAAAAATAAAAGAGTTTAGAAAAAAAAAGGCCTAACAAACCCTGGGACGACTGACTTCAAAAAGTTCAACAAATATTCAAGCCACATTTAATAACTTTATGAAACTAGTATCAAAGTAAAGAATATATAGTCAAAATACAGAAATAAAATTGAGGGAGAGAAAACAGCTTGATGAGATCAAACAAAAGTTAAACAGAACAGATTAATACAACCAAGTTAGCTGAAAGGTTGCTTTGCTCTGGGCAGCAGTATTTCAGCAATTCCTTTCCTCAACAGCCAGCTTAGAAGGAAGAGCTAATCTGAAAAAATGAAAGATATGCATCACTTTAAAATCCTGCTCTATGTATTACTGTGATTGTTTGTAGAAACAGCATCACTCCAGTTTGCAATCTATGTTAATATCCTATTTAATAAACATAGTGGATTTTTTTGGTAAGAAAACAAAAGTTTAGAATGAAGTGTCTGCATTCAGCTTTCCATTACACATACATTTAGCTTTCTATTTGCTATGAATTCTTTTATTTGTGAACTGCAAATGATTAGAATTTGCTTACACTTCCAAACCTTTTGCTTGTCATAGATACTTCACTTCTAAAAGTGTCTGATGTAGCACTCGCTGATAACAGAATTACAAAAGGTAGAATAAGGCTTTCCCCACTCAGAAATTTGCATTTTTGGTAAAGTAACAATACATCAGCTTCACTACCACCCTAATAATAGGCATACAGTTAATTTTATATCACCATCCTTCCAAAGACAAAAGAAAAACTAGAAGATGTGTGCAATTGGTTTTTGCTTAGTATAAAATTTTCAAATCAGGACTTCTTTTGCTATGATAAACACTACAAAAAACATAGAAATGTGGAAAACAATGTGCCAGGCTTTTTTAAAAAAAAAAAAAAAAGTTTGATTAGCAGATGATGTTTTTGTAGTGCTATTGTGCACTATCCTGTAAGCCCATATATATAGATATATATATTTAAAAAAAAAAACCAACAGGAAAAAAGAACCCCAAACCAGTTCTAATGCAGGTTTGGTATCAAGTGTATGTTGCAGATTTTGCCTCAGTATGCTCATTCTATGGCTGAGAAAGTTAAAGTACCAGGTTTTTTCCACATCAGGTAACAGGTAGCTGGTGCATACATTTCAGACAAGAGAAGTAGGATTTCTTTCATTTGAGAGGGGATCAGTAACCTATTGTTAAAATGTCCAAAGTGTGCAATAATAAGGCAGATTACTTATTACACCACCTTTTAAGATACTCATTGTTTGATGAAACAAACAAGGTGCTTTAAAACAGCAGAGTAACAGGATACAAACAAGTGCCAGAATTAAGGAAAACTGCTAAAATGGGAACTGCCCTTTCTTTCACAATGAGAAATAAAGAACTTTTGTATCTGGTATTTGAAAGGTTTTTAAACAGCTGATATTCAATATCAGCTGATTCCTGAAGCGTTGGCAAGATACCAGGTTCCTGGTACTGGCCATTTCTAATGTTATTTAAATATTCACATCATGCAATAAGCAGTTTCACACACTGCATTGTAATGGAAAATACTTCCTAAACTGAATCAGAACTGAGACCCAAAGCAGAACCAGTAAATAAATATCTCGCATATATGTCAAACTATATTCCTCAAACAAAACCTTACATCTTATCAAAGAAGTCAGAAAGTACTAACAAAAATTATATGCTTTCTACTATAATACTGTTAAATTTCCATGGCTGAGAATGTCCCATTAAGTTTTTTCTGCCTTTTTAAATTAGTTGACAAAGTAGAAATTCAAACACAGAAATAAAATGCATATATATGAGAGCACTGGCTCAGCGAGATATCAAATATACAGCATTCTAGTGTCAAAAGTACAGGCAGAAATGTCCAAGATTTCTTGGTGAAAAAGGGGCATCTGAGGAGTAAAAAGTCTACTTAACAATCACTCACATTTTAACAGTGCATTAATTATAACAAAAGCTGGATGATAAGTGAGCAACAGAGTCATAATGTTCAGTGTTCACAGCAGAATTTTATCCTCTGCTCATTTAAATGAGGTTGGAAACATATAGTCATGTAGGTGAAACTAAGTAGCTATGGTTTTTCAGTTTTTCAGGATTCTTGCAAGAGGCAAAGTTGTGACATTGAATTGAGTTGGGTGATAGCACAAGGTGGCATTGAGAGAAGTCTTCCTTTCGATGCTGTGCCTCTGGCTTGTCAAAGGATGATTAGTCCTACAATCTTGTTTGATCTATTCTTTTGCCTCTAGGAAAAGGGTTTCTTGAGGATACAGTTTTACCTCCAGTAATGATTTATTTGGATCCAGCTGGGTCACCTGTAAAGATAAGAACAAGAGGGAAAGTGTAAGTCGTCGTGGCTAGGCTTCGCGAACGAAGCTCCAGGGAGGGCTCCATCCACGCTCCTCATCAGCGCCTTTTCCAAGCGCGCTGATAAAAAGAGGATAGCAGATAGCACCCTCGAGCCTGCACTATGGANGTAGATTGTTTTCAATTGTTTATCTTCAAAGGGCAGATTTTTCACTGGGGAGATTTTTGAGTCCCTCTGAGAGTGATAACTGAAGTTGTGAGTATGAATTCTCAGGATGCAGATTAAAAAAATATATATTGTATTTTGTGTGGTCCTGTTATTATTTTGTAGCAACAATAAACAGATTAATAATAAACAAAATCCACAACATTAATTCCAAGAACGTCTGATTTTCTACCATAAGACAATGTGTGAATATACCTGCTTTTGTCAAAGTTAAGATCTTTTGGAAGGATTACTAGAACAAGAATTAAGATGAAAAATAAAACTGTAGTCCCAGGTAAGTACTCTGAAATGTCAACTAAACTGATGGTGTAAGCAGCATAGCCAATCCAACATGATCTCTCCATTGAAACAGGAAACTTATTCTGCCTTCATTTTCCTATTCCCTTTCTTGCTCCAAGTCACATGGTGAAGCACCTAACTTTCATGCACTTTGATGCTTATTCAGCTATCTCAACCAACCTAGGCTAGGAGAAAATGGTCCACTTTTGTTTGGTTATTTTTCTGTCTTGCTAGTGAGTTTTACTGGTGAATGCACTAATTCAGTCAACACCAAATCCAGTACAGGGAAGTAGCAAAATCACTAAGCAGTAAGTAGAAGGGAGGAAGCAGGGCCCTCTTTTCACTGGGAATGAGATGCTGAATCAGCTCCCCATATGGTGAAACTGCATCTCAACCCAGCTACTAAAGTGTATACTTATGATGCACATGTGTGAGTATATATATCTGTATTTTAAGTACTGTGATTTTATATATAATTTATGTAGGCACTTACGTGTGTGTTCATTTGTATTATAGGATTGTTCCCTAGAATCCTGACTCCTTGTTGGATTTGTAAAGGTATTTAGGCAATCCCTTATCCAGGTGGAACCATTATTGCCAAAATTCTTCAGCATTTGGATCTTAGCACCAAATTCTGCAAGATGTTCAGCATCCTGACTATACCATTACTGACTTTCACTTAAGGCACATATGCAATTGTCAGTTCACAGTCAGCAAAAAACTTTTGTGTTGAGTATTCTATTTAGAAGCTAGACTGCTGCCTATAGGATAAATCACTTCTCTGAAAATAGAATTTAATTGTAAATATTACATAATTATTTATATAGAGAAAATAATGACAACAAGGGTCCCAGTGTCCTTCAAACATTCAGGTTTACAAGCCAGTGCCATCACATCCTTCAGAAGAACACTGCAAAGCTTCATACAGAAAGATGAACATTATTTCTTTTGACCTTCCCATTTTCTGAAATATTTCACTTCCATTTTTAAACTTATTTTCACTGGTAATTCTATTTTAGTTTGTTTTGCTGTGTGAGCACACTAGTTATCAGAATAATAGATTAGTCTTATGCTATAGGTATAAATGCAAATGCATACTGATTAACATTTTCTCCAAAGTTAAATTTGCTTTATCTATCATCATATCATGCCACTGCTTTCAAAAATTATTTTTCAAAAACACCAGGTGTCAAGCACACCAAACACTATGAATTGATAAGAAATGCTAACGTGTTTTTCTTAAAAGCATAACTTACTAATCCTCTTACCAGTTAACAAAACCAGTATTGCTCCTCTTTTTCTCCTCCCTGCTAAATCAGGCAAATTTAAAATATATTTGTATTTCTATTGTTTTATTGGGTAATTACAGAAAATCCATTATTTAAACAAATATTAAAAGCTTAACACTTTCTAAGTCCATTGAAATCAATGTAATTTCACCCCTCTGACTGCAATAGAATTTAAAAATAATAACAGAATTGGAAAGCCCCAAACAGGTGCATTATTTTGATTCCCAAAGCAGGAACACATTTTCTTAAACTTCATGTACCCTGGTGAGCTATTGCTAAATGTCTAAAGAGAAAAATAATTTATAAAACCAGACTCAATTTTAGATTCCTATTATCTAGAGTCCAATTATGCATTCCTGCACAGATGCTGCTTAAATTATTGAAAGGTTATTATCTTAGAAAGCAAACCTGTTACGCAAAAAAGAGCCAAAGTAGTGCATTTAAGTTTGTGATTACAGAAGTATGCTAATTAAGTATCTTGTTGCATTTTTTAATGTTTTGGTATTCTGCTACAGTCCATTTACTGCACATAGGCACAGAATGGGAGGTAAATGGGGGTCTCTGCAATTCACAGCAGATGAGCTATTGTGCACCTGAGGGAAGCAATTTTCCTTCTTTTCAGTTCAAGCCACTATTAATTAGATCTCTCTCCATTTTCAAATCCTGCAACCTTTTTTTGCAAGAAAAGCTGGGAAAACCAGAACAAGTCTCTTCTACATTTGGGAAAAAAAAATCTGAAAAGCAAGCCTAGGCAAGGGACACAATCTTCAAGACTGTAACCATATGGAAGCCTATTATTCACTTGAGTGTAATTCAAGATACATATCCTAGTCTAAACTCTAAGGTCTGCAAACGTCAAGTACCTTAAATAATAACAAAGCATGATGTCCCTTCCTCAGTGTCTTCCTACTGAGGTTAGCTAAAAGCATTGTGGAGTACCTGCAGCAAAAGGACTGTGCAGCTTTTCACCATAATTTCAGTGTGCTGCTTAATTCACTGAGGGACAGCAGAGTTTGCAAATGTTTACACCATTACCCAATTAACTAACAATATGGCTCCTACATCTGTCAACAAACAAAGCTGTTGTTGCTTTGTTTTAGCTCCTTGGCATTTTCTGTTCATATGGGTCGCCATTGTACTTAATTATCACACCATAACCCTTCTGCAGCTTCTACTATGTTATTTGTGGTTTGTAAATATGTTGTTTACTACAAAGAAAAGAACCCTGATTAGTGAACACACCTTCTACCAAAAGAAATGGGTTTCTCCTGTAAATATATGAAATATAAGACCTAAGATGCTTTGTAACTTACAGTATTTTAAAACAGAATTAGAAACTAAAGAATCATATATAATAGAGATCAAAGAACCCTTGAGGAGCTGTATCCTGCAAAAGTGTGTCCAATGTGGTGTTCCATTTAATTCTATTCACTTAATTTTTCATAATGCAAAGTATAGAATAGCTTCATATTTAAATCTATGTACCTTGTTTCATTATCATTAGGATAAATTCTGGAGTTCACTTCAGTGATGACAATCCTTTGCTCTTCAAAAGAGCCCTGTACATTATGTAAGTTGCATTGTCCCAAACCCCTATACTTCCATTATTTAAAGATTTCTTCTATGTTGTTAGCAATTACACAGGAAATCATTTAAGCAAGTATTTATACACTGAATCTGATTTAATCCTGTTGAACTCAATGAGATTACACAGGTATCCATGCAGTGAAATCAACACTTCCTTGATTAAGATTGCAAAATTCACCAAGTTAAGCACTGAGCATTTGTAACGTTTACAAACAAATGCTAAAAGCATAGTGGTTATATTTTCTAGTGCTACAATAACAATGCATCAGTTGCATGCATGCACTCCAAGAGTCCATTCACATGTCACATGGTGATACCAGCTCATCAGGCAAACACATTGTTAAAACACATTTTGTGGTTTTGCTAAGGTAAGTACTTTACATTGTAATGAAATATAAATTAAAACTCCTTAAAAAGAGACTCTAAGCTATTCCAGGTTTATATAGTGAGGAGGGTGGCAGAGGGAGGACGCAACGTTCAGATGCTATGAGAGCGTAACTTGTGACAGCAAAATTACTAATATTCAAGCTCACAGAATTCTGTCAAATAATGTGTGTGTGCATCCAGGGCTGTCCCAGAGCCAAAGCAGAAAGTGTCCTGGGAATTTTCTTTGTCAGGCAAATGACTTTCTATGCAAACTTTAACACTACTCTCTCTTCAGGGAAGACTTTCTTAGCGACATGACTAGAGGGTTGTAACAGGACTTTATTTCTATCAGTGTTAGATCCTGCCAGTGAGCTGCAAAATGTTTCAGTCTGACTGAAATAGGTTTAAGGTGGTAAAACAATACTTTTCTTCCAGCTATGGATAGAGTTTTACAGGACTGTATGCTTTGATGCACTAGAGCTAAAACTTCATCTTTTAAAGAGCTTCATTATATAACCAATCTTGCTTTGGTGCACAGGAAATTTATTCTTTTAATAGGTATTTGTTTAAATGAATTCTGTGGTAATTGTTTCAACAAAGCAGTAGGTTTGAAATACTTCCATGGCACTTTGAATGATTTGAGATTGCACAAAACCAAAAAGACAGTAATCTTAACTCTCATATTTCTCCTGTAAGAATGTAATAGCTACTTACACTTTATTCTGAATAAATGCATTGTGGTTTTTTTAATGACTCAATAATGAAAATTAAACAGCATTTTAATACATTTTTTACAGCAAAGCCTTCTTCCTTCTAAAATAATTTTTGCATTACTTCTGTCTTCACCTTTGCTGACCTGTCTGTTCTATTACACATTCACATCCTGAACAGCTGTACTTGCACCATTTCAAAGGTGTGGTTCCTTACCCTCCCTAACTCTGCAGGGAAAAGATAAATAAAAAAAATGGCTGAATGCCCAGGAAGGTCATTTAAAAATAAAGAATTGAATACACAATTATTATGACACTTATACAAGCAGTAAATATCACACCCTTCACCTTTCTCTACACCCTAGGACAAGGATCTGATTCCTGAGTAGCACAGCCTCTATACCACTTACACATGCATGAATACATTTAATGAATCTAACAGACAAAGAGTTCTTTTACTCTCTTTCCTAATCCTCCTAAAGTATAAATGCAATAAAAATTACTTAAAGGCACACCTGGTAAAGTACCAGATCTGTTTTAAACCTCCCTATTTTCAGGAGTGACACACAAAACCAGTAACAGTGAATCCTTTCTACCTATTGAAATATCTACAGGTTATATAGATAATATGCTCAACTTGAGCAACAAACAAAAGTAGGATTACTTTATAGAAATAGATGCAATTAGATCTGGTTTAGTTGAATAAACTTGGAGACAATTTACATCTGAATTGAAGAAAGCCGTCACAAATAAGGAAAAATATGTCATACTAAAAGACTTCTAGTCTCATTCCAAGTACAAAGATTTAATTCAGATATGTCACACTCTTACTGTCCTGTTTCTCTGACGAGATTTTCTCAAAAGGGTATTTTACATGAAGCATATTTAAAATATACATTTACTAGGCAATGTAACAGAAGTTGACAAATCAGAAAACTGTGATGTTATATCCTCTACTCCGAGCATGCTTCCCACTCTTTCTTAGAAGAGCTGGGCAGCTCTCTGAGATACCTTTTTGTGTACATTTTCGTTGACCTAACATATTTTATATCACAAAAGGATTCGCTGCAAAGATTCCAATCAAACAAAATTGTTATTTTGTCATTGAAAATGAGCTGTTTGAAAGGTTAGAGGAAGATGCAGCCTTTTTGTAGTGATTTTTTTTTTCAGTGAGAGTAATTCTTAGATATAAATACAAAACAGATACTCGGTCATGTTAGTAAATGGATGTGTTTTGGTTACGTTTTAGGGGAGTACTGATCACTAAACAAAACTTATGATCTTGGGCTGAAAGGAAGCACAAAACTACCTCTGAGCTACCCAGGTGGAACCTGTTGTACATGACATTTCCTAATGTATTTTATTAGAAGGTAGATAAACTATAGTTACATATACTGCCCACTGTTAAAAAGTCAAAGGATTTGGGTAAAAGTAAAATGCTTATAAACCTGACATGCACTCCTTGATTTTTTTAGACACTAAAATAAGGTAACAACTGTGTTCTCCTCTGTTTTTAAAAATACTAAACATAATGGCAGGAAAAGTGTAAATAATAAGTCCAAACCCAGGGTCACTATATTTGTATAGTGACACCTAGAGTATATGATGCTTTTTAGAAGTTCAACATCATGAATTCACAATTCTATATGAAAATTTGATTTATTTTAGTTGGGAACAACACGCCACATTTGTAGAACAAAGCTTAAAAAACCTCAAACACTAAAAGTAAAGCAAGCCCAGATGTTATTGATGTTTAAAAAAAATAACAGACTTTTATCCAAATCCTTTGACTTTTTAACAGTGGGCAGTATATGTAACTATAGTTTATCTACCTTCTAATAAAATACATTAGGAAATGTCATGTACAACAGGTTCCACCTGGGTAGCTCAGAGGTAGTTTTGTGCTTCCTTTCAGCCCAAGATCATAAGTTTTGTTTAGTGATCAGTACTCCCCTAAAACATAGCCAAAACACATCCATTTACTAACATGACCGAGTATCTGTTTTGTATTTATATCTAAGAATTACTCTCACACAAAAAAAAAATCACTACAAAAAGGCTGCATCTTCCTCTAACCTTTCAAACAGCTCATTTTCAATGACAAAATAACAAAGACACTTTCTCATTTTGGCAGGAGAGGTGAAAACAGAAGCATTTCAATTAATTAGAGTCTCTTTCAACGATATGACTTTTGTTGATGTGGTATGGATGGTGTTAAAGTGTAACACCAGTTGCCTTGCACTCTGACAGCAAGACATCAGTTAGTGGCAGTCAGAGGAGTTACCTGCAGTTACTGAACAAGACAATGCTTGTCTTCACAGTGCCAACAACTCCAAGACTGAAGGACTTCAGAGGGAAGTGGAAAATGGTGTAAAGATCTCCTCAGATTTTTTGCTTTCCTCCTTTCTGGTTGGAAATCTTTGGTCTATTTAGGAATTCTCTGTGTGGTTTCTTCAAATAAGAGAAGCTGAAGAATACCCTGGAACTGGTCTTTTCTTGACAAAGGAGCTGTGGGTGGAAGAGTTCCATCACCTGCTCCATCACACTATTTACTTTCAGTTTTCTTGCCAAGTAGAGAAAAGTTTAAGTACTGGCATCTACAGATGAGAGCACTTCTGTAATCAACATCCTTTCTGCTGTGCCAAGGAGCAAAACAGCCTGATACTTGTGGGTGCTGCTGCCAGTGTGTTTATATCAGAGTTATTCAGTATTTCGTGATTTTAAAATGTGCTAGCTACAGAAGTGAAAGATCATATCCCCAGAAATACCATAGCTTTCACTGTGGATGTTGATGAAGAGCCAAAAGGAAGCAAACAGCCATCTCTTCTGGAAGTCTGAAAATATAAATATCTTCAGTGCTCCAATCGAACTGCAAGGACTTTGCTCTGCATACATACATCCCAAAGGGGGATGGATGTGAACATAGTCACTCACAGGAGAATGACCCAGGATTGGATTTGTAGGCACTTAATTAGAACTGCATGGAAAAACAATCCAGAAGGATTTTTATCAGAAGTTCAAAGGATTAAGATGTTCAGATACCACAATGATATCTACAGTATAACATTGTGATTGGTAGGTAGGTACAGAGAATAAAAAGCATGTCTAAGACTGCTTTGGTGATTTAGTCTGATGTATTACTTATGCAATTACCAAACCAGCAGGAGATCATTAAATTTTCTGGTAACCAGACACAGCATTCTTAGTATCATACTATTACAAAGGCGCTTGATTGGTATTTTATCATTGCATTTTCTTCCTAGAAGGAGAATAAAGCCCACAAAACTGACATCAAGCACAAATTCTTGGGAAAAAGTACAAGATATCTTAGGCCCAGTTTACACCGGATAATGCCTTACGCAACAGCAAAGCTCTGCGGCTTCCTGGGAACAGTAACGTGCCTCTCTCAAATAAATGTTTTGTAAAATGGGGTAGTACTGAATAAAACAACACTTTTGGTCTGAGGGATGTGCTTGGATTCAATATATTAATCACATGGTTGCCATTAGTCATTGGGTTAACTAATGAGGATGACTCAACTGAGAGTTCACATACCGCACTGAGTATTCCGTGTTGTGGTGAACGCTCGATTATTTTAGTGAGTCTTAAGTAAAACAGCTCATCTGAAATGCATACCTATTTCCTGAAACTGGGGAAACATTCCTCTTATTCAAAGAGTTGTAACAGATCAGAAACTATATTGACCTATTGAATCTAATTCTATTTCTTTTTAGAATAAACTTACATCTACGAGATTAGGAAGATATTCCATCTCCTTTCAGTGACTTGATACATGAAGGACTTGAATCTTTCATTTTGGATATCATAGTTACCTATGCAAAGATATCAGATCTGAGAAGACAGATCAAATCTGGTTTTCTTGTAAGAAAACAACATGACAAATCTTTCTGTAATACTTAGAGAATTTTTCACTACCTATATGGAAATTGTTATTTCCACAAAACTAAACATCACATTTCAAGAACGAAAACCTACTCAATGTTCTTTAAAGTACTGCCACCGGCTTCAGGAGGGCAAAAATACCACCTACTCCCTTTGTAGGTGCTGTCTGAAAGACTGTGATACTATTTTTTGTGAGCAGCAAACCTGTTAAAAGCAATAAAACGTTGGGGTTGCAAATGCCTCAGCATCCTGGTTGCAATCATACAAATGTGACCCATTCCTCTGGCACTCCAGGTTAATCAGTCCAATTGTTCTACTGTTACAAGTCATCAGGAAGAACAATCAGAAATCATGCTTCTAAAAGAGGCATGGGAACATGCTAGTCTGGTGTGGCCAATTTGCTTAGGCAACTTCTCAGTGCCTTAACTAAACTAAACTTAACTGCTTAAATAAATAAAATAACAACATATCCTGAAGAGAGAGGTAAGACAAAGGGCAGGTAGTATTGACTTAAGGACAGTTGTAAATGACTAGTGGAGGGATGTCTACCTTTGTAGGTAGCTGTGTCCTTGTGTAAACTAGATCAGAACTGATAAGCACATACCACCATCACATCTGTATTGACCTGAACAATTTTAAATTATGTGAATTAAACGAGATGAGTACTACTTTATGTAGTAGGAAATATAATTAAAAGTAACTAAAATGACTGGAAAAACTACACAGATCACATGTTAAAATTTCCCTGAACTTACAAAAACACTCTCAAATTTTTTTCTAATATATCAGAAAATTAATCTGAAATCTTCCTTAGCCATAGGTCAGATATTCAAGCTGCTTTCTTGATTTATGTGCAGTTACTAGAAGTGCATAAGCATGACACTGCATGAATCCTTGCTCACAATAACATCTTTCTTCCATCTTTCTATCAAGATGATGATCAGGGGAAAGAATGTTAAAAGCCAGAGATGGTCCTGGACATATAACTCTTTCATGAACTATTTAAAGAATTTAAACACCACCTAATGAGTTTAAAAGTAGGTTATTTGAAGGAAGTAGTTTGCACTGGGTGCAATGCAGAATAATCCTTACAAAGAATGGCTTCAAAAACTGATACATGAAATTGCCAAACTACCTGACAGAGCAATACAGGCATCATGCTCTAGCATTTCCTTTCTGAAAATATCAGAGGATTGTTAACTGCTCAGGTGAAAATGTATGCTGAGTGCTGCAACTAAACTTACTATGCTGTGGTGTTATTTTCACCACTGTGGGTGTCAAAGAGGATAACTCCTGCCAGAGCCCAAGAATGGATGATCACATTTGGGCATGGAGAAATATTTTAATATTATATGGGAGTATAAAGTAAGAATTGTCTGGCCCTAAATTTACTGTAAACCTGATCACACCTAATTTTAATTGACATGCAATTTGAGCTAAATTTATTTTCTGCCCTTTCAGGGGCGACAGATTTTTTTTGTTTCTGTTTATTTAAACTGCTCTTGAAATTGGTTAATTAAAAGGATTTAAAAAATCTTAATACTCTAAACAGACCAAACTGGTTCTGAATTATTAAGCAACATTTTAGATGCATTTAAATAACCTTAAGTGACTTAACTGCCACCTGATCCTAAGCTGTGGCTCAGAAAAATAAAATGTGAAATACTGTACAAGTCTTGGCTTACCAGGGCTTCCAGATACAGTAAATAAAGGGCTTAAGCCTCTAATACCATGTCTGCAAAAGGAATACTCTCAAATACATAACTAATGTATTATCTCCACCTTAAGGAGAAATGAGAAGAAGAAATTATTGGTTGCACTTTTGATTTTTCAGAACAAATTAATAAATTCAGTCTTTCAAAAGAGAAAGGATGCCAGGACTTCCCTTTCTGAGAGATACCATACAACATTCACACACATATCACTAACCCTAGCAGGGTGGCTGTCGCCCAGTTTGGGTAAGTTTGTTCTGCACAATTCTCCTGTAGTTTGGGCTAGAACTGGTATAGTGCAGCTTCTTGCCTGAAGTGTGGTGAAATGCCCAGTCCTTAAGATTTTAGAGTTTTAGGAAGACTTCTGCAGATCACCACCACAGAATGAAGTGAGGAACTCATCATCCAGGAAGTCTCCAGAGTACTGGGAGAAGGTGGATCTTGCAGCTGGCAGATTGAGAGGACTACTGAAATTCGTGTTTGGGAAGGCTTTCAAGAGAAAGAGACTTAGAAGAAACACTGAATGAGGTTTACTGAGCATGCTAATATGCTTAGGGTAAGCTCTTTTTGTTATACTTAAATGCATTTTGAAAATGAGAGCAATTCTTGGAAGAAAGGGAACTATAATTCTAAAAGTAGCACATGCATTTAACTAGCGTACACATTCACTTCCATAAAGCCTTTGCAGGTTCATTTAAGAATAATACAAAGAACTTCTAATAAAGCTTTTCACTCCAAAAGATGTGCTTGCCAAACATTTTACAAGTTAGATGTACAAGTTACCTGCTGATCCAGGTTCACCTGAGCCATGCACACTTGTTGGCACAGTACACAGTGCTGCCTTGGTTAAGGTTGTGAGAGAGGAGGTGGTTAATAGCTAATTTCAGTGCTAGCAAAAAAAACACCACGATGACAAAGACCCAATAAGGAGTCACTGCATGTGCTTAACTGCTTTGGAATGTCACTGCTGCTTTAAAATCTACAAGTAGTGTCTGGAAAAGGTTAATCTGTGTATTTACTCACACATAGAAGTTTGTATTTACAGTAGGGTTATGATACCAACTTTAAGTTAGCTAAGGATATCTGTGTAAGCAGTTGGAACATAGAAGGAAGAACTAATGAATTTTTATTTACCAAAGAAGCAAAAATCCTCCAGCAACACTGTTGAAAAGCAGGTAAAAATGCCCTAACAAGTTTACTAGAAGAAAATGCTAGTTATCCTTAATCAAGAAGATAACCCCTTTGTTTCAATAAAATGGAAACACTTTCAGGGGTGTGTGTGTTATAGTAATACAGATTAGGATAGAAGAAAAAAATATTAACTTGAGAAAACATGTTTTTATCCTACTGTAGAAAAAAAATCTAGCAAAGTAATTCTGATACTTTCAAACTTAAAAAAAAAAGCTATGTACAGCTTAAATACAAATAGGCATTTAAAATACTATTATTTTCTTGAGCACAAGCTTCTCAAGTATTCTGTTCTTGGTGGACAGATTTCAATGGATGTTTGTGATACATATCATATAGCAGAAGACAACTTACAGCATATTTTTAAGAGACTATATGCCACAAAGCCTAAGGTGATGCATATATACTTTTACTGTGCTTCCAAGGCATTCATCAGAACTTGGAATTATGGAATTGCATGTTTCTAACTTTCCAAACCTGGGGAACATGGCAGATGTCATTTATAGTTCTCAGTGGTTAGCAAACCCATGGGGATTATATTTTGTCTGTTGTAGCTCTGATGGTCACAATGGCAACCGGATTCATACACGGCCGCTGAGTCAATCAGCATGAATCATTTATGTGACTCCTCATACATGGCATTATTAGGTTGGAATCATAGAAAAAAAGATGACAGGGTCTTTGCTTCCCACACGACAGGCCAACAGCTCTGTACCCTGCCATTAAATTCTCCCTTCTTGGCACTGGCTTGCTCCCTGACAGTTTCATAAATGCACTGAAAATGCCAGCCTGTTTTCATTTAGTGATCTTTTTTCTTTTCTGCTTCTTTTTACGTTTGTTCTTATATGAGCCATCTGATCAATTTTTGAGTATTTTACAGAGGACTGAAATGAATAATGATGATGTGATTATGTACAGAAACAGCTAAAGGGCAAAACAAACAAAAAGTTAGAGGAATATACTTGCAGGTTTTTTTATATTAAATACGTACTAAGATGTAAATATGTTACAAGTAGGGAGATACGACTTGCAAAATACTTAAAATATACAAACCCATTGTTTATACTGTAAAATAATGTTTCCTTCTGTCAAGTAAACTGAACAATCAGTAATTCTGGAAACATAGATGACTCTCCTAGTCTTTGGTTCCACTGGAACTGATATTACATGCTTAAGGAGTAAAGTTAATCAGTGATTAATGAGATTCCTTAAATGTTTCGTGTCAGTCTGGCGGATTAGGATTCTCAATATAAGACAAGGTGGAAGAAAAGCTGCAAGCACCACAATCCTGTTCACACAGTGAAGCCAAAAATTGGTCTGAAATTGCATCCACTCTCAATGTTACATGCTTGCTAAGGACATTATTTTCTCCCCCTCTATAGTGCTTGTGTGTACTTAAAAATAAGATGATAAAGCAAGAGGCATCCACCAAACAAGACTCCATTGGAGCCAGAGCTGCCCCTACTCTTTTGCAGTACTGAGGCAGTATGGCCAAAAAGCTGAACTTCAGGCACATGCATTACATGTATTATGTTAACAGGTGGGTGAATAATTTATTAGAAGGTAGTGATTAGCTCGTAACTGTATACTATCTGACACTGAGCCTTCCTGGCTTATAACACAAAATTGCATCAAAAGGGCAAAACCAGAAGGATCAGTAGTACCAGCCCAGAACAGACCTAAACACTATACTGATATCGAAATTACTTCCTTCAAAACAGGATGTGACTAATGCTGGCTCAGCATATTTGGGCAGCTTTCCTTGAATACGGTCCATACCTTGCTTGTTTCAGAAATGGGAGGATTTTTTACAATGTCATTGGAAACAGGTTTTGCAATGCAGTTTTGCATGGAGTTTATAATAGCATTTGCAGGCTTGCACCTGATTTATTCAGAGCCACAGAGCTTGGCAGCACCCTTACATATTCAGGCCTATCTTTTACCTTCTGTGCTAGAACACACTGGTCATCTAATACACAGGAGTAAGAAGCAGTGGTATTTATTCCTGAAAGGCATATTTACTCACATCTCTCCTCGGAAAGGTGCCCAGCAGCTTGTACTCCTCCCAAGGATATCCCTTGGAAGCTACAAAATCAAAGACAACCTGCAGCTTGTTGCTGGCCAGGAAACGTCGCTCAAAGAATTCCCCACTGGGTGTCCGAATACGCAGTTTACTGACAGACTCGGTGCTCTCCTCTTTTGGCTCAGGAGGCAAAGACTGCTCAAGAGAGAGCCTGATAGCCTGAGGAAAGAAAAAGAACTAGTTAGGTTACAATGCTAGCAACAGAAAAAAAGGACAGAAAGCTTCTCTTCTTATTTCTTCTAGAACTTCAAAATGTGCCACAGTGCTCCAGAGCCATAGCTGTGCTTTATACCTCAATGACAAAATCATTTTTATTCATTCCTTAATAACAGCCCACCAGACAACTAATTAAAATAAATCCTTCTTTATAACACATATTATTAGATCTACAGTTAATGCACGATGGGGATAAGTAATTTAATCATTTGGCAGAAAGCCTTGGAAAAAATTTGAATGAGAAAATAATTGTCAAGTGGCTAATTGCTTCCTTAAAGGGTATAAATTAAAAGGCAGTAAAAGTATTTCTTTAAATGCACTTATCAGATTGCCTCCCTCTTGCACAGAATAATTGACCATTTGCAGCAAAGACTAGACCCTTAGTGGCATTTCAGAGTAAAAGAAATACACACAGGAGAATCACTACAAATAAACTAAAACACCGTTAAAAGACATAATTAAAAATATTGTGAAGGTACATTAGGTACATAGAGTATATATAAAAGGAGTAATTGTCAAAGAAGACAACTAGGAGAACAGAAAGGGGAGTTCTAAGATTTAAAGCAAGCTATTATTATTATTTGCAGGAAGATGTTTCCAAACCCAGGTGCACACATTTTCTGCAACAACTTGCATGAAACCAGCCCCCGAATTGCACTTCTGAAAATGTGTATGATTGTCTTCCTGCTCTCACACTCTGTATATCAAGATTTTAAGGGCAGAAGCCAAGAGTGTTCTCTATCCTCTGCCTTTGGGAGCTACTACAACAATGTAACATTTGATCATAAGGGTCTTTTTAAAAATTGATGCCTACTATTAGACTGCTGACCAAGGTGGGCTTGACCTCCCAGGGTACTGAGTGCTGTTGGTACTCATGGGCAGACACTGCAATCTCTTAAATTCTTGGAAAGCAGCCTTGCTACAGCATTACCTCACTTGAGGCAGAAGTTAATGAGAACATCCATGAATGGAAACAGCACAATGATCACACTGCCTCCCCCAAAATACACCTCAAAGACAATTTTCCACACTGAGGAGGTGGTCAGGCAGGGATTTATCCAGATTTTCAGGGAATGTTTAAGATACACAGTAGCTATTTGTGCCTTTGAAAACCTCCCCAAAGTCCTTTAGTAACAGAAATCGATGAAGGATTATTACATTAAAGGGAATGGACTGGGCAGAAGCAAGATTCCAAAGGCTTTTAAATAGTCTACTTCTTACACACGAAGCTCCGAGCAAATTATATCTTAGTATAAATATTTATACACAGAACTTGAGTTCATTTTTGCTCATCTACTATGAGATTGTATTTTAAATAGATTCTATTTTAATTTTCTCTCTCTCTCTCTCTCCATTCTCAACCACCTGCTTACTATCTTTCTGTTTTGACATTTCCCCACACAGTATAACAACAGATGCTACATTATTTACTGAACCCAATCAATTATATTATAGAAAAATAAACAACAGTAGCTCATTAGAGCTCTGCTCTTTGTGCAAAGAGTACGTCGCTCCCCAAAGTAACTACTCTCCAAGGCTTCAGCAGAAAATGGCAATTTACAATGGATATTCTGTACCAGCAAACCAAGTCAGAAAATGATGTGATGGATCACATTAAAAACTCTTGGAGCTGAACAAGCAATTTCAGTTTGTTGATAAAGAGATGTTCAGTATATGAATAGCTCAATAGTCAAGATTTTAAATATATGAAGTGAACACAAAGCCACTTCTGTAAGTAAACACTGTTGCAGAACAATTCAGTACAAGTAATCTGTATTGAAAATGGGGAGTGTTTGTAAACATTATTGTTAAAATCCCTTTTGTTCTACTAAGCAAACAGATCCTATTATTTTCATTACTGCACTCTACATTAAAACAGGGAGGCTCAGGTATATTTTGATAACATGGACCAGTCTTGCAGCCTTTGTGTAAGAAAACGATTTCCAAAAGGCCAAGCTATCAGAAAAGGTTCAGGAGCAGATATGATCAAGCAGAATTGATTATTGTTTCTATGCATGCAAAATTACATAAAAAAGGCAAAACATACTTCTTACTTAGAATCTGAGTGTGAGCTGATTGCTCAGCAGTCTGTTACTGCTACAGCAGTGGTTTATGTTTCATTGCTATTAACCTCACAGAATTGCCATCTTACAATTATTCTTGACACAATTCTCACAGCTCAGTTTTGTGCACTGCTCCTTCAGTTGTGTTTTAGCTTCCATTCCTGGGTTAAGTTAACAACAGGAGCTAAAGAAGTCATCAGATACCATAGCACAAGGAAGAATTGGATTGCATCTTTCCCAAACCATTGAATATTACCTGTTTGGCCTGAATTCAGTATTTACAATGCAGTAATGTTTAAAGGTTCTTGAATGCTTAAATGGCTCAGTTTTTTTAAATGCAATTATCTTGGTCAAAATATATATATGCAAATGCATTGCTCATAGTTTGTTTATTGGGTTTATCTCAGGGAATAATAAATGTGTTCATAGCCAACTTTTTTGCAGTTGTATAATGCAATTTTTTCATACATCAGCAGAGTACACAAGACTGAAATGTCAAGTATACATTTAAGTCACGTGTAGGAGGGAATAAGCAAGGCTGTGATTTATCAGTATTCCATGAGTTCTAAGGACTTTAAGTGGAGAGCTAAATGAGAATATAATTCAAAATTTCAAATCTCCATTATCCATGAGAGTCAAAGCAAAGAAATTATATTAAGTCCACCAAAAAAACTGGAACTCTATTCATTTTTATAAACGAATAGATATAAAAATATTTATATTTTATTTATATTTGATGTAATACTGGAAACATACTCAGGGAATATATATTGAATAGGGATGCTCACACAGCTTTGTATTCATTAGCAACTTGCTCACAGAACCTTATGTGCCTAAAAGTCAAAGGACAACTCCCAATCAACTGTGATTTCAGTCAAGACATTTATATGTGAATATCAGTTTTATTTTGAAATTTTTATTCAAGGGTTTCAAAGTCCTTTACAAGGATGATCTGTTTCACAGCAGTTCTGTAAGGACTTAAGTTTCATGAACTTCACAGAACAGATGGAAATATTTCAATGACTATTTTACCTATCCTTTGAAATGTGGTGGGACTTCAGGGGAAGAAACGTGGCTGCACCCCACGTGATGTTTTATGTAAATCCCTACAGTCACACAGCTAGCACAGGAGCTTGTCTAGATTCTGAAAGAGGCTGCAGGAACCAACAGGCACTGGGACCCTCAGAATCTACAAAAATGACAGAATCCACAAAACAGCATTTGAGGAACAGTACTCTTCAGAGCATGTAGTTTCTATTTTCTCATATAGGCCTAGACACATAAAGTTTTTGTTTAAATACAGTTTCTATTCTAAGGAAGATTCTGTAGAAGACTGTTCAGAAATTTAAAAATAGTAAGCCAAATTTTCTAAATTTTGGAAATTTTTTTTGAAGTGTTTTGTCTCCCAATTTAAATTTGGCAATGTGTTTGATCAGAATTGCAGCTAGGCTTCATACTACTTCCTGGAAGAAATAAAAGGGCTTCATAATAAATATTTTTAAAAGCAATGCTTGCAGAAAAAAGGTTAGAGTTTCCCAAAGATTCCACCATTTCTGGAGCTCATTTCATGGATCTCCTGTTAGCAGGTCTGTCTAATATCTGGCTATAATTCAGACCCAGGTGATGTAATTGTGACCCAGATGACAGAAGAGAAAAGCTATTAAACAGAGGATAAAAATTATTTAGCTGCACTATGTTTTATATATATATGATAAGACTAATGGTGAAGGGGCTGGAGGGGAAGCCATATGAGGAAAGGCTGAGGGAACTGGGACTATTCAGCCTGAAGAAGAGGAGACTCAGAGGTGACCTTATTTCCCTCTACAACTACCTAAAGGGAAGTTGTAGTCAGGTAGGGGTTGGGCTCTTCTCCATGGCAGCTAGTGACAGGACAAGAGGCCATGGCTTGAAGCTGCAGCAGGGGAGGGTTAGACTGGACATTAGGAAGCACTTCCTCACACAGAGGGTGATTGGGCTCTGGAATAGGCTGCCCAGGGAGGTGGTGGAGTCACCATCCCTGGAGGTGTTTAAGAAAAGATTGGATGTGGCACTGAGTGGCATGGTTTAGATGTTGGGTGTATAGGGTCATAGGCTGCACTTGATGATCCTGGGGGTCTTTTCCAGTCTTTGTGATTCTGTGATTCTGTAATGTTCACATAAAAACTACACTTTGAATGAAGGTTGCAATGTATGTTGAATGAAGGCTGTAAAATTCATAAGCTTCATGTATCTATAAAGTTGTCAGAAAAGGTAAACCATCTCACCTCACGTTCTTCCTCCTGTTCTTTCCGAATTTGTTCCAGGCGAAACTGCTCTGCCATTTCTCTCTCTTGTGCTTCCCTCTAATAAACACAAAGAGCAATCACACATGTATCACCTCATTTTCCATAGCACAGTGTTTAATGATGTGCATTAGCTATACAAAAGCGAAGGAACTTCTCAACTTCTCTGTAAAAATTAATATAAGAAATAAGACATGTATATTAAGTGATCTTTTCCTGTCATTCCTTTCCCAACTTCTGTTATTAAGTGGAGCCAGGATTGCTTTAACAAAGAGCTGTAGTCACATCTGCTCCCAGTGACTGTATCTAGTGCCATTTTATAACCACTGAGGGCAATAAAGGCTCCTACAGCAACCATCTCATCTTTAGAGCAGGACTGAAGGACTTCCCCGCAATCACATCCCCCTGCACACACCTTTGCTCTGTCAGCCTCCAGTGATATGCGATACGCTTCATCCTGCTCTCTTTTCACATTTTCTCTGGCTTCACGTTCATCCTAAGGAAAAAGAAAAAACAGGAAAAAAAGTCCAAACAGGGGACCAATACAACATATATCTTCATGTTCACCAGCACTCTTTAACCCCAGTAACTTCAAAATATTGGATTGCCTTACTCGTTTAACTACTGCTAGAAGAAATGAGTTCAGCAATGCCTCAAGGGTGACTTTGGCTTTATAAATTATGACTTACCTAAGCTATGTTTCACTTGCCATGTAACAGATTGGCCTGTCCAAGCCCTGGCCTGAAGGCTGAATCTGGCACCAAGGCTATTTGGCCTCCCATCTCTATGAGGACCATGGCTTGTGCAGAGCCACAGGAATGGCACAGCTTCCTCCTGTGCCAGCCATGTGGGGAGGGGGTCACAGGAGCAGCAGGTGTGGGCTAGTGCTGGGGAATATTTCACTCCTGGGGCTGACAATTTGGACTGTCTTGTAATAGGGAGAGACAGACCATGGTTTAGAGGATGAGGCTGGATTTTCATTTGCTATCTGCTCAGACTGACAGCTGGTAATGGCTTGTCTTGCTCCCAGGTCCTTCCCTTGGTAAAAAAGCCCTCAAAAGGATACATGCAGGGTCATGACTATTAAACATCATTCAGAAGCCTCAGTTCGCAGCACTGAAGAGTATACAATGATGAGCAAGTAGCAAGTGCTGCTCTGAAGCATCTCAAAATGACAGATTCAAGCAGACAGGAAACATGAGGTTAACATGCCAACTTCAAGCCAGCAAAGCTAGCAAAGTATCTCATTAATGATCACAGCACAAAGAAATAAAGTTTTACTAAAAATACACAGATGACAAAGCAAGGTATCATCCACACAGTGGAGGATCAAGGGAAGTGGATATCCCTGAAAGCTGGAATAACTGCACTGGGGTGATATCTGATAAAGCAAAGTGTACAATCAATAGCTTCATACTCTGCCTCTGGAGCCAGACAGCACCTGCTCCCCTGTGCTTACTCCTCTTACATCTTATAATCCTCCCAGAGCCCTGCAGAGGCTGAATGGGTCCCTACAGAAATCAATAAGGTTTAGCTGTGAGACTGCTGGTGGACTCAGCATAGTCACCTGTAGTTACCAGTAACACAGCACTTGCACTGGGGTAATCTGACCCCTGTATTTCCTAGAAATTAAAGTCTAGTACCTAGTAGTAGAATTATGTTAATTTTCCCATTCATCTGCAAGGTTTATTCTGCATCTTGCAAAGCAATTAATTTTCTCCCCAAAATGTCACTATTTGGCAAAACCTCAATTCTAAATGGGAGAAGCATATGTTAACTGTTATTGTCATGTCAGAGAAACACATCAAGATGTTTCTCAAACCAAGCTCTAACATATTAGTGGTTAAAAGTAGAATATGACCACAAGAGGAAAGGACAAATTACAAGAAAAGGTATATAACCTCCAGCTGGAAAGCAACAAGATCTTTACAGAGGAAACTGTTCTTCCTTACAGAAACAGGACACAAGATTATTCTACAATCAGTGTGTCCAAAAGTGATAGGGAAACCATCACTTTGTTCAGCAGAGCTAAGACATGAATAGAAGTAATTCTTGCAAAATAAAAAAAGGACAATAATGACCAAATAACCCATTCCCCTTCCTGGCTTCTCTATACCTTGACAAGCTTTATGTGCTATGCTCACAGAAAACCTTCAAAAATTAACTTCAACTTGATAGCAGAAAATACCTTACGTTAATATGCCATTTCTGAGAAGAGTGAGTATTGAAATAATGGAATAAAAGATGACTTCAGATAATCTGCGAGAGTAAAAGTGTTAAAAAAAAAGTATTAAGAATTATTTCAGAGAGAAATCTACTTAACATCCATGTTTTGCATGGGAATTTTTGAAAATAGGTTTAAATTATATAATCTGGATGATAACCACAAAAAACACTGGTGTTATAGACAAATAGAATCTAAACACAAATTACAGGCATTTAAAAAACAAAATTTCTTTCCTCCCTATTCATTGTCATTATCATCATCCTAAAAGTGGATTATGAAAAAGATGTCAGGAATGTGAAGAATTACTCCACATGACTGCCTGGTCCTCATAGAAATATGTGAGCCACATCTAAAAGTGAATGACTGCATCACTGAGCTTTGCAAACAATTCTGTTCTTGATGAAACAGACCTTAAAACCAAATCTGGAACCCAGATTTCCTTAGGTAAGAAGCAGATGTAATCCTATGAAATATCTCTTTGTACCTGGCTTCTGTGTTTTGTAAACATTGCTCACACTTGACAAGGAACCACCTCCTCTGTGGAGATGAAGGATGGCAAAATTGTAATATTCCCTCATTCAGAGTTACACCTTGGGCAAATTCTAAACATTACATAAAGAAATTCTCCTATTTGTAATGCAGTTTATTATTTTAGTCATCTCTTCCTCCAGAGAAACCACATTAAGTATAAGGATGACTCAAGTTCACCAGAAAGCAACAAAAGAAACCTCATAATGGTGACAGAAAAAGCAGAAGAAAATATTTTGCAGAGAATCTTTCACTGCACTAATAAAGAATAAAGAAAAATTGCAGAGTCATTTTACTAAGAACCAAATAAAAAACGTTGTGTATCAAAATTTGAAGTAGCTGACAACTTTCCCATTAAACCCTACCTAAAGTGCAGCATTGACTGAACAGCAGTAAATGTATCTCCACAAGACTTATTCATAGCAAAAGAAAAATTGCCATCTTCCTTTTTCAAAAAACCAAAGTGTGAACAAAACAGCTTATCCCAGGTCACTTAAAAAGCCTGGATCAGACACAGGGGCTACACAGCATTTCTGAGTTCCACAGGAGTGACTAAAGGCTGGTGTGAATGTAAACCATCCACATCCCAGGAGCTTTGGGCACGAGATGAGGAGACAACTCTGTCTTGATCCTTAAAGGGGAAGAAGTCACAGATCTCTGTTCTCCCATTTTGACAAAGCAACAATAGGGAGGATGTCCATTCAGTGGAAAGCTGATAGTTTAAAAAACCCCTGTGTTTATCCACAGAATATATTCTTCAGCTATGAATTTTCTTTGCTATCATGTGTATTACAGATCCGAAGTCATAACAAAAATAGTTGCAATGGGCCAGATAAAAACATCTCGAGTAACATCCAGAGCTACACAACTAAGGTTAAGGAGAAATATAGGATAACTCTCTCCAATAATTACTCTATTTCTTGAAGTTACCCCTGAAGCATCTATAGCAAGCATTTTCAGATGCAGGATAATGGAAAAGAGGGATTACTGACTGCATTTAGGACAGCAATGCCCCTTTTTCCTGTTGATTCTACAGGGGGGAAGAAAATACAAATACATCTGGTCTTTTTGGATGGGATGTTTTGCTGGAAAACTCAGCAATGGCCCTTCTGGGCTTTTTTTAATTTATCAATGTTGTTTCTGAAGTTAGGATTTAATGATTTAACCCCAGGATCAGCTTTGCACCCAACTTGTCTGAAGGAGATATACTTTATTCCCCATTACCCTTTGGGATCAGTTTTACTGTGAAGTTAAACTATGGGAGACAGAGCTTGAGAAGATAACCAAGAGCAGAAGACATTTCTCAGAGCATCAGTGAGTAAATAGCTGTTACCAGAAAAAAAAAAAAGAAAAAAGAAAAAAGTGTATTTACAAATGCTGAATGCTTATCTGAAAGACAGTTCATTTCACTGAACCACTCCTGAAATTAAGATCTGCAAGTGCTTAAGGCTATTCATGGGAGTGTTAAAGAGAAACACCCCTTTGTCCAAACAAACCAGGGCTGGAAAGGCATTAATTTGACTCACTAAGATGACAGACTTGCACATTGTATAACTTAAACATACATGATGAAGAAAATATGGACGGAAAAACTGTACACAGAACGTGCTAGGCATATGAGAATGATGAATGCAAAGCAAATGAATGTTTCTGTGGTGGCAGAAGCACAGGAGAGAAGGCAGGATGGGGCAGGGTGAGGAGGCAGAACAATACAGAACCACTGGAGCATCCTGCCTGTCTGTACTGAAGGCTGAAAGCCCACCTCCAGATACTGATTTTTGACAATTACCTCAAGTAGCAAGGAAAAAACCAATCCCCAAACCTTCAGTGACTTTCCCTGGGAAATGAGGCAACCACTCCTGCTACAAGATCTGCTCCCCTGGGCTGTATAGCAGGGAAAGCTGCTCTTTATGAAGAGAAACTAAGCAAATCTTCAGTGACTGGAACCATCAACATTTATAGCCAAAAAGCCACCTGCACTAAAGACAAATTTATTTCATCTTCTTTCTTTCCTCTGTCATTACAATGCATTTTGTCAAAGTTCAAGTTATGCTGCCAGTTCTGCTATGTGCTGTTGTGTCAGTGCAGTGAAGTGCACAATGGGAAACTATCGTTTGGGGTGCTATCGGATTACAAACACACAACTGGAAAATTTAATCAAATAAATTTTGATTACTGTAGTTTAATTAGTTATAACTAGTAATAATTAGTAAATGTGCTAATTGGATTTTTGGAGGGGTTAAATCAGAATCTTTGTTAGATGGCTGTCATCACCATAATGCTTTTTGTGCTTTGGAATTTAATGAATTTCATGTATTTATTCTCATAACCTCCTGTTGTGCAAATACTATACACCATGATACACATGACAGTGTTAGATGGAACACAGATTATCAAAGGTATTCAGATGTGTAATTTCTACTGATTTTAATGTGAGCTTCAGTGTCTGAACAGAAATTGCTCGGGTCTGCAGCAGAGTTGATGGAAGCACTTAGGCCACCCTCTAACTGGAGTGCACAACTGCAGCTTAGGAGTGGAGAAAAGCAACTGATCTGAAGGAGGAAGAGACAAAGAGACCAGAGATTAAGAGAAACTGCACTAGGACCATTCCTCTTTAGCTTCCTTTGTGGCTATGAGATACATCCTCAGAAGAAGAAAAAGTGTTGGGAGATGAAACTGTTAAATTATCATATTAAAAGAAAAAAAGGAGGAAATCCCTTATATTTGATAGCAGCAGGGCAGAGGAGGAGGTGATGCATCTTACTGCAAAGCCATGCAATTAACACATGGCCAGTAAAGCCCTAACTAACACTAAAGTGCTGGGATGGACATACAAACACACTTTTACAAAGAGCTGTGACAGGGAAAAGAAGATGATATATGTTACTGTTTGGGAGGTTTAGTTTTCTTTTACATATATTTTTTTTAATCCCCATCCAGACACTGGTCAGGAATGACCTACATTTTCCTCATGTTGCAGCAGTATTTAGGAGGCAGAGATATCACCTAAGATCAGAGAGCAAAGATGGAGACTCGGCAAGTCTGTATTTTTCTACAGCTCATCTTCATTCAGAGACTGCTTACAACAGCTTTTCTAGTTCAAAAATTCTTAAGTATCTCTCTTTCACACTAAAGAAAACAGTGTGTCAGCAGACATAGTTTAGGTGAATTGAAGGTTTTAACTGGTATTTGTAAAAATAAGCAGGTTTTTGAAGCAACTGTGGGTATTACCAATTCTGCCTTGAAGTCTAATCCGACAGCAGGAGTGCTAGTGTTGCATAACAGCAAAAATAAACACGATGAGAGACCTACTGTTACTTAAATGTGGACAAGTTGGACCAGCTGTGTAACAGTCAATGCTTCTACAGTAATAAATGTTGACAGCAAAAATAAAAAGAATGCATTACAGACACATCATCAAATGAGCCCTGTCATTACATGGAAACTCCACCCTGCATAAGCTTGTCAAAAAGTGTTACTGTAATCCTTTGAGAAGCCTCCTCCTCAGGCAATGGAGAAAAAATGTTCAGGATCAGCCCAGAACAGGTGTGTTGTGCCATAATGCCAGGATTTAATCACGTATCTCTTCACATTAATCTCACAAAGGAACTAACTCAGATCTACTTGGGCCCATCATGCCACACTGACATGATTATTTAACTATCCAGTTAAAGCAAGCAAGCTAACAGGGTGTTTAAAAATGGACATTCCAGGGCGTACAATATTTTACAATTATTATTTGTTTTTCTAAGTCCAGCACCAGGCACTCATGCTTAAAAGGAACTGATACTACATGCTCTTTTCAAAGTCAATCCCTGAAAAGTCTCAGTTCACACCTTGATCAACAGTGATAGACGTGGGTTGTCCCTACTCTGAGATACCCTCTTTTGCTTACAGGAGAAACTACTTAGTGGTATTTATTTCCTCTCTGCAAAATCCTTGACCCCACAGCCTGAACAGGAGTTGAGGTATCAATATTTGTAGTGTGGGCTAGAGGAGCAAACACAGAAAAGGAAAATATGTCCATCAGATCTATGTAGTCATTAGTGTGGCCTCAGACTACTTCTGCACACACAGCCCAAAGGTGGACTTCAAACCCCAGATCTGACTGTATTGACAAGGGTAGGACTGTATCCTGGCCAATTGGCCTTGCTGCTGTTGATGCCACTGAACCTACCATTTAGCTATCCACTGACCACTTCCTATCAGGAACACAATGTCAGCACAGTACTGATCATATTTTATAATTTGTGGCTTGTTACTATGACAATTTAAGTAGCAAACCTATAAAGGCAGACAGCATGATAGGTAGACCATATATCTACAATGGCTTGTCAACAGTGTGGTGCAGAAGAGGCAGGAGGTTTCCAAAATGTCATCTGGCCAACCCAGTTGACAGGTAGCAAGCAAAAGGCCCAGTAGTTCATGACTGACCCAGAAGCTTTGGGAGGGGTAGGGGAACAAATGGGACCTCAGACTGACCTCCCTTTAAGAACGCTTCAGAGAGAAAATGGGTCCCTAAATTACACAAACTCCATGCCTCAAAACAGGTATGTTGGATTAGTATGAGTACACATATGCTTCTCAATGTTTTTAAGGTATTTATTTGGAAATTATGTAAGGAAAAGCTTAAGCAAACACAATACACAAATCTAAAATCTAAATCTAATTGCTGGTTAAATCATGGTGGTTTAGCACTTGTCATTATAGAAACATGCCTCAAATTTGACTGATTAAAATTTTATGAGGCAACATCAGTAAATTTTACTAATATGTGTATACAAAAGCAGAGGATTTAGCTAACCACACTATTACCAGCAGCTGCTGAAGTGGCTCAGGTGAGATACATCGGTGACGCTGTATCACCATCAGTTGATGATCAGTGACAGGGAGCTGGCTGTAAAGCAATGCCTGAACAGCTACAGCCACCAGTAACCACCTGCACCATCAGCTGGCAGTGGTAGTAGCCAACCCATACCGAGTTAACCATCAGAGGGCACTGCAAAACATGCTGTGATAAACTCAACTATGCCCTGGCTGTGTTGGAAGCTTTCATGTGCATGCAAGTTACAACCCAAAGTGGAGAAGTTCAGCTGCAGTATTTCCAGTTCTATTCCTCTTTCACACACTCTTCTGTTTACAGCAAAGCTGTACAAGTGACTTCTCTTTTAAAAACACAAAAGAATTTTCTGCTTATAGTCTTGTGGTTTTATGATGACTTATTGTTGCTATTCAGAAAACAGTAACAGAACCCGGATTCTGTATCCTGTTTGCTATTGTAATATTTGGTAAAAAATTGCCCTAATTGTAATAAGATCTTAAGAAAAGAAAAGGTGTTGATGTTTGAACACTTGAAGTTGTCAAGTACAAGGCTTACAAGAAAGCTACATTTTGTGTAGCAAACCACAAAAAGACAGTATTTTTTTTTCCAGGCTCAAGGCCTGTATTGAGTAGAGAGTGCTTGTCAAATAGTCCCTCTCTGGAACAATAACTTCATAAAGCAAGGCTAGTTTTTGCTTTAAACTTCCTGCTTCAAAGGCAAAAATGTCTGAGATCACCTTTTTGGTGTGCTTGTAGTAAGTGGAGTCAAGGGATAAGCAAATACTCTATTTGTGTATAGAACTCATAGTAGCTGGAAATATGCCTCAAAAGTTTATGGAGTTTTCCATTAGTTTTCTGAATGTCAAAATGTGTTATAAAAAACTCCCTTTGGGGAAGAAATGTCACTGGTGTTCTCAGTGACAGAAAAAGTAAAGATGTAAGAAAAGACTACAGAAGCCTTGGACCATGGTAGATTTTAGAGGAATATATAGAATCCATTTTGCATTCTCCCTACACAGGCAGAGCACTTTAAGTAAGAAGTCAGGAGATAGCCTTATCACCACCATGGGGACATGTGTTACTGGACTGTCACTGTTCTTGGCCATTGTCCTGGAGTGATTAAAATTTAAGAGNGCCGTCCAGAAAAGGACTGACAGTACAGTTTCCACTTCTGCAATTGTGGCCTCAAGGCTACAGTCTTCTCTTTCTTTAAGCTTTCTTTTCCTTACACCTAGGCATTTCTCAGTTGCAAACCTGACATACTTGGTTTTATCCTCTTAGAACAGGTCTATCACTATCCTACCTGCCCCCACCTTCTTCTCTCCTAAATACTAATGTGCCCTTCTTCTGACAACTGTTTTGGTCTCCTATTCCTCCCACTGTTCCAATCCTATCACTCCTAGTTCCTTCTCTTGTCCCTTATTTGTTCTTATCTCCCTACCCTTATGTGTTTTTCTTTCCTTCTGTTTTCTTTTTCTTTCTATCAGCTTTTATAGTTTTCAGTTCTGAATATTTCTTGGATGTGATGTGAATTTTACTGTCTTAATAAAGCATTAAAAAACCCCATACTCAACACATTTCTATTAAAATGCAATAAAAAATTCAATTTTATTGTGCCTTAGATTTTTGTTGTAATCCTCATATTAAAATTTGTGTTCAGTATTAAAAAAAAGTCAATTTCTTTACTAATGAATTACTGGTAGCATAAATAAAGAAGAAAAAATGAACTACAGATATTGTGCAGATACTGTGCCTTCATAATCAGTAAATCTCATACTAATGAGATACAAGATTTAAATGTGAAGAATGTGTTTAGTGAATTATTGTCAATCAATGTCTATACAGCAGGATAAGAATAATCTTGAATGGCAACACACCTATTATTATAAATGCCTATGTACTTCATTACTTCAAAATGTCACTCATTTTATAGAGTAACAGATAAACCTCTTTCAACTGTGTACCTCACTGTGTCTACTTCTATGTAATTGAAACACTTTTTGAGAAGTCTTATCATCACTTACCCATTTTGCATTAAGGCTGCTTTTCAGTCCCCTTTTAAAGGTATACATTTAAGATATATCAATCTATTTTTGGTTTCCTACCTATGACTTGGAGCTGGTCATTGTGAAAAAATCTGATTGTCATTTCCTTGTATGAGCATATTAAGCTCCATAATACCACTCTAAATATAAATGGTTACTCATGGCTAATATTTAGAGTAAGGAAACTGAAAATGACAAGATCAGTAAGGAGATTTTTTTTGAGAGGCACAAATAAATACAGAGAGGAGGCATTTCTCATTTCTGATGACAGAAAACACAGAAAACACCAAAACATATCATACCCAACCTCAATGGCCAAAGAAACATGTGGTTAATTTTGCACCCCCAGTGATTTGTGGAAACCAAGAGGCATCTGCAGGAACTTTGAAAGCTCACCTCATCCTTTATGTCTTCCTGCTGCTGAGCACTGAAGATCTCCATTGCAGCCATCAGCCTCATCATTAGCTCATCCACTGTTGTGTTACCTAGCAACAAAGGAAGATAGCTGAACTTCAGATCATTAAAGTTATTAAACAAAAAAAGTCCTTTTAGAATTATCCATAAGAAATAGCCAGACTTCAAAAAAAAAAAAAAAAAAGACAGAGAAGACAAAAAAAGCAGGGAAAAGCAGAATGCTTCTAGTTTGCCTTGTTTCTGAAAAGTCAGAATTGATTTTACAAAAAAATATTGGTCATAGGCTAAAAAAAAATCCCAGGATACAGTGATGGATTAGATGCATGCACTTGTATTTTTATTCAGGTACAACCAAAAGTAAAATTTCAAATATTATAATGTATTCTCTTCAGTGTATTAATTTCTTATAAAACTTGTAAAGCTGAACTAATAATAAAACTAGTAACAGTGGAAGTCATCTGTATATAGCTCAGGCAATACAGCACATGCATAGGACAACAGAAAGCTCCTCCTCTACCAGCATGCCTCCAGTCTTCAGTAAGACTGAAAGATCATTTTAATTCCCTACCAAGATGCAGTCTTTGGTTTCTCTTCCTAAACTGAATACTAGACTATCCATTAAAGCCTCTTGTCATAGTAGTTAAAAGGTGCTAGAGCATGAGAAGTGGTTGAAAACTATAACCTCTTAACATCTGCCAGTCTAAACAGCCTTTGGACTCTAGCAGAACAATACCAACAACAGCCAGATTTATACTGGTGATGGTGGTCAAAATTTTAAAAGAAGCAAACTAACCAGAAGCCACAGTACCACTAAAGAAAACAAAATTGTCCCCAGAGTTTCCAGCCCCAGGAAAAAGTAAAAATAAGAGCAAGGCAGTTTGCATTTCATCAGACACCACTGGGGCTCAAGTTTCTACATTGTTGTATCTCTTCTGTAAACATGCCTTCTTAGCCAGCCCTGAAAGGAATTCATTGTTCCCAGGTCCAACATTTGCTACCTTAGCAGAAAATGTTATCCCACATGCTGCAACATGCATGAATTCAGAAACCACCACTCCTTTGAGGGCTTACTGCTAAAAGATACCAGTGTCCCAATTCATGGGACAGCACACTTGATTTTTGTCACAAGATAAATTCAAGTAAAGCTGCAAGAGATGATCATTTAGTTTAAAATATTACAGAAAACTGATAAATCAGTAAGACTTAATGAATTCAATGAAATAATTTGGATTATTTTATAATATAGAGCTGCAATGTATTATGGCTTTAGGTCACCAAGCTGCTCAAACAGTGAAGTAATTTAAGCCAATGAGCACCACTGACTTCAGTGAGATAACACAGGTGCTGAACTATGCTGCAGAGTTAGAAAACCAAGAAAATCTATTTATAAGATAATATATTTGTATGAAATTTTATAAGTGACAGAAGTACCATGAATTAGGGTTGTGCTGTACCTTGTACTAAGGAGACAAAATCCATGAAAAATTAACAATTTTGTCCATAGGAAGAAGCACTGCATATTCCTCAAGGAAATCATTAATCCCATATGCAGAAAGAAACAGTAAGGCTGTCTGCAAAAGGCAGTATTAACTGAGAATGGATTTCCTCAGGAAAATCAAGAGATTAGAATAAAGATTGTTAGCTATAAGCAATAAATAAATGGGGACACAGTGTCATGATGGCAAACTTGTGGACAAAGCAGAAGAAATAAGTGGCAGCCATTCTTTGATGTGTTTTAATTTGAAGAGTTACTAAGAACAGCAGTCAAAGGGCATCACTCCACATCTAAGTTATCTTGCTGTCAGCAAAATCAGAGGAATGGTTATGACAGAAAGAACTGCTCAGGTAAGCCAGAAAGCTTCGTTTATGTGAGATTATATTACTAAAATTCAGATTTGATTTGGGGTATCAACACTGCAGGCAGGTCTGAAAAAAGCACCTCATGATCAAATATTAGCCCACTACATGCAACAGGAGTCCATACACCAACAAGGAACTACACACAAAGTTGGCACTACAAAAAATGTGTTACCAAAGATTTTGGCTATCAGAAATACATCTGGATATAAATTTGGAAAACTAAGTGTAGCTCCTTATGTATGAAATTTCGCTTCTACTTTTAAAAAAAAACCAAACAAAACCAAAACTATGATTCAGTCACCACAATTTCAATTTCTAATGTGGTGTCAGTGAATACATTTATAAATAGCAGCTATTTATATCATAGTAACTGTTTCTTTTGTGCAATAAATTCATATTCTAAGCATCTTAAAAAAAGAAATGGTTACCACAGTATTTTCAATACTCAAGAAATACTCTTACTATAAAGAGAGAACTGTACCTTGTATTACATTCAATACTTCATTAGATGATCGTTTTCCCATAATAATAAGGAAAAGTGGAAACTGGTCTGTCTTCTGAGTTCGAATTGTTTGGGCTACAACACTCCCAAAGTGTCTAGTGCACATTGTCAGAAACCTGTGTGTGCATGGAAAAATAAAAAAGTTAACATTGTAGAGATGTTATAAATAATAATTATGCTAAATTCAGCAGTTTAAGCTACTGTTAAAAATCTAGGCTCCTGCATTCAATTGTAGAACTCTTCATCCCTTTTTATGAATGAATTATGAGGATATTTACAAATATGATAGAATCATGATTGTCTTAATTAAAACAATTAATAACCAGTTAGGAGTGTGATTTATTTGATGGAGAATTCCATTTCCTGTTGACACTATTCTGCAGGCTATAACTCAAAACTAACCCCTCAGAAATAATCTTGCTAAATTGTTATGAACTTTGAAAGAGAAAGTAAGTAAAGCCATAAGCTAGTAAACATGGTGAAATAAAAATAGTAAAAATAGTATTTTATATGAAAGCATAATTTAACAATGAAAGATCAAGAAACTGTTTTTAGCAGTCATAGAATTCAAACACAGTACTTCAGAATTGTATTGTCTTTTGTCCTAGTGCCCTGCCAGTGACATACTTAGCAATGTGGTCTAAAAAACAATAATTCTAAGCTTTTGACCAAAAAAGCTCTTGGATATTAGCATACAGAAGTCTAGCATTAGTATTCTTAACACGATCTTGAATAAATGAAAAAACTGATAAAGCTTTTCTCTTCCATTAGAGGACTGTTTGAAATTAGCATTTCTTTCAAGAGAAAAGGGTAGCTTATGATATGTTTTCAGATCTGATGGTAAAAAGTAAATGTCATAATAATAATGAATTATGAAAGACCAAATGCAAATATAGAATGCTTTAATAAGATCCAATTTAATAAAGTCTGTAAAAATAATGGACTTTTAATAACATGGGTCACAAAAGGCAAAACAGTGGAAATTCTGAGGACTAGCCACTGGTACAGGCTTATTAATTCTTAATTATGTTCATGAAAGGCAACTTAAATCGTGTGTTTTCTTATGCCTTATGATAATATTTTAGGTAACAACTACTCTGAAATGTGTGCTCTAACTGAAGAGCAAAGTCCTGTTGTCACATGCATTAGAAGCCAAATCTATTTGAGAAGACAAATGCATTAAAATGTCAAGTGCTCCAAGTAATTTCTTCTCAAAGATTCTGAGAAGGTTTAAAATTGCAATTTTTTTAATCAATATATATTGTATCTAATAAAATGGCTAAATACTGATAAGCCTGATGAGTACAACAATGGGCTTGTTTGAGGCACCTGAAGCAGCAAAAAACCCTCTTCAGAAACAATTTGCAGTGTAGCCATGGCCAAAGTTGAACGGAAGGCAATGAGCAGGAGTAGCTAGTGAGTACTTCAAAGTCATAAATGCTACTGGCAAATACCTTTCTTTGCCTCCTTGATTCTCTTCTCTTTTGCAATTCAGAATCACAACACACAAAGATAATGTCAAATAGAGACTGCTGTATTAGAAACAGCTATGTAGAGACATACCATCTGGTAACATTAAAATAAAGTGTCTATCAAGTTTGGACATAGAAACTCTTAAGCTAGATAATGTTTTTTGATGCTAGATAATGTTTTTTGATGTCTGCTTTTCAAAGTGGGAATATGTAAGCGAAATCTTGGCCTTACAGAAGTCAATGGTGATCTTCCACAGCAAAATTACTTTTGTGAGTTCAAGGTTTGACTCCTGGAAGTAGTAAAGGCACTGGACAATTGAAATGAATTCCTGAAACGTGTATTAGAACTTTGCAACATTCTACAACACACCACAGAAGAAAAGCACCCAAGTTTAATGTGAAAAGAAAATATTTAACTGGAGGTGAATTCTAGAATAACTCTAGAAGGATCAAAACTGAAGACTGATACAATAGTCAATTGCAGATTAACTATTATTTTGACTATACAGTCAAAAGACTGATGCACTAGTCAATTATCAATTCTGTATTTAGTCAGCTCATAACTCCATCTCAAGATACACAAATATACTCTTATAGGTATGGAGCTTGCACACAGAGAATTCGGAATGAAATAGGTATTTCAGTATGTTAAAAGAATTCCCAAGTAATAAATATTCATATCCTGGGGAAAAAAAAAAGTGTGGAACTTCTGGTTCACTTAAGCAGAGCCTAACAGATTATAACAGTTCAGGGTCCTCTCTAATCATGGCTGGAAACAGGTTTCAGCTCCCTGGCTTCAGAAGATGGCAACTCGTGACAGTCTGTTTTAAGGGCACACATACTTTCCTGGTTGAGTAACAGTAAAACAAATGTCAACATCTCCCATCATGGTGTTTTATTTACTTGAGGCCACTTCTTACAGTCACTGGAGCCACCCACCTTGCTTTCAAATCACCTCCCTTCGTCTGCTGCTGTGGCAACCTGCTCAGCTCGCAGAGACAGCAGCCAGCTTGCTCACCTAGCAGTTACAAGAGCAACTCATGTCAATTCTGACCCAAATGCCACAGATTTGCCAACACTGCCATCAGGCAGCCTTTGCCTTTCTTAGAGGAGGAATGAGAAGCAACTCTCCTTCCCAGCACTTCCCATTTTGAATAATGAATGTCCAGATTACAGCATGGGCAGCTGTGCCGAGGATGCCTGCACTGTCTAACTCCTGCTCACCAGCAACTACTCACTCACACAGGTGCTCTTGGCCAGGTCAGCAGCGAGTACTCAGCAATTACCCATAACACCCAGAACTCTCCATTTCACTACACAGGGAGGATATAAATTTTCATTCATGATCCCTGTTCAGTTCTCATGGCTTTTAATAGATTTTGCCACTACTCAACTAATTTTGCTTACCTTTTTTTCCTCTTCTGATTCTGTATTTGCAGACCTTTTTACTTTCTTCTGCATTCACAACAAGCAAAAAACCCCATTCTGTCTGCTAATATTTACTGTCAGTAGTATGTGAGTAGAACCAAACAATTTGGTGCAATAACCAGTATCTTACTCTGTACAACACTAACGAGAGATTTTTCTGACTTTCATCTAAACAGAAGTGTGCCACATCTTTCAGTGGCATCTCCAGAGCTGCCAAGAAAACTGCCTGTGGAGTGCATCAAAGAGCCAAACATCCCTCCAGGGAGAACTGTTTTCCACAACATGCTAGATTACTGTGATCTCCAACCAAAAGTGGAAATAGAGGAAGGCTGCCAGAAAGAGAGGGCAAATGGCACCCTACTAGGCCTTTTATTTTTAAATTACAAAAATATTCAAGGAGGGAGCGTTATGAGGAAAAAAAAAAAGTATTTTATGAAGTAAAAATACATGGAAAAAAATCTCAAAAGTTACAAGACTGAAGTTCATCAAGAAAAGTAATAGTTTTGGCAGACAGCATAATTTCTTCACTTCTTTCATACTAGCAATAAAACCAGCAGTTATTAAAGCTATAGAAGAAAGACAGATACTAACCATGGCTTGACAAATATAGAAACAAACCCTAAAAAAATTACAAACTTAAGTTGTTTTTTTAAATGTAGGTTGAACAGGTATTAATTTTTAGACATATTTCACACTCCTTTGTTAAAAGTGGCAAATAGGAAAATTATTCAGGTGAAACAAAGATGTTAATTTAGGGGTTGCTGTTCACTGCACAGCAGTTATCCCTTCATGTGCATGCTGAGATAACCTGTATGAAGAATTATCATGGGTGTAGGACATTAGTTTCCCTGTATGAAGAATGTTATCATTCCCTACCAGCTAATATGTGAACAGATTGTATTAAATAAAAAACAATTTATTTACTATTACATAAAAAAAGCTCTTAGAAGGCAATTATGAAAAAAAACAACACAGCTTTAAAAATCTACTGAAAGAAGTGTAACATTTTACTAAGTCTCAAAACCAAAGGGAATACTTATTACTACTTTAAGGTTCTGTGGTCCTACCACATCTCCTGATCCCAGATATGCAATGTAGAACTTTGCAAATGCTGGGATTTAGCAGTAATACATTTTTGGTGAAAAGGTGCAGCTTTAATTTTCAACAACAAAAGTGGCTACCTCTGGCAGAAGTGCTGATCATCAAAAGTGTGGAACTTGGAGTTCAGCATGTTTTGATCTCTGAAAAGCTTTGGATCTGTATAATACCTATTTACACCACAAAATATATATTGCTTTTTTAGAGAGAAGCCCAAAGGAGAAAGCCAAGCCCTAGGTGGGACATGGCAGCTGTCCCCAATGGGAGGTGTTTGATCACTGCAATGATTGTTATTATCTCATTGTTTCTCTCTGTGTCAAGTAGTATACTGTTTCACTTTTTTGTTACTCATATGGACAACGTATGAATAACTTGACTGCAGAAGTTTGGATTTGTGATTGTGCAAGTTCCCTCCTTACTACACTATGAATATGAACACACAAACAAGCTGTGTTGCTAAATACTTTAGAAAAATGTAAATATCCCTTTAGGATTTGAATTTAAACAGTTCAGTAAGCTAAGAGCATCTCTGGTTCCCAGTCCCTAAATGGGGCACAAAGCAGAGGCATTCACTGGCTCCCAAACTATTGAGCTGTATTTTTCAAGGTGAACTGGTTCAAAGTGACTCCTACTCTTACCTAGCAGAGGAAGAATTTACAAAGAATTGAAGGACTGAAGAGGAATTAATGAAAGAATTTAAGAAAAACCTGATGAGAGTCCTCTGCACTTCCATTAAAAATCACAGCACTGCTGCCTGCTGCCCTTGGCCTTGCACCAGCAGAAGGACTCAAAGAGAAAAAGACTTCAGGCTCCTTTCTCTTTCCACTCACAGAAGTGGCAGCAGGCATGGCTTTAGAAGCCATGTACACCATCTACCAGTCATCACTGAAACCAAATACTAACTACTCGATGCCTGTCCTTCTTTGTACTATTAATTTTCAGTTACCTACTGGAAACAAACTGATGATACTATCTGATAGCATGAATAGCTCTGCATACCCCCCGAAATTAATCTATCTTCTCAAGACTATGAATAAACCAAAACCATCAAGCACTCATGGCATAGTTTAGTTGCAGGAAGAGTAAATAAATCCAACATGCTAATTCTAGCTCTTTTGTTAATGAAGTAGACTTGCAAAAGGAAACTGATGCAGAGCAAGCTGTGTATTGTACATTGTCATGTACTCCTGGAGCATGCAAAGAGAGACACCTGATGCCACATTTTGAATGTTTTTTGTATGTTCAAGCAAAAATGAAAGTTCTCCTTCAGTTTTGCTTTACTTAAATTCTCCCCAGTACTTTAAGGTTAATTAATTGTATTAGCAAATCTGTTTAGTGTAGTAAAGGGCAAATTCTCTTCCATACAGAGATAACTCTGCTCTCAAATGTATGGATATATATGAAAATAAACATAAACAATTGCATAGGATTTTAGATCCATTTTTCCTTACTTTCTTTATCAACATAAGCAACAGTGATCTGGTTAGTTGTTACAGTCTTACATGAATATTCCTGTAGTTAATTTTAATTTTTACACACTGGTGGGACAGCTTTGGAAAAGTTCCTCCTAAAATGAAGCCCTTTGGCACATGGTGCCCATGATGCTTCTTGCAAAAGACTTTTCAGCTGAAAGGCTGCACTAGAGATGGTTTTTGCTATATCACGTCAGTCCTGCTCATAAAGCCACAGCAAGACAAAAATCTGATAACCTCTTCTAAAATATCTATTTCCTTTTAGTCTGAAATGGTGCTCAGTTCACAACTGGGATGATTTTGGACTGAAAAGATGTGATTTATTTGCAGCCAGATACTTCCCAAAGGCCAACAGTACTTTAAGAAAATATAAAACTTCAGAAATGGTGTGAAAAAATGTAACTTCTTTCTTGAGCATGAAGAAAACAATGATCAATATGAAATATGAAAGGTTTTGGATTATTTTTAATATTCATTTTGTACTGTGCAAAGTCAACATGACTCATTAAAATGTTAATGTAAAAATAACATTTTTTGTATTAGGTATTTACATTTTTTAAAAAAGTTAGAGCTGAGGTCATGAAATAGTATATTAAAATAAGCTTGCTATCCATATTCACCATAATACAAAGTTATTGTCTTACCCACATGGTAGGGTCATAACTGTTGACTCAAACTCAAGGGTGAATGAGCAACAGATACAAGATATGGTTTAAAGATGTCTAAAGCAGCCTGAAACAGATTATGTAGATATCCTCCTTAGTATCCATACACCAGATGTAAAAAGCATGACTTTATTCCACTTTTTCTTTATGCAAGAGTAAAGCCTAGATGAGTGGGTTATCTATCTCTTCAGAAAACATGGAAGATGAAATTTCATCCCACAAAGTTCAAACAGATTAGGTAAATACTTTATAACCCATTTAGTCTGAGATACAACCCTTTAGAAACAAATTAATCCATCCTTTCAGATACCACTGGACATCAGACAAAATGATTGGGAAAAGTATAAATAAAGTATACCTGGACCCTTTGCTAAAATGCTACTCTAAGAATGGAAAACACAAGATGCACTTGTAGATGGGTGGTAGTTTTGATTATTGCCTATCATATTAGAAAGGCATATAATGGATGATTAGCTAAGGAACATCTAAGGCTTGCTATGGGTAGATTTAGTAATAATCTAGATAAGAACAGAGAGTATGCTTAGTTACTTTACAGATGTTAGCAAAGTGGGAGAAGCTGCAAGCACTTTGAAAGTCACTAAAAGAATTCCAATTAATCTTCACATATCAGAGAAACATCCTGACAAGTAAAATGGAGTTCAACAAGGTCAATGGAAGTCTCCAAGTAGGAGAAACAATTGCACAAACACAGAATAAGAATCAAAGAATAAGGGAAGAAGAAAAGTCATTACATGAAGACGACAAGCATCGAGGTAAATAAGCAGAAGCATGGTTTGTGCAACATGAAATAATCCTCTTTATTTAGCACTGAGAAGGCAGTTTTGGGCACAGTGCTTCGGTAAAAATAGAGACCAATTACAGAAGGACCACGTGAAGGTTGCAAGAACAAATGTCTATAAAAGGACAAGCTACAAGGAAAGGCTGAAAGAATCACAGTTGTTTAGTTTAAGAAAATTGCAGGAAAACATAATAGAGTCATTTAAGTCCAAAGAACACAGCAGCAGAAAGGAAGAGAATATCTCACTACCTACCAAGTAAACCGAGATAAAATTGTCATTGATTGCTCTAAGAGAAACTTCAGGTAAATATTAGTGTAAACTGCCTAAAAAGAAAGAAAGTCAAGTACTGGAACAGGTTAAGGAGAAATGCTGAGAAACCTCCCTCACACCAAAGATTAAACCAGACAAACATCAGTGCCAGGAATGACACAGGTACAGTCAAACCTTCTGGTCAGGCATGGACTGAATGCTGTTATCTGCAGCTCTCCAAGGCTCACAGACAGTCAGAATGATACCAAATGGGAAAGGCAAGAGGTCAAAGCAGAGTCATCCTAGCTTAAAGGAAGAGGATGTGCATCTGCACTTCGGCAAGGATTCTTTGTCCTGACAGGAGGCACTTTGCAGGACCAAGGAGATTCATTCACACCTTTCAGCTGCACTTTGGCACAAACAGTTCTGAGTGTGCCAGCTAAATGCTTTATTCTGACTGTTGATTTAGATGCATAGATGCAGTTAAATTTCTCTACAGCTTCAATTCCATCCAGCATTAGACTTCACTGGTGCAGTTGTGGACTCCTATAGACAGATCTGTGATGACTTCTTTCTCCTTCCTCAAAACAGTCCAACAAATCTGTCTTGACTATTTCTCTTCACCTCTTTTGAACAGGATGCTACAAAATTTTATTCTTTCATCTATTCTGTTCAACAAGCTTAGTAAACTATGCTGTAGTTTGAGTACAGAGGGATAGAACTTGCTTTAGGATTTGGTTTTATAGCAGGGACTTAAAATACATGCTTACAAACGTATGAGTTAATTTCTATGGTTTTAATATTTTTTTCCAGATGATCATAAGCCATCACTATTAGCATATAAAATGATGCACTGAAAACCTTTCACATCAACAGAGAGACTACAGTCTATTTATAGTTGAATATTACAGAGACATCCATATCTTACTAATCACAGATTAAAATGCATTCTCTGTTGGTTTTCAGTTTTGCAAATTTGGACATTTTTAGACTACTAACATGAAAATACCTTGAAGCACATAAATATTTCAGCAGGGATAGTTTACCTTTTCTGGTGGGTGTATAATAAACAGTTTAACCATCATCTATATACAGGCTGTTTTGTTCTCTATCTAAAGAGACAATCACCTTTTATCCTTTTCCTTTTTCCTTCATTTCAGTGCTATTAGGAAACTATTCACAAGTGCAACCCCAAACAATACTATGCAGTAATTATGACTAGATGACAAAGAGATGTGAACAATTACTGAGCCCATTTTGAAACCCTACACTAATAAAGTCATTAGATGCTGCCCTTGCCATGAGCCTTCTAAAAGCTTCTGAAGTTACAAGAACACACGGCATTGTTCGTTAGGACAATCGCTGCTGGCAGAATGCAAACCTTGAGTTAAACCATGCTGCAAATTGATCTTGACATTCTGTTAAGACCGCCACTAAAATCAAAAGCAAAGGAGAAAAGGAGAAAATGAGCGGGTGGGATGTAATCATGGAACAGAAGGGTTCCCTCCTCACCTTCTTTCCTCTTCCTCCTCAAAACAAACCATACAGAAAATGACAAACTCGCCTAGTGCTTGAGAACCTTTATTTTTAAAACATTAATTAGACTTTTGACCTGTTTTTATTGACTGGCACTGTATTGCTATTAAAGTAAATTAAATAAAATATTGCAAAATACAATAGAAAAGGTTTTCACACTCTTCTGTGAAACCTGTTAAGGATTTAGTGCCTAAGGAACACGTCCAACAGTTTTGCAAGCAACATATACAGAATCTATGGTCACTCCTGAAGAGAAATTAACTCACTGAGTTCAGCTCTCACAGACCCCACACCTGCAATGTATTTGCTAAAGGATCAAATAGGATTGGGGAGCTGGAGTAATATGGTCAACTGGTCTTCATCCAGGCATGCATCATTCAGTAGGTTAGTATTAAGGGTCAGCAACTGTGAATATGGCTAATTACTTGATGATGGAAATTGCAGGTGAAGACAACCTGCTGCTGAGAATCACTTTAGTCCATTAACTCTTTCCTAAGCTTAAGTAAAGTAAAAAACTATCATTTGAACATTAAACTAACAAGTACCTGTCATCAGAGCTCAGAAAAGTTGGCAACACCTTGAAATACAGCACCCAAAGGACCAGGATATCAAAAGATAAAAAGCTGCTACAGACATTTGAGTGACTGTTTCATGGTTTTGGCATCGCTTTGCTTGGCAAACATTATGTACATTGGAAATCTGTTAATATTATGGGTAATGTATGTTTGTAAATGCTGTGTGTACAAACGTAAGGGTATGTGTGCATGTGCAGGTGTATATGTATGCACATACATTCACTATATATCTGTCCTGGATAAAAATATATCAATGTATATTACTGAATTAACAGAAGTAGTTACGCCTGTGCTTGCATACATATATACACACATTAGATATACACCTCCCATACACATGCACATAACTATATTAGAATAATGATATTTATTAAACTCTGAAGTGCCAGAACTCTAGCTGCTCATGTCTGGCTCTTCTGCTTATTTGTCCCATAAACTCTCTGGAAACCCAAGGAATCTCTTAGACCATGTGATGCCCCAATGCAGCTGGTAAGCTGGTGGGGCCAGAAATGTTTCTGTTTGGAGTGGCATGATAGCAAATCTCCATAGCAAGCAATGGAAAGGAAATGTTGATTTTTAAGCTCATGATTCACCCCAAATTGAAAAATATATACTTGGAACCTTGTGGGTTTTTTCTCCCCTGTGATGGCACACAACATAAATTACAGGAGTATTCCAAGCAGTTGCTCACTAAACTAAACTACAGGTGATAAAGCTTTCATGTAAATTCCTTAATTGTATTATAAAAATACCACTGTTATTTTCCTAAATGAGGGCTAATTATGATATTATTTTGTGCCCTCTATTTTTTTTTTACTCTAGTAATGAAAAGGTACATAATTTGCAGCACTTACCCAAAGTAATTGCTCTCTTTCCTGCAAACCTTATGTCAGAGGCAATTAAAAGCTGTGGAAGCCAAAACAAAACATCCTCTTGACTGTATTACCTCAAGTTTTCCTTCAGTGTGACAAACCAACAGTCCTGGGTGGCTGTAGTTAGAAATTTTTAAAACTTGACACCCATAGTCCTAATGCCTACAACTCTCACACTGCTGCTAACTGTGACCCTGGCACTTGCACACAGTGTTTTACTTCCAGTCCTACCTACAGGACAGAACTCTCTTCCTCCTGTTGCAACGGATGCTGAGGAACAAGATTGAGAGAGTCTAGCTGAAAAGTGCTAATTTACAGTTACAAAGGATTCAAAGCATGTCAGCAGAGAAACATACTCAAGACTTTTTGGCTTATATGAGGAAAGTATTTATATCTGAATTTATTCATGCCATGCTACAGTATTGAACAATCTGTCTTCTACTGCTACTATTGAGGAGTCTCTATTGATTGCTGTAAATAAAGGGGATCTGATTCCTGATTCCTGTGCCTTCCCACCCTGGCTTTTCCACTAATGCCATTTTAACAGTACAAATAAGATGCTCTTAGGCTACACCAGCACACAAAAAGCAGTTCCTTCTGTGCTGCCATTGTCTTCTCACTGTTCAAACCAAAAGCTATGTGCAACTGTGTTCACAGGGACACACAGAACAGGCTCCAAGACCATTGTTTTGTCACATAATGGAAGGTAGTAATTAAACAGAGGTACTGAGTATTTATTTATAGGAATGCCCACAGCTCATTGGCACTTTCCAAAGCAAAAGGGAAGCCTCATGCCCTCTCTGAAGAAATCACAGCCTAAGGAGCAGGATGTGACACTAAACACAACGAAGAAGTCAGCATGCCTTGTTTATCCCTTAATATTTTTTGACCTCACTGTTAATATGACAGTTTCTTTGTTGTTGTTAATAGAAAGCAAAAAATGAAGGCTTAAAAACCCTATCGTCCTGCACAATCAGTGACTAGGTTCATTGAGAACAGCTATAAAGCCTTAAACAAGCCCTTTATTTGGTGTTTTAAGCAGTGTCATAAGGAGTTAATAGGACACAGCTGTACAGGCTCTTTCTAACAAGCAGCTTCTGTCGCTTTGGTCACCACAGGTGTCTCTGTAACCTGCAAACTCCTATTACTAGTGTATCAAAGTTGTGCTACTTAATAGATTTCTTTAGTAAAACACAACAAAGCAATTACATGGCTGTTGATCGTCAGTCATAAAAAAAAACCCCTCTGAAACACAGTTTTTCAAAAGAAACTACACTGCAATTTTTTGTCATTGTAAAATAAAAGAAACTAGAGAATTAAATAGAAAAGCAAACAATAGAACAGCAGGTAGTCAACTGAACTTAGCCACTACAGATGGTTTAGAAATAGTGTTTCCTTCTACACCAACTTGTGGGATAAAAGAAAAGGAGGAGGCCCATGAATAGCAATACCAAGAGACTTAAGCAACTTTCCAGTCTATGTATTTGGTCCCATGAAAGAACCAAGATGTTTCTTTTTCCTTTCTCTCTCTTTTCTTTTCCAAAAACTTTTTATTTGTTTTTGTCACTGCTTTTTTCCATGATCTTTAAGTCTTCCCTTGAATAGCTTAAACTAGAAACATAGCTGCTGATTTGTCCAGTGAAGAAATGCAGAAGGTCATGTAAGGAATTCCTGGGAAGCACAAGCGCAGTTTAAAAAGTGTATTAGAAAGAGAGAATGTTCTGTTCCCCGTGCCCACTTTCACTAAAGAATTATACTACAATTTATGTATTTAAAAATAGGAATGCATGAATTCTCTCATCTAGCAAGCCATGAGACGAAGAAACATAAATATGCACTTCATTGTTTAGTAATCAATGGAGTTTTGTAAAAGAATGGCAACTTTATCACCACCCAAATGACTGTTACATTTCTTGTTCAAAAGTTAGAATAACTCTCATTATAATAATACATGCAAGACATTATCCTGGCAAAAAATCATCTTCTGGGTATATAAAGGTGACAAAATAAGGTTCAAATTAGAAAACCAAACAAGTCTGATTTCTAAATATAGTGTGTATTTCCATAAAATCATTATGTTCAACCAATAACTAATTAAAGAGGAGAGAGGTCTTAATATAAAGATAAGAAAATTTGCTGGTAATGCACAAAAGATGTAGAAGGAAGGGGAATCTACAGTTTTTAAATTTCTTTACTCATCAGTAAAGTGATCACCTCTCAAAGATCAAAGGATAGCTTTTATTATATTAAAACCTATCAAAATATCTGAACACTACCAAAGGAATGTTCTGTAAGAAAACTGTAGTTCAAAAAAGCTCATGTGAATTGCAAGCCTTTAATTTTTTGCATATTCTGTTTTTAATAACAATTTATCACATTAATTTTATTCATAGTAGCCATAATGATGAATTTTATTTAACAACAGCCATTATTACCCCCAGACAGTTCTAATGCAGTTTAACCTATGGACATAAAATTGTCACATAATATTATGGCACTGCTATGCAAAACTGTGAGGACACGTTCCTAGAACTATGCTAGCACAATAAACTCAACAACAACAAAAAAATTCTTCAAATATTTTTCCTGCATGGGAATAAGAAGTCACATTGTAATGAAAACAGTGATGGTCCAGTTCTCAGTGAGCATCAGCCAGCACAGCTTCATTGATCAACTAAGAATGAGCCTGACTTTTTATTTCAAATAGATATCAAGCAACAGAAGATTTGATATACAGAATTAAGTCTTCCTTGAAAGAAAAGCTGCTCCATTCACAGTCCAGAGAGTCTTACCTTGCTCTGTTTGCTTCTTTTGTCATGTCCCATGCCCAGGTTATGAAGTTCTGACTCAGATAAGAGACAATGGATTCAGCACAAAGCATTTGTGAGCAGAAGACATTGGTTAGTACACTTTCATCATGGTGGAGGTAGATAGCAAGAAGCTTTCTCTGAAAAGACACCAGACAAGACCAGTGAAAAGTTACTCAGGCTATACAGTAATTCAAAATCCCTGCTGCAGATCTGTGTGTTAGTACACCCTATGGTGTTTATCAAGGGTGCTGAGTATCTCAACATGTGTGTGGAGAGAAAAAAAACCTAGTAGATTTCAAGTCAAATGCTCCATACCTCCAAATCTTTAAATCCTCCTATTATTTTATTTTGAGTACCAAAACATCATATATTATATGCTTAGAACATGAAAATAACATTTGAATGAAAACCAAAAGCCTCATTAACACACTTAGTTTAAAAAATGAACTTTTTTGGCTTGTGGTTGAACGAAGGTACCAATTGGACAATTCCCTGAGCAAGGAACACACCTCTTGATAACAACAACATCTATGACACAAACAATTATAAACAATCTAAAAATAGAGTGTATTATTATCATCCCATCTGTAGCCAAATAAAGGGGAAAACGAGTAAGTAACAGTACAGCTGCCTACAGTCCCAAAGCCTGTGACACTACATGCTGGATGTTTTGGCAGCTCTCCATCCAGCTGTAGGATGTGGGGAGGCCCACAGCACATCAGCCTCTCATCTGCCTTGTAAGTCAATGTGTAGCTGGTCAAAAGGCCATGTAAACTGGAGAGGAGTAGATTTAAATTGGACATTAGGAAGAAGTTCCTCACCACAAGGGTGGTGGAACACTGGAACAGGTTGCCCAGGGAGGTGGTTGAGGCCCCATCCCTGGAGGCATTCAAGGTGAGGCTTGCCAGGGCTCTGGGCAAGCTGATCTAGTTGGGGATGTCCCTGCCCACTGCAGGGGGGTTGGACTAGATGACCTCCAGAGGTCCCTTCCAACCCTAACCATTCTATGGTTCTATGTGTCAGCCCAGCTGGCTTTGTCTCTTGTGGAACTGAGGAGCAAGGTAGCCACCCCAGCACTGGGCATATGAAAGATACAAGGGAAGGGGTATGGGAGACATGGATCAAATCCCACATTGAGTTTGTGAGTGTGAATGTGTCATCATAGTTACAACATCAGCAAAGATTAGATATTGAGGATGGTGTCTGTGGCCTCTTGAAACAAAATGTTCTGTATTGTTTTCTTTTCTTCTAAAAGCCAGAATTTGAGCTTCACTGCCAGCAGCATAGAGCTGTTCTGGGTCTACATATAATCTCAGTCCACCTTTTGGAAGTGAGTCTATGTGTATGTAAATACAGAAAGCAGACTGAGAAAAATACAGGAGAAACGATGAGCTAGTTAAGACCAGGATCCTATACCTGATATACAATGAATTATAAATACCATCCAGAAAATTACAGCATTCCATTGCCTCATAGCCGTATGTACTGCTAACTTCATTTTAAAAGCCTACTCTAACATATTTAGTGAGATGATATGGTAAATGCTACTTTCAGACTTTTATTTAAAGTACTTCTCTTCATCAGAAGTAACACTGAACACTAGATACTGATGTGTATTGATACAGCAAGACACAGGATGCAATTCTGAGACAAGCAGTCTTTGTAAAAAACCCGTATGGCTATCACCTCAAACACTGGCTTTGGATAAAATGTAATGACTGTTTTTAAAAAGAAGAATACATTTGAACATTAGACTTTGGGAAAGGGATTAGTAATTTGCATTAATGTTTGTCTAATTTAATTTAAATGTTCTTCAGAACCACGTACACATGTGCCAGAAAGGGCCATTAATAAGACCAACATGCAGAGATCCATATAAGTGCAGTCAACAATGTTGACTGAAACTAAACTTGAAAATCCAGGGCACTGATGCACAATATCAAGCAATAAAACAGCATTTCTGTGGTGATATTTAATTTAAAAAGAAGAAAGAGGCAGGGGAAGATCAGGCACTGTCTGTTTTTGAGGATCAACCATTCTGCATTTCAAAGCGTCGATCCCTGCAATATCCAGGTTACTGTGCTAGAATCTCGACTATTATATAGCAGTTGTAAGAGAGGGAGGGCAAAGATGTGTTTACTCAGTGATTAGGGCCTTAGAATAAGCCTCTAGCTCCTAGAGGGACAGCTCACCACTTATTCATTTGGACCAATTCACAAAGCCTAGAAAGATTAAACATCCATGCTGAGAAGACAAGCGAATGCAGACGGTGAAAAAGAAATAAAAATTCTTTAAAAACTCTGAGATGACTTCATTATTTTTTCCACAAGGAAACTTTAGGAAAGTGTTTAGTTAGAGAAAAACCCACATTGACCTCTCTCTAAACCCTTAATCTTTTCTTTGTGGTGGCACTGCTTTGTGGTAAGCGGATGGCTTTGCTCTCCTCTTTTCATTGGGAGCGGACAGAAAAAAGGCTCTTGAGAAACACTTTTACTTCCAAAGAAACAACCCCATGAAACTGTTAAATATGAGATTCCATACAACAGAATGTTTCAAAATATGTACAGTTTTAGGCTTAAAGATTTAGGGACAAATTTTAGTAAACAAAACAGGCAGATACACAATAGATGTTTACACTGAGCTACTTTGCAAGTGAATGTAATTTTTGTTGCATCAACAAATCTCATCATGCAAAGACTAAACTCCATTACACATAAAAGACTGTACTTGGCATCTGATAACTCATCCAAAATGTTAGGGTCAGCTATAGGCATACTGCTAGGACAAAAGAAAAGATGTTGCTGCAGGAATTGGAGTCCTGAAAAGTTGTTTTAAAAATTCTTAGTGGAAGCCTGGGATATTTTCCCTGGAAAGATGTATTATTGCAAAAGGCTCATTTCTTGGAGTTTGGGGTTGTTGCTGTTGTTGTGGGGTTGGTACATTTGTGTTTGGGGGTTTTTTACTAACCCATGTAGTATGTATTTCTAAGCAGGTTTTTGTTGGTTTTATTTCAAGCCTTTGAAAAATCAGAGTAAATTCTAGGATTCTACCATGACAAATACTGGGATATTTTTTGTCAATACTAATAAAATAGGCTTAATGAACTGTTGAACAGTTTTTACTTCCATAAAAGAAGTCTACTAACCAAGCATCAGCCTGTTCTGTGTTGTTTTTCTCAAAAACATAATGAATCGGGGGTTATGTACTTAGAACAACTAAGCAAAATCCAATGGGAAAGAACTTCTCCTAGTCCCTATGAAGGTATGGGGTATTGAAAAGGTTCTAGATACTGAATAGCTAATGGACTTCCAAAGGACTTCAGGAACTTAAGCCATTGAGAGATTTAATTTTCAGAGTATGTGGATGCTGAAGACCAGGCAGTCATACACTGGATTTTCAGCAGGGGCCTGGATTTACTTACTTAGGAGAGTAGGTCTTATCAGTGTCAAAAAATCCAGACCTCAAGCAATTTTTTCTGCAACCTCTGCTGCATTCTGACTGCACGAGACTCAGTCAGCCATGCCCTGCTGCCTTGCCTCACATCAGTGTCTATTTGCAGTGAGGCACTCTTCCCAGGAACCTAGAGTTACACTTCTGTACCTGTTCTCTACAGTTCCAACCAGACCAGGTGGATTGGTGTTCAGGTTATTTATGTTTAATCAGAATCTGTAAAGTAGTAATTTCTCCATCTAAGGCCCTCAGACAGCTCAACTACAGAAGCATTTTTGAAGCACACCTATGACGTACGATATGATCAAGCCTCTTATAAAATGTAGGAATAGCAACTTGACTTGAATTTGAAATGTGCCTGGAGTCTAAGTGAAAGGTGATAAATGATCCTACAGAAAGCCTTGTATGAAGGAATATTCTGCTTCCACCAGGAAAAAAAAAAAGCTTTTATTTGAACATGCCAAATCATAGAAGGAGCATGCTCTCTTCTAGGTATTCAGGAAATAAAGTGCCCATATGTGAGAAGGATGGTGCTGCCACTAAATTGAACCTAAAAGACAGAATTCAAGGCAAAGAAAAACATGGTTCATTTCCAGTATGCAGGAATATATATTGAGGTGACAATACCAATCTGTGCTAAGAGAGATGTTTCACATATTTATTAAAAGTCAGTGGACAGAAAGGTTGAGAGAGGAGCAGAAGGTGATCTGACAGGTATATAAAGATAAGAGCTCTTGAGAAGGTAAAGCCCATGTCTTTACATGAGTAGCGACCACCTATAAAAATAAAAAGGCAAACAGGCTCTAAGAAAAGAAAATCATTTAGTATTATTCAAGTAAATAGCTCAGTGAGATTGAATATAGCCATTAAGATCCTGTAGTAATAGCAGTACTGCCCTAAGTTAGGATAAACCAACTGATGTTTCAGAACACAAGGCACCCACAAACTGCTTTCAGTCACAAAGAACACCCCCTCTCCCCAATCCCTTTTTTAAAACTATCCTTTATAAGATTTCTTCCATGGCATCAGGTCTAGCTATTTCTATGACAGTGTAGCTACTTGCTCAAGAGTATGCTTGTTCTTCAGAAACTAACGTAATCTTTCCAATTGGCACAATAAGTAGAGGAAGACTTCCACAAAAGAACAACTTGTTCATTTAATAAACTTCTGTATCTCTCTCTTCCTGACACAATTAAAAAGAAAAAGGAAATATTTTCTTGTTATATACACACTAATCCTTAGAAATGAACATAGAACATCCTTAACTATCAGACTGCAGGAGGTAACTGGGGATTTCATTGCCAAGGACTTTGGTTGTTAGAGGCAAGGCTCTATACCTTGGCTATTGCATTCTTTTCGCTAAAAAGAATATACAGGTTTTGGAATAAAGCTACATGTGACCTCATTCCATCTTATTGTAGCAGTTGCTCTAAAGGAAAAAAAGATATCCATCATGTATGTTAATCTTAGCTATCTAAAGACTCAAAATGAAAAGCTATGATCATCGTGATCATGGCTAGGCTTTGCGAACGAAGATCCCGAAATATGATAATAAAAGCTAAGCAAAACACAGTTAAACTTTTTTTTTACAAAGTGTTTTTTTCAAGTAACATTTTCATAAACAACTACAATTACACATTGTTACAAAAACAATGTGAAAAGACAAGATTTAACAGAAAACATCTAGTTTCTTAAAAAGTACTCTAACCCATAAGCTGTGTTTGAAACCCATCCTGACATAAGTTAATTTCCTTAAAACCACGCAAATTAAAGTATTTCTGCAAAAAGGCTTCAAGTTTATATATAATGGGATTTTTTTTTTTTTTGGAGGGAGAAAAATTATCCACAATATAGATTAAAAACATATCTGATGGCTGTCACACTAGATCTAAACTGTAGAGTGCACCTTCTGCTCTGGACAGCGTTGAGTATTTGTCAAGAAAAGGCTAAGATCTCTGAGCACTCAAGCTGCCAAGTGCTCTCAAATTAAATCAGTTTGAAGCGGTTTTCATTAAGATGGATTGAGTGTGGCATCGTGAGAAACACTCTATCAAATGTAGTGTTTTACTTAGTGATTAAGTATATACCAGTTGATGAAGCTACCCAAATCCTTCGTAATCCCACCACTCCAATAAACATTTAATGAGTATATAAGTTCAAAAAGCCTAGCAGAGGATTTAAACCTTCAATCTTGTTTTTATTTACTCTTGGAACTCAATTTCTCACTTCAAGTGAAGAATGCTGGTGCCTGAAGCTCATCTGTTGCCCTGGTAAAATTAAGTGCCCTCCATTGTATAAATTAGAAGACAAGACATACAAGTTGCAATTTCTCCTAAGTTTGATTTTTTTTTATACTGATACATACAGCATTGAATTATTTTATGAAATAACAATTATAAAAATATATTGTAGTTTCTTCCTCAATCATGTATTCCAGGAGGCAAACACTTGTTTGTAACAGGAAAAATGCAGTTAAAAAAAGAATGTTACGATAAAAATAATGTTACTCCATAGGGCAATTGCAGGGAAGAGTTTTCAAAAATTAAGGCAGTACTTGGGGAAAAAAATAAGAAAAAAATCCACAAAATACTTTCCTTAGTGTTTAACTTTATCCTGATGAGAATATGGTCTGAATCCATTGCAAAAATAGTAGAAATTTAAGGTGACATGAATTTCAGATGTGCTATGTTAGTAGTATAAGAAGTACTTCGAGTATTAAAAAACTAAGTAATTGCACTATATTAATATCAGTTTTATAGGTATTAAAAATATCATGGAAGCATCTAATGGGTTCTTGTCCATCATTATACTGATACAGTCAATCATTTCTGATTAAATGACACAAAGTGAACTTCCTAACTTAAACACTTCTCCTGTTCCATTGATTTGATTTCTTTTAAACATGCATATAAGTTCCACTTTAGTTAGTTATTATAAATTAATATTTTGCCATTGAATTACTATGTATCCATTAATGCTCTGAAATTTGTGCAAAGACATGAAAATATTCACTAACTGCAGAGTGTGTGCACAACATGTCAAGGATGTGTTAACTTAAGCCATACAATGTAGATCTGTAACTCTGCACTTACCAGAACAGCTTCTAACATAACATAGCTGTTCTTTCCAATACAAATAACTATAGAAAGCCAAAACATTCTTCATTTTAAAAGTAAATATCTATCAAGACAACAAAAAGTAAATTTAAACAGCATGAATTTCTTGTGCTTCAGCTTTATCTACGTTTAATTATGTAGGGGTTTGAGTTTCTCCTTAGTGAATCGAGTCACCAAAACTTAAATAAACTATCCTCATTCTAATTTTATTAGAATACTGATTTTAAAACTGCATGGAATAACAGAAACTTGAGATGGCTAGTTGGATGTCCAGAAAAACTAAATAATTAAACCTTAGTACTGGAATTTACTTGGCAGATAAAGGCTGTACAAAGCAGGGGGGGAAAAAAAGCACTGTATTTCAGAGACCTTTCAACTTAAATTTACAATTTCATTAGCCATCCTTCAAAGGAGCTGCCAACATGCAATGTTGAACTATCAACCACAAGACTCCCAGTCAGTGTTAGCTGCTGCTAGGACACCATTATTTCAGGAAGAAAAGGGAGGGGAAGGGAGGGAAGAGTAGCTCTGATGACTAAAGGACTCCAAAAAAATACAGCCCGAATATTTAGGAAGCATGGGTTAGTCACTGTACTTTCAACAACAACCAAGCCTTTCAGACAGTCAGCTAAATGAGTATTACTTTTTACAAACAATAAAACAAAGATAATTCCAAAACGTAGTTTACCTTTTTAAAAACAAAGATGAAACATTTACAGTGATTTCCACTTTTCCCCAACATTAAATAAAGTAGTTTTAATACACACTTACATCTCTAGCTTTCCCATAGAAGGCTTCTTGGAAAGCAGCCTCTAATGATCCAATAAAATAAACAGGATGGCAGTCACCATATCTAAGATAAAATTTCCAATTAATAAAAAATTATGAAAACAAGTAATTTCAATATTCTACCTCTTCCTATATTCTGTTAATAAAATGCATTGGCTAAGCCTTTAGAAAGATGATGTACTACAGCTCTAAAGGACAGAAGGGAAATATTTAGAAGCCATCTGTCTCCCAACACTCAAAAGCTCAAAGTAACTAAGTACTACATCACAAAATTGGTCATAAAAACTTTGTTTACATAAAGACACCTTGAATTCTATGTAATTTTTCTTATTTTCTCTCTTTATTATATTCTTAAAGGGTAATTGAAGACTATTCTTATATTACATATTAATGCACCTCATATATATAAATGAACGTTTCATCACAGAGAAGTGAAAACAGAAAGCATATAAACTTTGAATTACTTTGCAGTAAATTAGTGTGCAGCTTCTACCTGTCTGATGAAACATGGCAACTGTTTAACAATGTATGACTGAGGTATAAAGTTAAAAAAAAGCAGCATTTATATAACTTTTAGTAGTAGAGACCTACCCAACCACTTCATTATTGTGAAAACTTCTACTGCAACTCCAAATATATTTTTCAATATTAATCAGTTTCAACTTTTCTGTTCCTGTATATTACATTAAAATTACTATACATAATCAGAGTCTTTATTCTGAACTCTTACATAATTAATGATATCAATTAACAACAAATTAAATAACCCAAGAATCTGCCACTCTAAAATGGACTGAGAAAGAGTTTTATTTCAGAAACAGTTCTAATAAAGTTAAGCTTAAAAATTAGATTAGGATGCCTCAATATGCTAAGATCCCACAAGGAAATAAGTACATTTTGTTTATTTTTGTTTTATTTACTGTATTTCACTTCATTTGTAACAAGAATTACACAGTTCACAGGCTAAACTTACCTTGAAGAAAACTCTGCTGTAAATTGTAGTAAGGCATCTCCCTCATTTTCAGCATTTTCTGGCACTTAAAAAAAAAAGTAAATTAAAAATCATATGCAACCTTATAGAAACATTTTAATATGTGAACTCACTTGCTTCATTGGGGGTTTTTTATGTTGACAGCTTACTGAAGTGGTTACCAAGAGACCATATAAATTTCATGACTATTGACTATGACCCTTTGGAAAGATATTAAGTTTCCAGACACTGTCATGAATATAGTCAGGCTTTCCAGTTTAATGTGATATATTACTTGTTCAGAGTTAACACTCTAGACTTACTTTAATATATTAAAAATGAAAGGACTGGCACTATATTGCTAGTTACTTTTTCCCCCTCCCAAAAAACCTTCTCATACATAATGTTAAAAATTCTTACATATTATTACATACATATGTAATAACATTAATGCAAGCCTGAAGTAAATAGGGTATACAGAATTGCATAGAGGAGGTAATTGACTGCTCCTGCTCAATCCTTTTCAGAACTCAAGGGCAAATCATCTCTGAGAAACTTTGATGCAAATGACTAAAAATATTCATCACCAGAAGATGCTGAACCTAAAATCTGTAGAATTTCAAAACAGGGAAGCAGAAATCTAGTTATTTACAGGACCATTTGGATGGAGATCATGATTTCCTCTTAGTTTAATTATTATTTTCCAACTATAAGCTACAACATAAGGTTAAAAAACTTCCTCCATGGGGAGACACTTTCATAATTGCCAATTATGCCTGCAGTATTTTCATTTGATACATCCATCAGACAGGACACTCAATTCTAACATTCTTATCAAAAAATACTTTCCTGTTTCTTCTTATGCAGACCCATCACAGCTCTCTGGCTTCACTACTGCTGTACAATCAGCAGTTAATTGTAAATTAACTCTTACTCATTGGCGATTTCCTCAAGGCAGATGATGCTACTCCAAACATTTCTCCATCATCAACTCCAAACTCTGTAGCATCTTCAAAGTCATCTCCATCACTGTCACTAACCATATGAACATCAGTGCACTGCTGTGTAAAACCAGAAAAACCAAAATCCAACATAAGCCTCCTTTACAGATACCATCTTGTGTGAAATACAAAATACACACATAGTGAAAAATACTTACACGTTTTTACAGAAACACTTGTATACTGCGTTTTATTTTACTACTTTATACAGCATTATCAGACTGCTTTTTTAAAGTAAGACCTAATTTTCAACAGAAGTGTGGTTGACAGAGTGATACTACGTGACAAAATGCATTATTAAATATCTAAGGATCTGTCTCTGTATACACATATTTGAGCAAATTTTATCCAAAGTTAATGCTATTTTCTATCTAATGGTACTGCATAAGAACGAGTGAGAAATGTCACACAATAATTTTAGATATTCAGATGCAATCTACTTTAACAATACTTGCATGGTGAAGGATGGTCCTTGGAAAGGTACCTATTGCATTGCAACCTCCAACATACAAATTTAGCACCTGTAGTGCAAACTTGGCACACCAGACTACTACATGTTGAATCATAGGCCCATTTATTTGATACACAAACATAAAGGAGAAATATCAACATTTTTGTGCAAGGAGCTAATGTCCAACCTGTGCCTCCAACTCCCACCACCAGGTTTATTGGATTTCATGTCCTCTGAAACATAAAACAGCTCAGAAAAACTTTGGTTTTAACTCTTCAACCTTAACTTGCCTTTAAATTGACTTCCTTTCATGAATGACTATTCCAACTCTACTTGACCTAGAAGTTACAGTCACAGTACACTACAGAAAATCTAACTGAATCCCTGAAAATGCAACAAAGTGTATTATGGAATGTGAAATTTCAGCTCTAGCTTGTTAAGTGATCACAAGAGGAGCAAAGAGCTCCAAATATACTGCTTCTCTCTCTACAACAGCCACACAAAGAACTTGAGAAAAAAATTAAACATTTACTGAATGAACCAGTTAATAAGAAAACTCTATCCAAACTATTAATAGTTAGAAACAACAAGAGTTTTACCATTCTGCAAACATCTTTTTCTGCTAATATTAAAAAATATGTTTCAACATTGTATTTAATTTGGAGTGTTTTCCAGTGCTTACTGTGGCTTGCTTACTTTGCTTTTCCTCCTTTTCTCCAACGACTCATTTACTCAGTGCCTTACTTTAACACAATTATTTGTTACAGGAATTGCAAATTGATTCTTTTAAGACACAATTATACTGACATTTGACAATCGAAGAGACAGTGACCATGGCAAAAATACAGTATGTTGGCAAAATAATGTTCTCACCTCCTCTGACTGTTCCCTCGTTTGTACAGGTGAAGATCTTCTTCCAACTGTAAGTCGATGGCAAGGAAAAGTCAGTCCTGATACAGCTAGAGTCATCTACAAACAAAGCAATGATTGTTTAATAAAGCCATAGTCTCAATTCAAGGTGGCTTGTTGTTTGTTTGTTTGTTCTAAGGTTGTTTTGTGATTTGAACTGAAGACTGCACTGCAGAAGATTGGATTAATTATACAAACACAAAGAAGCCTGAAAAACTAGAATTATTCCTTACATAAAAATATTCATAAAAACTAAGTTTAACAAGTTTGTATGCACACAGCATCAAAACACACTAAATAGAACTGCAAGCTCAAAACTACCTTGAATTGTTGTTTTCTCCTATGTCAGTACTGATCCTGCTCTGGCACAGGGGTTGGACTAGATAATCTTTCTAGGTCCCTTCCAACCCCTGACATACTGTGATACTGTGAATGTGATTCATAATGGTATAATCTGATGAAGCAAGTGTAAATTTTATCCTTCCTAATCAATAAAGAAATGTTTAAGTGAAGATGATAGGTACAGATACAACTAAATAACAACTGTTAAGTCATCTTGAAAATAATATTATCTGGAAAGAACAGTTTAGTGGCAGACGTTGTAAAAGACACAACCACAATGGCTACTTAAAAAATGTATTTTATGTCCATTTTGGTCATTATTGATGTCAAAGGCACATGCAATATTTCTCATACAAAGAAGGACACACAAACCCAGCAGAGCTAGTAAAATTGCAGTCAGCACAGACAGGAGAGATTCATTAACCAGTGCCAACAGAAACAGCACTTTTGCCTGTTGCTGAATGTCTAAATCTCAACTTCTTCAAAATAATAAGACAGCAAATGGACAAAAATATATTATCATTTAGAAGACAAATTATTAGATGCCTAATATTTGAAGATCTGATCCTATGCTGCACTTTAAAACATACTAACCTATACAAGAGAATTGAGAATTGTCACTCCAAAATGATCAGAACTGTTGGTGCCATCTTTGCATTTCAAGCACCACTCACACATTTCTTTATGCAGTGTAAGCCTACACCTGAGCTTCTGATCTCTTCTGGAAAGTGCATCAGTTCTAGTCAAGTGAGGTTGGTGACCACAAGGAGAATCTTCAGAACCTAAGCCCTATCTTGATAACACATGGGCTGAATTTGCAACGTGAATAGCTCTTACACAAAGAAAGCTGATTCATTTGGCCAACAACAGAATATTTGATGCTGTACAACTCCTAGTGATATGGTGAAAAATCTGGCTGTATGTTTAAAATATTGTTTCTAATGGTTCCTTCAGAAGAAACACAGGACACAAAAAGATCTTCTAGATCCTTTAAAAACAATTTCTATTTTGCAGTACACTTACTGAGAGACTTACATTGTATATTTCAGGAATACAGCATCCCCCTAATTAGACAGTAAAAGCATCAAGGCAAAATAAATTTCAATCATCCTCAACAAAAATCCAAGAATAAATCATAAGCCTTAAATTTAATTTACTGCCATGAGTACAGAAAATACCCCATTTATTTTTATACATAATTCAGAATGACTTTATCACTTGTCTGCTAGAACTCACAAAGATTTAATTTGCTGCAGGTTGAAGCAGACTGATTAAGCAGGCTGGTTACCAAATGAATGTTAACCTGTCTGAACTAGCCAACTGTCACATTCTCATAGCAAGGTTAAACAGAAGTTTAGCTGCATAAAAAGCCTAGCTATAGTCTTAAAGGAAGTGAGTAATAATACTCTGGAGCAAATGAAATATTAAAGACGACATATAGGTCAAGACCAATTACCTATGAAACTCCTGTGACAAGAGGATAAGAACTGTATTCTCTGCAGTAATCCACCAGTTTAATTAGTGTTTTTACAAGCTTTTAATAATAAACCAACCCCAACTGTTATAAAACCTGAAACTTCGCCCTGTAGTTACCACACTACATAAAATACTAGTAAAACATACACACTAACCACACACAGTCTGAAGTTCCCTATTTAACAGCATCAAATACCCTGACATATGCTTGGAAAGGCTCCCAATATCTTTTACATACACATTAAAGAAAGGCTGGTAAGATCAAGCACGCAGTTACTGTGCTGCTTCATTGCTTGGCCCAATAGCAGGGTGTTGCAATTGCAATTTGCAACCCTATATTATAGTGTCAAAGCATCTCTCAAAAATGAGCTAAGAGCAGAAGGGGTTCAACATCAGAGCACATTTCATCCTGCTCTCCAGAGAGTTGCTGGAATATTGGGGGGTTTGTTCACGTTTGTGTGAGAAATTGCTCTCCCTTTTGGCTTCTTTTTTTTAAGAAGTTTTTTTTTGCAATGGAAAGGGTAGGGCCAAGTGAAGCTCTGCCTTTCATTTCAAAATCATCTAGCAGCATGAACATTTCTCTAGAGTTAAGTTCTCTTCATACTAAAATAAAGGAGAGAGACTTCTCTGAAGAGAGACTCTTGCAATAGAAATTTTAATCTTTATTTTAGGAATCATCAAAATACCAGCACTAAACAAAAGATTACTTTGCAGGCAGCTCAGTCAGGTGCCATGGATAGCAAACTTCAACTCCTACAAGTATTTTCAACACAGGCCAATGTACTGATGGGAGCTCTTTGCTAAGTATTTGATTGCTGCAGAAGTAGTGAGGGTTTTGAGTTTCTGGAGTGTATGGGAGTTCTGCTTGTTTGGTTTGCTTTAATGTACATTAACACTTCTATCTAAACATATAGGCACTTACTACTCTAGAGCAAGCTATCAAATGTGCCCCTTCAGCTATATCACCCAGTATCTGTCAATCTCATAAAACAGCTTTTGACTGTTTAAAAGACCACTTAAAATGAGAAACAATTTCAGTTACTGTAACTACAGGGTAACTATCTTTCTTGTTTGAGCTACTCAAATGAAGAATCCTTTCCAAGTGACTGGAGTGGTATTTTTCCACAGCAAAATATTTTCTTTTCAAACATGATTTTTTGAACGTAAGCTAGAAATTCTTGATCATCTGCTCCCAGGAATTCAGAAGTCAAGCTATAAGTCTTACAAAGCGTCAGGAAAAAAAAATCATGGAACACTTGATCTATATGCAAAAGAGGACTCTATCAATGATGCTACATTTCACTTGCTTGTGTCCAGCAAGGGGAGTAACAGGCATTATCTGACAATGGCAAACTTACAAGAGAACAGAAACTTTGCAGTGGGCATACCTTCTCCATTTTCAGTATTAAGTAAAAAGCTCATAAAAAGAAATGTAATTTCTGTATAACCTGACTGCTAATGAATCAGTCCAATTATTCATTTAGCTGTACTTCTAATGCAGAATTGTGTTTGGCTACATATAAACTACTTCAGCAGAAAACTAAACGGGGGAATTCTCATACTATGATTTTCTCCTGAGTTAAAAGAAAATAACCCATGTTTTCTGCTTTTAATACTCAGAGATAAGGTAAGCAAACAAAATTCTGATGTACAAAACCCATGGTTCTCCAATACTTGATTCATAAATCTCCCATAAAAAGCAGACTAATTCCCAGTCCTACTCAAGGTCATCTTGTAGTATATATTAGGCAAAAGGAAGTCTTAATAATGTGCCCTCCAGTTCTAGCATCCTGGAAAATTGCTATGTAAAATTAAAGTTCCAGCTTTCCAGCAGCACTCACTAGCATAGCTGGATGGAAGAAGCCACTGAAAGAAACCTTCCCAAAGATGTCACCCCATAGGTAATTGCCAAAGAGGTACGTGCTTTCTAATGCATCCTTTCAGACTCTATTGTTGTACAGTTAGAATTAAAAATTTCACATATTCAGATGTGGGGGTGTGCAGGTTTAGCATACAAAGTGCATAATTTAGCCTTTAGGGTTTTAAAATCAAAAGCAGTTAAGGAACACTCAGATTACCTAATCCCTACTCTTTCAAGATGGATAATTAATTGGGTATTGGTATTAATTCCGGTGAAAACTGGCAATGCCTGTCTTCTCCTTGTTGAGCAAGAGGTAAAAATTAAGCCCAAATCAAGTGTTGAAGATAAATCTGCTGTTAGCACGTATTGTAATATGGAGTTCTGGCTGGATAAACAACCTCCACAAGTCAGTAACTGCAGTTGCTCTCTGTTATCTCAGTATGGGTTTGAGAATATTTCATGTCTTCACTGTTATCATCGTACAACCAGTGCTCTGCTTAAGAAATAAAAGATGATCCTCTCCAGGAAAATACATTGAAAATATTATTACTCACCCTGTAAAGTCAAATTTCGTAGAGATTATACAAACCTTTTGAAACTCAAACCCCTTTCTTTCTGGGTTTCTTTTCTTGAAGCCCAAAACATTAGAAAAAATAGCAGTATGCAAGCAACGTTCAGAGCATTATTAAAAGTGTTGCAAAGTCATTGTGAGTAAACAGTTATGTAACTTATTAGGAAGTTCATGCTTAGCTTGAATAGCCTTTGAATCAGAGCTGTTTTAACAAAGTGAATTCTACCACAACTGCAAACTTCTAACCACCCTCTATAATTATTACTGCAGTACATGCCAACTCTGAAATTTGGGGCTGCTCTTTAGAACTTTGGCCATAACTAGCTTGTCAATATTAGCTAGCTGTGGTTTCACGTTAGAAACAAATGCATTAAGAGACATGGAAATTATATCCCAAAATACTATTTATCAGGAGGCCATCAGCTGAACAAGAGCTCTTAATAGAGGTTGCACAGCTCGCTGCAGTACACACATGGAGATTTCTAATACCCACATATCACACAAAAAATTCTTAATCAGAAATGAATGCGCTGTTGCCTACAGACTGAAACCTAATCCTGGTTCACATACTCCATGTGACAGCCCTTTCACTGTGCTCAAAATGTGAGTTGCTTTGCTTTTTCATTTACTGGTTTACTCACTGATACATGGCTAATGTATAAAGAAACAAACATGACCAAGTACATTTCATAACACACCATGTTCAATTAGTCAAAATAACTTAAGACAGAGGTGCCCATAGCAAAATACCCAATGACTGGCAGGTGTCTCCACTGTGAAAATTTCACTTCCATATAGTTTGATTCTTTCTCTTGCTGGAGGGATTGCTATGATGTTTGTCTCCCCTCTTCAGTTAAGAGAGGAAGGAGCTTTATCAAGCTTTATCAGTTTTCATGATAAACTTACTATTCTGCTAGCTGACTTTTTATAATTATCATAAGGTAATCTCCCACATATTATAAATGTCAATGGCACTACAGATGTCTGTATGAACGCAGACAGAAGCTAGTGGGAAAACATGGTTTCTTTTGAAGGCAACTGTATGAAATTTGAGAAGGAACACCTCTGTTCTAGTTTTTCTCTTATGATCTACGTGCGTACAGTACTACCAGCCTGGTCTGGATACTAGGGATCAAACACTTTCATAGCCCAAGTGCACCCAGAGTAGTAAGGTAACAAAAGAATTCATCAGTTTTCTACATCTTGGCTGAACAGCATGGCTCCTGCAAAGGAGCCTTTCTGTATCTCCAGGTTCAGGCAATTCTCCATCGATTCAGCCAAGGTAAGTAACATTGTGATGAGAGAAATTCTCTTGCTGTTTAGTCCAGAAAATTTTCAGTTTAGATACCTGCAAGGCATATTCATCAGTGCTAATCCTCTCTTCTTGATGAGCAGATCTCACAAGAACCCAAATAGGTTCATTTCTCCCAACCTAAACAGACGTCACCTATCTCTCCTCACTAGACAAATTAAGTTCCCTGTTCAAAAAGAATATCTGCACTAACTGTGCAGAATGGCAAATTAGAGAGAAGAAATTTTTCAGCAAGGCTAGATGAAGGCACAGACCTCTATCTCAGGTCTTCAAGTCTCAGGGTGATCTAGGGGACTGCAGACCAGTTCAACCTAACATTACTCCCCAGAAAGACACAGGAACAAATTATAAACCAATTTCTTTTAAAGGCCTAGAGAAGACATTATTCTGTTTCTCATCAGAGCAAAACTGGTAAGGCTGCTCCATAGCTGAGGCTACTGCTCCCAGCTCACTAGTGTTTCCATTTTCCATTTTTCTTTTGTAACCTATCCTGCTTCAGGTTAAAGCTGCTAGCAAAATAAAGCAAGAAATATTTGTATGGTGAAAGGGAGATTGGAGTTAATGGGGCATATGGGGGAAAAAAACAATGTGTAAAAGGGAGGGAGGAGAGCAGAGCGTGTGAATGATCACAGAGGCAGTTTTGCTTCTACTCTTGAAATGTGAGAGTTGGAAGTTTTCCATTACACAAACAGTTGAAGAAAATAGTTGTTTCTAGATGCATCCAGCACAGCTCTTGCATATGAATATTGAATCAGGAGAAATAAGAGATTGGGAATTCTCCGGCAATTCCTTGCGATTCTCCAGAGAGAATCAGATGGCTCCATGCTCTTTCCTAGCTGGAAACCAATCAACACACTGAAACCAATCCATGCAGGAAAGAGGTGGTGGACTCCCAAGCAGCTCATGCTATTTCTGAGCATACTCAGAGTCTCATCAATTCAAGAAAAACGATGCTATGACATGAGAGATCATTCATATTAGGTTGATCTTACCATGGTTCTAGTTCTCAGTGTTCAACCAATCATTATTAACAATGTGTGAGCAGCCTGTTTTGTTCAGACGAACCTTCACTAAATTCCTTGGGAACAAAAAGGTGCTCAACACTGACAAATCCATCACTTATCACTATATAATTACACATTAAATAATCTACCTTGTTTTCAGTGTATAATCTCATTAAATCAAAATGGTATATGATTTAAGAATTCCTACATGTTCATGTTTAAAACTAATGTATAAAACCTCAAGAGACTAAAGGTTTTCTGTGAATTAATGTTTATCTTTTTGCTCTTTCTCAAAGCTACCAAGTATTCTTTCATTAGAAATAGACTGTAAAACTAATTTTATGCACACTGAAATATATTGTATACACGGCAACAACAAGCAAGTATCCCACTCTGAAATGAAGGTACATTCTAATGTAAAAACAAACAAATCTATCAAATGCTTTTATTTATTTTTGTTTTTTACATTTACTGAAGCAAGGGTGCTTTTTTGTACTATGGCATTAATTACGAGATTCAGATTTACTACACAGAACTGAAGGGCTCTCCTCAGTCTATACTGGTCAACAGACATTGCTATTCAAGTTTAGTATATCATTTAATAAAGTAAGTCAACCAACCAAAGTCCTTCTACCATCACGTAAACTCTCATCCTATCATGTAAACCCTCATCCTTCCTTGAACAATAATAAAGAGTGGAAGTAATTCTACATTAGCCATGTTCATCTTTTGACACTGAATAGCACTAGCTGGCAAAAACAGTCAAGTATGCTCTAGTTTTGTTTGTTTGTTTTATTAACCTACTGTACAAATATTAAAATGAACAGAAAAGTTTAAAAAAATTTGACAGCCCTTGAAATTAACTTCCTCTGGAAAATAACTTCATTTTCATTATGCCTCTTCAATTAAAAAAAAAATCTTGACAGGTATTCAACATTTCATTTTAAACACTAACTGGATGAAAAAATCTCTAGGGTGGAGTGTGTTCAGGTTATAAATCAGCAATGCTTATTTTAACTCTTCACAAAGTGTTGTTGAGATAATTACTGCTGACAGCTTTATTCAAGGTTCATTTCACTTTTTCTACTATTTTTCCCCTGTTAGAAGTTCAGCAGGGCCCATGGGAAGATCCACCCCTCACACCTGTTAGGGTTCTTCATGTTACTGAGGCCAGTTTGGACATGTCACTTCACATTAGCATTGTGCCATCGCGCTGTGACAATTACTTATCGCAGGTTTAACTTGAAAAAAAGTTTCTAATCCAGCCACAAGAACAGTGTCAGAGTACGTAATTTAAACCTGTCAACACAGGTTGTAGGAAATTCATTCCAAGGATTTCAGAGATGTTCCCATGGTAGATCTTTGAACTAGAATGAAGATTAAAATCACAAAGGAATGCTACAGAGATAAAATGCAGAACCCAAAAGTTAATAAAGCTCTGAACTGAAAAAAAGTGTCTTAAATAGTAATAAATGGTTTTAAAGTTATAAATTCTTTAGATTAAGAAATTGCTTTGCTTAATTCCCCAAAATTCTTCTGCAGTTTATTCCAAAAGCTGCATATTAAACATATACGTCTTATTCCCTCTGCTGCAGCATAAAGGCACAACCCTGGGCAATCTTTACACAGCATACTGAATGCAGCAGGATGGTGAAGATGCTCTGAAACAGACTAATGGATAAAACAGCATACAGAGTGGGAAGAGGAAGGCTGGAGAAGACTCCATGGCACTGTAAACAGGTCACTTGTGCCTTTCAGATACCAGACAAGGGATGCTGGAGAGTCACAGCGACAACCAGGATAAAGCAAGCTCCACATAACACTACCAAGAGTTTCTGTACAAGCTTGAGAAAAAGTTGTGCCTGGTCCTCTGGGAACCCCCAGCTCTGGTACGCTGGCTGAACACACATGCCAATTTTTGCTACGCTTGCTGTTAATCACCAGTCACAGTACTGTGAATCTATCACTCTCATTTGCTAGCTGAATGAAAGGGAAAATTATCCCTGGTTTTAATTATTTCTCATTTGATTAAGCCTAGTTAGGCAAGTTAGGAATTAAAGCAGAAGGACAGATACTGTAGTACTTAATGTCACTTCAAGCCACAATTATATTTAAAAGAAACAAAAGGAAAATAATATTTCCTTGTACAACAGATTCTACTAAGAAAGCAGTATACTTGAGAGACTGAAATAAATACCCATGATCACTTACAGAGCTCATTCTTCTTCTTAGACAAAAACTGTAAATATTAAAAAGGATGAAAAATCTGCCAAGCCATTTGGAGCTATTTGAAACACAGGGTAACAGAATTAAATAAACGCTGAAAGACCTGGAACACAGTTAAGTATAGACCATGAGGCTAATTGTGGATCTCGAGTTAATTACTTTCCACTGATACGTTTTCTCAATGGTCTTTTACATCAGTTTTTTTTCTTTCCTCACTCTGAACCCCAAGGCAATTCAGCATGCTAGCCTCCAAACTCTGGGTGATTCATTGTGTACTTCTGCCTTAGGATTTTTAGTTCACGCAGAGAAAGCCAGGCTTTCACATCAAGTTGATGTTAATGTGCACTGACAAAGCAACAGTAAAGGAGCTTCATGTTTGTCACAACGTGCACTCTTTAATTTAGTAATTGCTTTATACTGATATGCAAATAATGACACATTTCCCAAATTTCCAGTTCCTCGGCAATGCTTTCACTAATTACTCAGTGGTTGAAACTTGTGCATGTAAATCGGTTAAGTGAGTTTATTAGTAAGTACACCTGTGTGAAATGATCTATAAAACATACATGCCTGGGAACAGGTCATAACTCAATGTACATTCCTGAATGACTCAGGAACAGAAAATAAATATTCTCTCATCAAAACAAGAGCTATTACGAATAACAGAGTGTTATTCAATGATAAACTGGGATTCCTAACCTTTCCCAAGCTAGAAAGAGACTCTCTAGGTAACAACAAATACCAGGAGTCAAAGCATTCACCCATTTCATGTTGCCAAATGAGAGGAGGATCAAGGTAAACAAAAGAAAAGGTCTATAAGAAAAAGGATGAGAAAATCTCTAGTACCTGAAAATGTGGGAAAGCAGCAACATCCACTCATCCATCAGTTTCCCAAGAACCAGCACATGCTCTGCAGTCTGGTTTGACTTTTTGTGATACTACTTACTCTTATTTTTGATACTCTAATGGCAACTGTGAAAAATTCAGCTGCACTTAACATGGATTCAGACTAGTAACAATTGCAAAAAAACACTTAAAGTTAACCTCTCTTCCCCTAGTTCCTTTCCTCAAAATTCTTCACAGTGTAAGGGCTGAGAAGTGATCAAGGTACCAACATCATCCTGTTTCATTTGCTGGCTTCTGTGCTGAAACAGTGTCTGTTAGGTTTCTGATATTTCCCTTAAGTAACTGCACAGCTGCCATAGAAGAGGGTGTAATAATAGTTTGTTGTAAGTCCGATCACAAGTCTCCCATGTTTTGCTATTCAGAAGAGATTAAACCATTAAACAGATTTTTAAGGTAAGAAATTATTGTAAAGTCAAATAATAAGCCGCCACATAAACCAACAACAGATTGATTCATCACATATTGCCCACAGATACATCTTGGGAACTACTTTGCATTCACAAAGAGTATCAGCCAAATACTTGGCACGTTTCTGGTCTATGGTGAGATGCCATTTACTTCACAGCATTGCACAATGCTTTGGATGGCAAACAAGAGTGCTTGGATATGTTTCCAGCACTATATAATTCCTTGGCAGAGTTCAAGCAGTTGTGCTAGCAGCAGTGCTTCCAACAAATGGTTCAAACACTGATAGGCTTTTTAGGCTGCCTCTTCTTCCTGGATATCACTTTTCAAGGAACTGGATTTTTGCAATGTTAGCCTTTTGAAAACATGGTGTTACTGACTTCTAAAAATGACCTTCTACAAGGATGATTCCTGTTTTCTGTTTCCCTTACCTGAAACATACAAAAAGGCCTTTAACTCCTTACATCCGTAGAGTCAAAAGCACTAAGTACTTAACCTCCTCAGTTAAAAAAAGGTTCAAAACTATAAATATTAAAATGTATTAATACTAAACAGTATTTTAGTATTCTTAGATGGTAAATTGTTGAGCTGAGGCAGTTGCAGCTCAAAATGCATTAATCTCATTCATTCAGTGTAACTATGTATTAAATACGCTTGGGTGATGTTTCAAGTGTCAGAAGCAAATGATAAAGAATTAAAATAACTAAAAAATGAAGCATTTTTAGAGGTCTCCAAATAGAAAGACCCTTTAAGGCAGACAAAACATGAAACATTCCCAACACTTTAGACTGGATTTTCTTAATCATCTAACAAAAATAAGGTGGCCAGTTTCTACTGAAATCCAGCTGAGGCCAAGTAGCTATTTTTCTTGGACTTCCATTAAAGTTCAGCAGGAAAACTGAGGCCTCTTCTTCGAAATAAGAAGGTTTGAATTGCTTAAGTAAAGTGTTTTATTAAATGTCATAAGTACAGTCTGCAGAGCTATAAATCTGTCTCACATCTATGTTTTGACTGCTGGGCAGTAACCACCTTTAAAAAAGGAATTCAGTCCAGTGATTGCTACTGAAAACAGAGCTCTTCTCCTGTCTGGTAGAGGAAGTTACCTGTCTAAAATAGATTTGTCAACTAGTGTTTTCTTGGTTCCACATACTATCAACAGTTTACTGGACTTTAACAAGAAATTCCCAACAAAGGACCAGATTAGTTCCATTCTAAGCATTTAAAAAGTTGTCTATGGAATAATTTAACATTATTTAAATATTGCATTTTTCAAGGAAGAATTTGAGACTATTAGATCAGGCTCCACACACAACTAGAATGAACACCAAGTTCTAGCAATAGCAAACATCCTCACACATAAAACAACAAAAGGTGATGCTGTCATTTTACATAGCTTTCTTCTGCTATTACAGAGTGAGCCCACTTTACCACACACTTACTTGAAGTGCAACTCTGTTTATAGAGTCTCAAACACCTTCAATTTGTTGCAATGGATTTTCATACGTTCTCTAGTGAAAGCTCTGCTCTGCTTATATACTGGAGTTTTATTACAAAGAAACAAGCACCACTGTGATAATCCTCCAGGAATAATGCAATTACCACTTATCAAACAGGTGTTTGCTGTATTCCAGGGAGATTATCACTTCCTATTCTGCTCTCCAAGAGTACAGAATAAAAGAGAAGCTGTTACTATTAAACGACTGAGGAGAAAAGAAGTCTTTAATAACAGCTCTTGTTAGCTTTTCTCAGCAGGGCATGAAGTAAATATAGTCATTCTATAACATCTTGGCACTGAAATGAGTATTTTAGTTTCTACAAGGTGAGTTAGAGCACCTAAATAAGAGCACTCCTGTTAACTGAATCTGAAGTATCTCTCTGTTTCCTCATTGAGTACTCCAAGTACCTCAGCACCTACAGCCTAATGCCAAACCATGCCCTTTGTGAGTACTTCTGAAAGAGGAACTCTGCCTGCTCAAACTAAAACAGGCTGCAGGACTGCTCCA
>VWZO01000732.1:2176785-2195045 GCA_013396975.1 Bucco capensis
CCCATGCCTTCCCTTAGATAAGCAAATAATTAAACACCAGCACTAGTTTGTGTGTGTGCCAAGTAATGCAAGGACATCCTGATCTTGCTCTGCTTGGTTATGACCAAGAACTGGCAATAAAAGCCAAGCCATATTCAAACACAAATCAAATACAGTTGGATTTTTTCCCTTTTTAATAAAGCAGCACTAAAACCTTACCAAAAAAGAAAAACCACCATGATCAATGTGAGAGCAGTTATTCTTCACTACAAGGAGCAACTGGAATCTCGGCTAAAGCCAGAGGCTGTATTCTCTAAAAGCAGTAAAGTTTCAGTAACAGTTATAAAATCTTCCCTGTAGAACACAAGGCATCATCATTTTGAGGTGCTGGAGCGGGTCCAGAGAAGANAGATTCTGTGATTCTGTGATCACTAGCTAACAGAAGACAGCAGTGCAAACATGGGATATGGTGACTCCAGTATAAAAGTTCTGAACATCTAATGAAGAAACCTGAGTTCTTTTAATTACATTCTCTCTTTGGCACAACTCTGAATACCAAGTAGAAGCACTGGTCTGGACAGAAAAGGAATCCAGGACATGAGCTTGGATATGCTGCCTGCCTTTTATCTAGTACACTGTTTATGGGAATTTTCCTTAAGTCCTCTATGACACACCGAAAGAGCTCCATCTGGACCTGCTCTTCTGAAGGCTCTGTACTTCCAGGTGGGAAGAAGGTGGGAAGACTATCTCAGCAAATGGGAGGATGCCATAAACAAGTCATGGTTATGAAAAGATCAGATTACACATGTGGTAAAGTCAACTGCATTCCCCTCTAAACACACTTCTTTGAAGTCTTTCCATTCCCTGAAAGATAAGAGATTAACAGAAGCACCTGCTCTCAAAGAAGACATTTCTATTTGATCAGTGACAATAAACTGGTCCACCAGAACAGTCACAGACCAGACCTTTACTGCCTCACCAACCCCCAGGGCACTTGTATATATCCAAATCAATCTTGCTGTTCTTCCCCACAAGAAACATGACAGTAGCCTTAAAAATTCTATTATTTTATTGACCATTTAAATTCATGGATGAAATGAGTTATACAAGCTAGAACTCTTTTAATGATAACTAAGAAAACTGATCTTAGTTTTTCCAGATGTCTGAGAAATGGCTATTGCCATCCAAATATCCTTACACCAAACAGATCCAAATAGTGCACTTCCTATTTCCTTCACTTCCAGAACACCTAACAATTCAAAAAACACCCATTAAAATTGAACCACAAGAAGCAGCAGTGTAAGCAAAACATGAAAACTGAAAGGTTGTGGGGTTTGGGTTTTGTTCCTTGGTTTTATTTGTCAGAGGCTATTTTTGGTTTGGGTTTTTTGGGAGGGTATGGGGAGGGGTTTAAATCATAGCTGCTAGACTGACTTGCATTTTTAATATAATGATACAATGAGTTTTTACTCTTCGGTGTCTACTACTTGTACTTCCATAAGACTCATTACCATGCAGTGAGGAAACAAAACCTTCCCAAAAACAATATGATAGGTGTAAGATCTCTTCAACTAAGAAGTTTTAAGTTTTAAAATCAGAGAATCCTAAATTCTCTTATGACAAAGACAAACATAACAAAAACCTGATTATCACTGACATGGTAATTTTTACATGAATGAAATTAATTCCAAATCATTTTAATTTTTACAAATAGAAAATAGACAAGGGGTGGGGTAAAAAAATGTCAAGGAACAACTGTAATCTCCTTGTTCATTCTGGGGCTAGAACATGATAATTCATCATACTTTCATCCACAAAAATATTCAAGCAAGTCTTAAAGTCAGAAGGTTATCTAAAACATATTTAGGAACTGTTTATTAGTCAGTTACTTTTCTGTCTCTTAATGATGATGAATGCACTGCTTCATAGATTACCATGAAATTCCAAGACTGGCTACTGTCTAAATATTTTTTGCTACTAAGTTTGAATTACAGTACAAATACTGAGACTTTACCATACTCCTATACCCACATAACAACAAAACAGACTGCAAATATTCTTCTAACCATCTAAATTTAGAGAATCCTACCAGATCTGCTCTATTACTCTGCTGACAGTGAACCAGAGAAGGAAAATAATTAACATTACAGATATTCCATAGTATAATTATGAAAAAAATAGTTGCGTATTTTGTAATGATGTACATATTTTAATGTAAATATAGTCCATTTTACACTGCTAACAGGTACTTTCTCTGTCAGAACTACTCATTCTTTAGTCATATCAATTCCAGGGGGGAAATTCCAAATGATTCAGTAAATGCAGGCATGGTATCCATTACAATTAAACAACCACTGTATATAAACCTCACAACTTGTTTTCATATCACAATGCCAGCATGCGGTAATGAACTTTCTGTTCAGAACTGTAAGACCTGGAAAGGAAAAGAAATATATACTTCCAAATCCTAATTACTCCGATGCTTTATACTCAACCTCTTCAAAAATCTGGAGATCAGCCAAAAAGTGTCATAAATGGTTTGACTTTGTACCAGAACACTACTTATCAGCATTCTTAATTTCTGTCTGTGCAGACAGACTGCACTTAGTACTTAGCAACGAAAAAGCTAAATATAACAGCAGTGCTAATTAGATCATACGTAAGTGTTTGAGAATTTTGATAATAACCTAGATGTCTTTATTAAATTCAGCTAAGGAACATCAACCACATTTGCTACAGCCATCACAGAACTGAAGGTGTTGTGTTCACAAGGCATGATGCAGGATCTCAACACGTTAGTAGCTATGCACATGTCATATCTGAAATGTGACTCTTCTGCAGTGCAGCTGAGTAACTTGTCAGCATAGATCTACTTCTGCCTAAACTAACATGCAATGGCTTAGTATACAATGAAGAAGTACAGTTACTTGTCTTGAAATGAGGATATAAGGTCTTGAACAACTGAACTGGTCAGGAAAATAAAGCGTTACCGGCAGCAGGTAGGACAGATGCCGGATTGCTCCGTGCAGGATCATGGTTATGACACGGGGTGCTTCATCTTCTGGTTTTGTTCCCTCTCTCCTTTTCCTCCCTCAAACCTCATCCAAAACCTTTTACACCTTATTGATGCAGAACTACATTCAACATTCCATTTTGACAAGCTCACTGGTGTTACTTATGAAGAAGCAGGCATTTCTCATTGCTACACTGAAATGACTTAAAACAATGAGAACCGATTAAGAAAAAAGTTCTAGCTTAAATACTGAGAACAAAAGCAGCACAAAAGCAACCTCTCTCCTTCTCATACTGTGTGTTGCTGTTCTACGCTACCACAGATAACAGAAACATCAGGGGAAAAACTCATTCTAACAAAATAAATCAAAAAGCAATGACCTCATGGGGGAAAAGTATAAATGTAATATCCAAAAAGTCTTCCGTACTTCCATGAATAAAATCACATGCTTCCATGTACAAACTGTAACTAAAACACTGATCTCAGAGCACACATTTGACGGTTGCTCATTCCACTTGGCCATAGTAGTAACTACCAGTGGAAGTTCAGAAGATCAGCCAATATAGTGAAGAGAAATGGAATACATTTCAGAAATTCCAGGAAATTATTCCAGCTCGGTTCTCATTTTACAAGCTCAGTAGTGTTGAGGGTTGTTACAAAATAAAAATTAAGAACAAATTGTCAACTTAAACAATGTTTTTTTCCTAGAAAAATTTTTCAAGACTATTATATCACTTGATGATATATACCAAAAAATAAATTAAGCCTTTAATATAATTAAACCTTTACTTACACAAACATTTTAAAAAGGAATGACTTAAAACCCATACGTTTACTTTGTTTAAACTTTAATGAGCAGAACACCCATCATTTGTGGTGTAAAAATTATTCAGGCACAATAAAAGCTAAAAATATGTCCTTGCTGAATGGTGAGATAAGATTTCCACAGACTACACATGCCTTATTTCCCACAATCGAACTGTCACAGCATGAAAACATTCTGCTATGTGTGGACATTTTGATACCCATTTCCCTGGTGAAAGCATGCAAAAGGACCCAAAAGAGTTATTGACAATTCATACAGTATCCCATATTTCATTAGATAGTACAAGCATAGAACATATCTTAACTCTGAAGGGAGATGAAGCAACAATGTTTTAAATGACTATTGACTCCACTAAATTTCCTGATAATGTCAGAAGACTGTAGTCTGCCTGGTTCATAAGAGACTCAAGATGATACAGGAATCCAATTATGCGAAGTCTATTTAGTTGTCCTGTTTGCTAAGCCAAAGGTTAACGAGAACTGCACTGAAAAAACCTCCTGTGGTATTACAAAGTATTTCTTATGCTGCATAACATGTAAATGAAAAAGTATTTTAATCAAGTCTTTCTTTAACTCTTTAGTTGCGACAGAATACCATACAATACAGCACATGAAAAACTCACGATGGAAAAAGTGATTTTAGAAATTTGCCACTAAGCTAAAGACATCATTACTATTACTGAATATTTCTAATTGGCAAAAAAAGTGCTCAGATCACAGAACGACAGATAGTCATTGCTAGCATTAAATCTTCATAAATAGTAAGCTATGGCCTCTAATTTTAGACAGAAATTAATTATATTTTTGTTGGTAACACATTCAAATCTGTTTACACAGCTGACAAGTCTCAGCTGCACCACACTGCTGCTTTGCAGCAGATGACTCAACATTCACCAATTTCATTAAAGATGAAAAGGGGAAAAATTCACCTGCAACAATGTCATTTGTAAAAACAGACTTAAAACAGATTTATGAGTTTTACATATGTGAGGTATCCTATTCAAAAGAAAGGAAGGGGAAGAAAAAAAATACATGAAAACCTGACAGCTGTGGGAAAACGGATTAGAAGTGTTGAGTTTCCAATACTTTTTTGGGCTAATGTAAACTAATAAAACGTTAAAATGGATCCACTTTTCAAAGATTGTAATTACCACAAGACACCATGCTGTTATTTCAGATCTTACGTCTATCATCTCAGATATGCTCCTGAGTACACAGACAAAGATTTACCCACCCCTCTCAAACTTAACTACTATTTATGCAAACACTACCACAGACATATTTTACAAACATATTAGAAATTCAGACAGTCTGTGCTTGCCTTTTTTCCCCCCCTCTTTTTTTTCCTTTTTTTTTTAATTGCCATAAATCCTTTACCCACAGCAAAAAAGCAGCAGTCTTATACAAACAGCAATTCTCCTTTTACAAGGAGAGTAGAAATGAACAGAAAAGTAATGAATTGAAGATAACAGTAATATATAAAGAAAGCAAATCCCAATTCCATTTTCACTTTGCAGAATACTCTGGTTCAACCCCTAGTTTAAATGAATCCTTTTCTAAAAATAGAAATTTCTTTTTTCTACCTTGATCTAAGGTTGCAAAATCCTATATAAAACATAACTACATCATTATTTCATCCTTTTAGGGTTTTTTGGTTGCATGGGTTTTGTTTGGTTTTTTTTTAAATAAAGGTGGACCTAAGCTGGGCACTGGGAACATAATACCATGTAATACCAGAAGAAAATTATCTACACAAAATGGAAAGATGTGCTGTAAAATACACTGTAGGGACAACCATGCAAGGAAGCTAGTTTATTATTTAATGGAATTCTGCAGTTAAGTCCCACAATTTCATTAATTTGTAGGCAATTCACTGTTAGCCATTCTGTCACTGAGGGTTCATATTGATTTCAGCTAAGATTTCCCTCCATTACTAAATAATGGTAATTCCAAAACCTGCAACACATGTTTAAAAATTGAATACATATTGTACTGCATACATACTACTCACTGTTTCAAAATGTAATCTTGCAAACATCTATGAATTTTTACTGGTCCAGAAAGGACCAAAGTAGATATTTCAAAAGTAAGTGAAGCTCTCCCCTGAAGTCACCAGAAACTGCTTAAGTTCACACAGGCTTAAGCGTACTGGTGAACTAATGCACACTACTGAGTAAAAATACCTAGACATATACTCAGAACACACGTAAAAAGCAGGAATTCAATCACTGCAATAGACTTCCTCAACTTTCAAACTGTTGTTCAGCTTTGCTTCAGTTGTGGACCATGTCTCCACCTCATCTAAAACATGTACTGACTTTGATACACATAATTTCCATGTGCTTCAGAATACAACATTTTAGTATTTGTACGTTTCAGGATAAAGCTCTGAAGTATGTGTAATGTCAAGTTACTGCATATGAGACAGTAAAAGCTATTGGGTGATTGTGATCAAAACTCCAAGTAAAATCAGCTATTTTTAGGAAGAAATGAAAAAAGCAGCAAAGCTACTTACTGAGTCATCAGTGGCAGAAGGAGGCCAGCCTTCCCATAACTGGTGACGGACAGGGATGCTAGTTAGGTCATATACATTCCTCTTCACCTGATGAAAAAATAAAACAAATTAGAAGTTGCTCTAATAAAAGCAACACAGGTAGAGCACATTTGTTTCCTCATAATTCCAAGCATTCTATTTTGATTTTTTTTCTAATTATTGCAAAACAGGTTCCTCCAACACTCAAAAGATTCAGATTGGTTCCACAAGTTTGCAAACCAGAAGTAAATGAACAAACCATGTTAAAGAAAAAAAAAGTAAATCTATAAATTATTGTTCATAAGAATACATTATTACTTCAGCAACATAAACGCATAAAACAATTCATAATATGAATTTTCACAGTAAAAAGCATTACAGAGCAATGATCAAACTGAAGGGAAGCAGAAGATAATAAACCCTGTTACAGGTTTTGCTAGTTAAATGTATTCTGCTACACCTGAAAATTTTAGGTTCATGCTACATTTAATGCAATAAGAAATACAACTAGCTTGGCATAAGTTTCTTAAATGGGATCCAAAAATAAAAGCGAGTATATTAAACATGAAAATATGAATTAATAGTGTAGTTTCAATGAAGACAACACATTTCAAACATGTATTAGCAAAACGCAAACTAATTTTACACCAACTCTTTTCTCAAGCTAATAAAATAGAAATTGCTACCATTAATCATCTCACATGATGGTTGCCAGGAGGAAAGGAAGGGGAAAAGAAGAAAGAGTGGAAATTTTTGAATACAGGAAGAATACTGCAAAATACAGGAGTTACAAACTCTTTCCACAAAATCATTAGCACAGATAAAATGGTTAGGGCTAGAAAAAATGATTAGGGGACTTGAGCATTTCTATTATGGGGAAAAACTGACAGCTGGGGCTGTTTAGCCTAGAGAAGACTGAGAGGGGATCTTATCACAATATGTCAGGGGTTGGAAGGGACCTAGAAAGATCATCTAGTCCAAACCCCCTGCCAGAGCAGGATCACCTAGACCAGCTCACACAGCAATGTGTCCAGGAGGCTCTTGTATGTCTCCAGAGAAGGAGACTCCATTACCAATGCTTATAAATACTTAAAAGGTGAGTGTCAGGAAGATGGGGCCAGTCTTTTTTCTCCAGTGGTGCCCAGTGACAGGACTAGAGGTAATGGGCACAAACTTGAACATAGAAAATTCCATCAAAACATAAGGAGGAACTTCTTGACTTTGAGGGTGGTAGAGCACTGGAACAGGCTGACTAGAGAGCTGGTGGAGTCTTTGTCTCTGGACACATTCTGCCTGGACACCATTCTGTGCAACCTGCTCTAGGTGACAGGAGAGCTGGACAAGATGAACTCCAGGAGTCCCTTCCAACCTCTAACATTCTGTCACTAAAAAGCTTGGCGTGTTTTATCAGAGGTTTTGTCACAAGTAATTGTTTAAATCACAAAGAGATGGATTTTTATACTTGGGATAGAGAATGGTATCTCAAATTCTGAATAATACCTTAATGTAAAGACTGCACAGACAACCAGCACATAGACACATTGCTAGGCTAGACCAGAACTGTGGACAGCAAACACTTAACAGTGTGGGATTTTGTCTTGTCTTCCATAAAACTGCTACATGGGAATATATGCACAGCTCTATTTTAGTTTTCACCTGTCTCACTTTTCTGGATAGATCTAGTATACAGGCTATGTGATAATAATTTTGATACTATCAGTTTAAAGCTTTATAAATATAAACATTCTGCACAGATGAGTGCAAAACAAATGGCTTCAATTTATTATTACTTCCAACTCTTGAGTCTACATCTCACTAAAGGACAGAAGTCAGACCATGTGGGTTCCTTATCTGGCCATTTCAGAACCATAACATGTATCTGGGTTCAATTTTCAGCTCAGCTTTACATTCATTGTATATTTTAGAACGATTAAGCTAGCTCTCCTTTTTTTGTACATGTAATTTACCAGTTTTACATTAGATAACCTTTATGTTAATATTGGGTTTGTTCAGGAGTTTTTGCAAGGAGACTGATCTGGTAACTATGTTCAAATTAAAAAAACACATAACTGTATTTTAATTAAAAAGTCTAAACCAAGAACAAGAATACAGAAATATTTATTAGCAATTGCAGTGGACTTCATGCTAGTGCTTCCTCATATTTAAGCATGTCAACAAGCTTTAAAAAACACAAATACCCCTTAATTATTATAAACCTACTAACATTCATTTCATATGAATAGATATATGATGCATTCATATATATATATACGTGCATATGTATACACACACACAGAAGACCAAACTCTACAGAACTTGGTATATGATCTCATTCCTACTGTTCAAAACAAACAGCCTTTCTTCACTGCTTCTTAACAAGAAGGTAGCCTGCTGTGCAGTATTCGTTTCACAGTAGTATCAAGGTAAAGAGATGTCATTACTCTGTACTGACCCCACAACAGCCCATCAAATGTAACAATACTGATCCCTGATCACAAGAACACACTTCTTGCTGGTTTAGTTTTCTTGCATTAAAAAACCAGGATAAATCTTCTCTGTGAGATAACTCTTGAATTACACACCAAAAAGTCTCATTATTTTCACAACACAGAAATGTTAAAATGAGCTATTTCCAAATAACAAGTAAAACCTACTTATAGAAACATGGGATCAATAGAACTACATAATATTGTTGGGGAAAAAAAAAACCTTCAGAAGTAAAAATAAATAACTCAGAAGTCACATTCCTCAAATTCCCTTTTAATTCCAAAGTACAACAGAAGGGCATTATGAAAAAAACAGTATTTCCCTTCTTTCATTAACTCATCTGTAACTGCACTGAATTCAATAACATTCCTCTGCTATTCTAAGCTTGAAAGGCATGCTCGGGGTAAAGTGTTATGTTGGTATAAAGCACAATGCCAGACTGATGTGCTGGACAAAAGTGATCAAAGTTGAGGTAATTTTAGCCAACGCACAAGTATTCTGCTGCATTATTCTACCAGAATGACATCTGTTGAGCAACTCGTCGCAGAATAAACTAGTTGTTATAGACAGGCCTGGTTGGGTAAAGGACCATGTAAGACTTATTGGAGTAATGTTTGATTAAACAAACTGCTCGAGTTAAGATCATAACTGGATTTGGAATCCATGCCAAAGTAGTGTGCTCTTTCAAACAGCAAGCCATAATCAATTATTAAAAATAAAATAAGTTGGCTTTTAAATAACTTTTTCATTTTAGGTTTGTTTGATAATTAGAATAGTATTAAGAAAGCAGACTGCAAAAGTCTGCGACTAGAAATATTTACCAGTCCAGTACAGGAAACCCCCTTTTCTTCATTAACTGACCTAATTTCAGTTTAAAGATAAAAATTCTGCAAGAAAGCAAAAATTCTAAAGATTTATATAAAGCAGAACCATAAACTGCTTCTTCACTAGGCCAGTGAGATAATAAACTGTGGCTATACTCCTCATGCAACTGAAAAGAGCTGTTAGCATAGTAAATGCCTAAAGTCTGGTTTAAGGCTTTTATTTCTAAATTCACATGAAATTATTGATAGGACTACTGAAATATTTATAAAGTTGTGTAAAGCAAACTCTAACTTCTAGTGCCATCCACCGAGCTACACTTATTGGCAAACTTCTTGGTCTCCCACCTTTGATCAGTTTGAAATACTAATTGGTGGCATTGTCTTTGTGCAGCCCAGAATTTCTTTTCATAATGTTCAGATGCCATGGTGACTGGCACATTACTGTGGTAGCCACCCTTCAGTTTATCATCTCCAGAATATACAAGATCATTCCAAAACAAATTAAAGGCACATCTCTTTGGTTCCACAACTCAGCTGTGAACAGTAGCAATACAACCATTTAAACCAAAAATAAATCCCCCGATACTTCAGATGCAATTTTACTTGGAAAATCATGTATAATCCCTGCAGAATGCCCTGCCTTGCAGCCAGACACTGATACTGGAGAAGAACTTGAAGTTTTATCCTCTGTTGTGTTTCACCAGAGCTAGAAGGGAGCTAAAATGTTAAACAACTTTTAATATTTAAAAAAATCCATATATCAAAGTAGCCAACACACTGAGAGATCTTCCCAGATACAGGATAGGGTCTTATTTTCTTATCTTCTACTGTGTTTTTAGCAGGTTAGCATATTGCTTCAACAGGAAGGTTAAAACACAGAAGATAGACTTTTTTCATAGATAAGAAGTTAATTCAACATTCAAAACCCTTCCACATCCATTTAAGTAAGGATAAAATGAAGTAAAATATATCACAGGGCAAGAAGTCTGTACCAGGTATTGTGACAAAGCTTGCACTGTTGTAGTTTCACTTGCAAGAAGTAACTATTTTCTTATTTCGGAATTAGAAAAATCTGAAATCTACTCTCAAAAAAAAAGCTAACACCTACTGAATTGTTAAAAAATTTAAATATTACACTGAATCATCAAAGAACTGTCGTGTCTGAATCTGTATCTTTGAATCACAACAAACCACAACAAAGTTTAACAGTAGTTTCCCTCAGGCTGTTTTCCACTTATGCAGGTACAAAGTTAATTGAAATAATGTAGATAATGAACTTTTGTTAGTCTTATTATTAAATATAATTTATGCAAAGCTGTAAATTGGCTGAGATGCTAAAGACTGTTCCAGGCACATAGGCAGCATGAAAGACAGTGCAAAAATGAGTGCATGAAAGGCAGACAAAAGGAGCAATAAAGTCAGAGGACTGTGAGGAATGTGGAATGTGAGTTGGGGGACGCAGGGAAATGAGATCAGATGCAGACAGAGCAAGGTTGCATGGGGCACTGATAGTACAGCAAGGATCTTGACTTTGACATTGTAACAGAGGACAAGACAAGACAAGGGAGCAAAATTCTCACAGGGCAGCGATGATATGAATAAGACAATGACAGAAAGATAAGGAAAGTAAGAAAAAGCATTTCTGTAAAGAAAGATGGAAAGAAGTAAGGCAAAACCAGCTAAAGCAATAGTCTTAAAGATTATAGAGGAAAGCCTTTAATATCTCTGCCAGACAAAATTCCACCAAGAGATAGCAAAGAGCATCGGGAATCTGGCAGCAATACATGGGAATCAGGGACAGAATCTACCAAGCTTCCAAAACATAAGAGAAGTGTCAAGTGGGTGAATTCTAAAGGATAATGATGCTATCAATAGTTATGAACAAAAGGGTCATTTTAGTTAACTATGGACTAACAAGAACTATTGTAAAGATAGAGATGTAAAAACTAGAAAAAGAATTTCTGAATCAGCAGCTTTGCCACAACTTATTGCAGTAGATTTGGGCCACAGCAATAGTAGAGACACAGGGCAGAAACAGAAGCAGTTAGGAGGGAAAATAAAGCAACAAAAATAAGTGACCCATATTTAAAACTTGCCTATAGCAGAGGAAAAACTATTTTGGCATTTTATCAGGAAAAAAGCTACTGGTAATCAATGAGAAATCAAACTTCTTAACTTTAAAAAGCAATACGTGCAGTAATTTTTAGCTAGCAATCCACAAGTAGGATATATTCATATATATAGCAAGTAATGCACTGTATAAACCACAGCTAACAGTACCCAAATTAGAACTTTTCAGGTCACTTCATGCAAGGTTCACATGAGGGGAATAGTCTGCTTCACTCACAGATTTGTTTGCTTTTTTGTATATCTAACACACAATATAATATGCTATATCAAAAGATAAAGAATTAAAGCTATGTAACTCAGCAAATTTTTAGTGTAGGTGTTACTTCAGAAATAAATGCAATTCTAAAGACATCAAATGATAACCAGCCTCTCCTCCTAGCAGGTGACTGAGCTTTAAAATATGGAATGCTTTCAATTAGTGAATTAAGAAGTCAGAACCAGGCTGTTTTTAAGTAACAGTGTCTGCTTCTCAAGAATGTCATGCCACTGAAACTCTCCAAGGAGGACTTACTATGCTAAAATAGCTATTTACATTTACACATATACTCAATTTACTCTGTTGTAATCTAAAGCAAAAAATACACTTCCAACCTAAATATTTAAAATCAATACTGAATGCAAAAGAACTCCTCTCCTGTCCAAGTTTGCCAACCAAAACTCAGTTGTGATTCAGGGCTTTTATGAAATACAAAAGAACCCAAATTTGTTTGATTACAATACTTTTTCTAATTAATTTTTTATTTTACAGCTCTTCCTCTAAATTACTAGTTTTGCTTTTAATACCTCTGAAAAGCTTCTGGTCTGCATTTTTTAAGTTTTCCCCTTTAGTAGGTTAAAGCTTTGAAACCTCTTTTCTTGATTCATGCCAAATAAAAATGAATTAAATTCTAATATAACTGATTTGAATTCAATGTCTGAAATAGATCACTTGCTTATTCTATCATGACAAGTAAAACTGAAACAAATAAATGCACCAAAACTTGAATGCCACTTGAAAGTAGTATTCTCTTCCCTCTCATTAGGAATGTTTCATTTTTAAAATATGCAATTTCAAACCTTCCTAAAGGACTCTAAAAGAACATGAATGTCCATTGTACATCAGCCACATACAAAACAGAATTCATCATTAAGTTACAACACAGAAAAAAATCCATAGGAGATTTTCTGCTAAGTTTGTGTTCAACTTCCCAGCAATTAAATACATTTATGTACAGAAAAGCCTCTAATGGATCCAACTTTCACTTGAGAGTGTATAGAACAGTATTTGAACTAAAATAAACCCAGTTTAAACTCCTGCTAAAAACAGTTTGTATCATAGTGTAGTACTTAATGTGCCATTGTCTTCATTAGAAAGCTTGTTGAATTCATTATATAACCATTCATATTAACTTAGGTCTGGAAAATAATGTGTGAATTTTGTGACATTTGGCTGATGAGTTCAAACAAAGAAGATTAAGTCACATTGAACACCAAGCAAAAAGCAGCAACTGCATTTTTGGATGTTTCAGGTTCTTTCATTTCAATACCTAGAAAAGATATTGAAGTACATGAATTTTGCCTCTCATTGTTGGAAAGGTGGAATAAGAACTTCATGTATCTAGGGATTAAATAAGTAATCCACATTAGTTCTAGTTTGAGTGAAGAAGCAAGGAGAAACAGGTAACTACTAAGAAAAGATTAAGTGGCTGAATAAGTAAATGCAAAGTTAATGTATTAATTTGCTATTGTGTATTTTAAAATTGGAGAGGAAAATTTCCAAGAGAAGGAATCCATAAACATACAATAAACTTAAGAGACAATTCCTCATAATATTTTAGTAAAAAACACCTTATTTAGGAAAATAGGATACTGAATATGAGGACAGACGCACTCCCAGAAAGGCATATGGATTCTTTACTCCCCAGTTAAGTACTTACAGCCTCATTTCCCCAGATTTATATCAAACAAAATCCAAATCAAGAATGTTATTGCCATTTTACCACAAGTCCTAACTACTGATGTGAAATACTATTGGCAAACTTCAAAAATCCTACATTTACAGAAAAAGGGGGAAAAAAGGTTTTTTCCTAAGCTAGTTGGCTATTTTCTGTCTACTTGTTCTACAGGTGAAAGACACCTTCAGAGACACTACCTACTCATTTTATAGCCTCTCTGAGCAACTGTATTTCTGAGCTGAAATACTTATTCAAATAACTTAGATATTGAAGGGCCATAATAACAAGCAGAAGCCCATGTATGTTAGGAATCACCAGATGATTTAAATATTCATTACATGTAATGACATTTAAAATTCATTACCTTCTTTCAAATGCTTTAAAGAAGCATTCAGCAGTTTCCTTTCAGCAACAGAAATAACACTGTAAATAAATGACTTCCATAGATTTCACAATTATTAATACTTCATTATCCTCTATTTCATTTGTTGGACCTCATATTTTAAAACTTTCTTAAATCACACACACACACACACAGATGCCATTTGACCTTTTTTTAATAGGCCTGTGCCAAGTTAGTATCTTAACATCACAACCTACAATAAAATGGTCCACTGAGTAATACTAGTATATTTTTTGTGGTTAAAATCTGCAAATATTGAAACAGAAAATAAAAGCCAGGCTTCAATCAAAACTTTACTGTATCTTTTCACCTGTGAACCTCTGATTGCATAATGCAATATATACCTACACCTACAACGTAATTTGAAAAGAAGGATGTTCCAAGCACAAGAGATGTTCCCTCAAACATACCCTATTTCAGCCTCCTGACAGAAGAGGTTTGAGAACTAATCTGAGCTCTCTTTAAGTACCATAGACTACTTTTTTGTGCTGCTTTGCATCTGATCTTTTCCTGGGCTGCAGAAAGTGGTGGCAGATATTAAGTACATCCACTACATTATATTCTATTATTCAAATACTATATACAAGTGTTTCACTAAGATGCTGGGTTACATCTCAATGCCTCAGTTTTCTGCAAGCGTACATGCATGTTTTAATTCTGTGGAATAAAGAAACCTCTTTGCTGATCTCCATCTTTAAATACCTAAAATGAGCTATCCTTCTAGAAGAGTGTTCTTATTAAATGCAAGTTACAACTTGCTGCAAAAGTTACCAGTTGCTGCTATACGACCTGCACTGGGCACAGATTCAGTCTCCATAATTATTATTATTCATTGCTTGTAGTACCTAGGAGACCTAATTGTGATAATCCCCTCTGAACTTCAAACTGCATGACCCTTTGAATTTTTTAATAGAAGGTTAAAAGAAGAAACAAATTCCTATAGAAGAAGGGAAAACACATTCTTAAGAAATTGAGGCAAGAGACGAGTATTTAAAAAAAACAACAACCCACACACAGAAAAAAATTTCATTTTAGCAGCACATAAGCAGGAGGTGAACTAGGGTATGGAAGAATTAAGAGTGTGAGCGAGCTGTGACATTAGAGACTGAAAGGAAGATGTGATTAGGGTTAAAAGAGATCAAACAACAAAGACTTACTGCCAAAACAATTTTACAAATTTATTTGAAAATGCTTTAAAGACTTGACTAACAAAATAAAACTGAGGATAATACTGCGAGGTTTTTGTTTGTTTGTTCTACATACAGTGCATTGACACAGAAAAGATACATTTTGAAGTCCTAGTTCATTTTTCCATTCAGTAGGAATGGTCATTTGAGAAAATACACGTAGTTGTAAACTAAATGAAGCAGTACTACTCAATGGAAATGTTCAGCTGACCTTTAGACACATTATGAAGAACAACAAGCAACTGCTCTTAAATCAGCTATTACCAACTACTCTTTTGACAAAGAATTCAATTGCAAAATAAAGAGTAGATACAGTTTCCAAGACTCTTCCCCCAAAGAAGGGTATTCATTTGTTGTAAAAATCAGGAAAATTACCCAAACAGATTTGTAAATGCTACCATCACAATTCCAGCTGCTTTTATGTCCTCAAATACTGATAAATTGCCAAAGATCAGGTATTTTATTTCCATTAAAAATTAGCATTTTAAGAGCCCTTTTAAAACAGTGAAACCACTGTTATTATGAAGGGCCATAATAACACTAGATACTGCATCTGGCAGGAAAAATTAGAGATTCCTTACACTAAAGAAAATGTTACATTTAGTTACCACCTTCCAGCAGATTTTAGGAAAACTATGTGAAATCCAGAGGGTTATTTTGGACTTTGCTGCAACAGTATACAAGGCTGTTAAGAGCTGAAGATAGATCCAATAAAGAATATACAGAAAGAAGTAAAGACTAGAAAAACACTGCAAATCAGGAAAGCATAATTATTAAGATCAATTCTATGGTCTTTGGAACAGAAAAGAGGCATATGAAAACTACTAATTGAAACAGCTGGTCTACTAAATGCAGTAGAAGATTGCACCATGGTGTATCTGAGCTAATCTGATGAAAGAAGTCAAGGGACAAGTAATTTCATATGAATTGCACATTTAGCAGACTCAACGGATAATCCTAATAAATTATGTTGGTGATTAAATCAGTAACTTGGAGGAAAATATACCTTGACACTTACTGATCATGAAGTTCAGGACACAACCAAGAGCAATAATTTCGATGCAAGCTATTTAAAGCTGGTATGAAACCATGACTTAAACTACTGAATCCACCTGCTGTCCATCTTAGCTTCTCTGAGAGCTACCAGAACCAGGGCCAGAAGCTACTGCCACTACTTGGTAAAACATGAACAGAAGTTAGGCTGTAAGAAAAAATCTGCATGCCAGTTACACAGGCTTGATCCCAGCTTGTCCATGTCAAGTACATACACTCAGACCACAGTGCAAACAAGCATCATTTCGCAGCTCCTGCTTTTCAATCTGTTCCAATTCCTTTGTCAGTAATTAGTGTGTGGACTTAGAATCACAGAATCCTTACGGTTGGAAGAGAACTCTAAGATCACCAAGTCCAACCACTCAGCATCCAACTCTTCAGCAAAATCTCTGTATTACACTTTCCTGTATCTTGTACTGGCTGTGCTGTTTCCTTTCTGAGGAACTAGCTGTCTTAATGAGCTTGAGCATAGTGAGTTTTTTGGATATCATCCAGTCCATAATGATGAGTGCGTCAAAGGTTATTGCTAGGGATTGAACTACTACTTAAAGAGATAGCCAATATGACTCTTGCAGTGGAATGTAGATCTGTTACATTTTCACAGATGTTACATTCTGAACAAAAGGAAAAAATAGACAAATGTATTTGAAGCAAATACTCTCATCCTCATTTCCAAAGAAACTAGTTTGCAAAAGCCCTCTCCCAAATTTCTTTTCACTTTTGTCCAGTGAGAGACTGCCCCTCACAAAGCTCAAATTATGATATAAAGACACATGATTCTTAACATATTTCATTGACTGACAGTATCTTCCTCCATTCCTGTCCATACATGCTTCAGAACAAAACTTCATTGTTTCAAAGTCTCAGAAAATGCATCTACCACATGTGCTTCAGAGAGAATTCTTAAGTGATAAGCCCACTAATTTTAGTTTAAGCAACAGAACAAAATCATTTAGTCATGTGTTTTCTACTTGTTTCATTTCTAGACAATAGATGATATGCTTTTATGAGAGATCATGTTTTATTACTACCAGAGAAAATTTGAGGCCTATTCAATTCTTCTTGAAGTATTTGCACATTTAGACATTATGTGAAAAACCAGTTCAATCCATGAATCTAGTGAGGTAAAGCACCACAATTGTGCAGAGAGCTGCGCAGCACTTTTATGTAGAGAAATCCTAATACTCCTAATGTTGTTTTACCTATTTCTTCCCACCACTTTTAAAACTGAAGATCACAGCAAGTCTTCTGCTTAGTGAATAGAAATGGGTAGGCCTTTCATTCCCAGTGCCAATCAACAAGATGCATCTAAAAATGAAGATGAGCCACTGATCTGAGAAGTCTTGTGCATTACATTAATTTCACTAGTACTGTACAATGGCAACAAGACAAAGTTGTTAGTGTGACTTGCATTGCACCTTCCAGCCCAGCTTGCAATCACATTTGTAACCCAATGGAAAAATTACATGCAAAGTGCATTTCTCTAAAGACTTGCTGGTATCTTCACCATACACAAGAGAATATGAGTTACCCAGAAACCCATCAGTAACTCAACTGCTGACTTGCTTGCTTCACCTAGGTTGTTGTTATCAGGTAGTTGGCAGACTGTTACACGTGAGAACTCGGGATGAACAGTGAAGTAAACTGTGATATCTTTCTCAGTCACTCTAAGTATGGATTTAATAAATTATTTTATGTGGTTGAATTTGAATAGCTAGTCTTTTAATGTTATTTTTAATTCAAGTTAAAATAAATAATAAAACAAGGTTGACTGAGCTGTTAGTCAACTTTCTACTAACAAAAGTATTTCTTGGTACTTCCACCCTTTCATTTTCATGTCTACCAAGTCATTGTTTATTTGGGGGGGGGGGGGGGGGGGTTTGGGGGTTTTT